>CM039095.1:3140678-3500678 GCA_022113865.1 Chimonanthus praecox | reverse complement strand
CACGAAATTTACCAGAACCCACCATCCACCAAGCAACTGTACTCTTTAACACTTCAACAAGGTACATAACAGGTAGGGCTGCAACTCGGGTCGGGTTTTGGCCCGACTCGCATGACCCGACCTGAGAAATCATGCGTGTCGGGTCGAGAATTTCAGGTCAGTGGGTCGGGTCGGGTCGGGTTGAGAAGATAAATACCCGCATGAAATTTGGGTCGGGTTGGGTCGAGGATTTTACAAGTTAACCTGACCCAACCCGACCCAGCTAAAATTAGGCTAAAATAGGTTCATAATACGGGTCGGGTCAGAATTCGGGTTGATTCGGGTCGGGTCGGGTTGTGAAGTTTGGGTTGAAAATTCGAGTCGGGTTCCATATATATCCACTTGCGTCGGATTGGGTTTCAAGGAACCCGACCCGAGTTGCAGCCCTAATAATAGGAGACTCTCCCTTTGAATACTCAGGAATTCCTTTCCAACCAAACATACCACACTATACTCAGAACAGTGGTTGCCGAAGGAGACGTTTTGAAAGAACTACAATAAAAAATCACATCCTCATTAAACAAATCTAACCAAGACTTCAGCAAACAAAAAGCCAACCCTAATTGCTGAAAAAATAGCACTAAATCTGATATGCGAATCGACAACGCACCAGAAGATGATTTTCTCTTTTCCATTAATATATCCAGTCTTCGTTACCGCTAAAAAAAAAAAAACAGGTAAGCAAAAAAAAAAGTAATCTCATGAAAACAATAAATATGAAACAGTTAGCAGCAGCTTTAGCCCATACTTTTCAATTGATATATAATGCATAACCAGGCAAATAAAAATTGCAGATGCAACCAGAGTATACCTCAGGACCATTCCACTTTGTAATTTGTAGAAAAGATTTCAGGCATCCATGGTAGTAAATTTCATTGGGAAGGAAAGCATCCACCTTTGAGAAAGCAAGTGTGTCCTTCTCAATGTCATAACAGCTATCGAAGAAACCATGTAACAGACAAAATGAGGCACAATTATAATACAAAAAGTTGGTCATACATACTCAAAGCTGAAATATGCTAAAGAAAACAATAAAAAGTGTTTGGTTAAGAAAAGCATCAATCAGATATTATTAGGAAATGGTTCACTTTATGATTCTTCATATAACTTGACATAGGAACTTCATTCTCTGCATAGATTAAGCCAAAGAACATATATACAAATTCAATATAGTGTACAACCACAAACGCCATATACCACATAGTAAATCAACTGTACACCTCATCCATGATACATATGTTAAATTAGATAAGGTCATGCTTTAAAATATAGTGATCCAGATACATCAAGATTCCATATTTATGCTGAACGTCCTTATGTGGGCCCACCTGGAACCCCAAGACAAGATGGTTCGAATGGTCTATGGTGGAACATGGGACCCACATATTTGCACAATAGACACAGCTTTCCTACCTATAGAAAAGATTAGAGCTAAAGACACAAAAACCTACTTCACTAAGTACTAAACAATGTTGCAAAAGATAAAACAATACGATGCACCTTTTCTCAAGGCAATTCACACAGCCGCAAGATAGTAAATAATAACGTTTTCTTATAAATGAATTCATTCATTTAATGAATGCCTTGAAAAAGAAGGATGCTAACAGGGTGGAGCTTAAACAGAGAATTCAACTATAACCATTCTTCAGATTACCACGATCTAAATGCACGGCTACAGTAGTATTTGGTTCAGAAAAATGAAAATTATATTAGCTATCAAAAAAAAAAACTAAAATTATATGATTTTTGGATTGATCACATAATTAAATCTCAAGACTTACCACTAGAAATCGCTCATTGCTAAAATCACAACACACACCACCAGGCGGAAATTGATTGGTGACTAGAAAACAATTATGACGTGTTTAATTGCCAAGAAAAAACAAAAAGGGCACTCATGGTTCATAGCATGATTTTACACAGATTGAAAATGAGAGATTAGGGCAAGTTTGTCCGACTATTAAACCAAAAAAGCATGGATAACTTTCTGCAACCTTTTTTTTTTAGCAGTAACAAAGATAAAATATATTAATGATAAAAATATATACAAAGGATGACATCAAAGGGTCTAAGAGACATAAACCCCAAGATAGCTAGAAAGACGATAACTTTCTGCAACTGATGTGTCATGTTGCTTGAAATGTGCGCCACCTCATGCATGACACATCAATTTTGAGTACAAATGATAGTGGCTGACACTTCAAAGTGAACATGCTGCAAATGCCACATATCCAATGCCAGAACATGCAACAAAACTAACAAGGGAAACTTGTGATTCAGTGGACAAGATTGTTGCATACACACATTGATGTAGGACATGGAAGATCAGAGCACATAGATTCCACTTCTATTTATTTTTATTTATTTATTTCTTAATTAGCACGTAGGATTTATTATTTTCGTTTGGGATCTTAGCAGCCCAACTTTAGTTAGTTTTCTATTTGATTTAGGAATCCTAGCTTTAACAAGAAAGCCAGGTCGTGGCTTTCCTAGTTGAGTCCTTTCCTATTTTCGTTTGGATTGTTTTCTTATAAATACAGATGGATGTAAGAGAGAACATACACAATTAATATTCAATAAGATTAACCTAAGGCAAAGCCTTTTCCTATTTTTCCTTTATCTTTGTTTTCCTACTTAGCTACAAGATGTTCTTCATCACACATTCAACTTCAAGTGGCCAGATGATTGGCAATGTTGTGGGCATAACAGAACTCGAGTTTGCAATACTGAGTAAGTTACACAGTTGTGCAATCCATAAGATATTTGGTTAACCAAATGGAACAGTGCCCCTAACTGGCTCATAAGATCCAAAAATAAGATTTACTCTAATTTCAGCTTGATTTGTCTTTTATGTCAACTAGTGATTGAATTTAAGTCTTTTTAATAAAATTTCAAGGGAAGAAGCAGACTTATGATCCAACTATCAAGCTCATACATAGAAATACAGATCCTTTGTGCCAAAATGAGCTGCCATTGTTAGGTGGTATAAGCAGGGAGTAAGTGAAAAACCTATCAAAACACCATCATCATCACCATGAACCAGTAATCCCATCTATCTAGGTTCGGCTTTATGAGTTCTTCTTCTCCAGTTAACCCTATCATAAACCATAACATCAATCACTCCATAGTCTAACATGTCCTATCAAATCCTTTTCCTATAAATTTATTCATCCACCTTGAATATTTTTATGCACATTAGTAACAAATTGACGGACTATGAAAGACAATTGGAATCTTAATTCTTGTAGAACTAAATTTCATCCCATTGAATACTTATAATTTATAAACAAAAAAACTATTAAGCATGATGCAAGAGAAAAGTAGTCAGAGCATATGAACTGTATTGCATGCATTAAATGAACCAAGAACAAATAGGTGTTAAATGAAGATAAAAACCGGAATGGGTGCTCGGATGTATAGAAAGTTGGCTTATTAGCTTGAGCAATCACAACATCAAAAAGCTCGCTCCACGAGTCTCCACTGCCCATTTAATCCTACACAATATTTTGAAACATAAACAAGCTAATATTTCAGAAATTCCAACATAACCAAGGACAACCTACCAAAGGAATACAAAGAAAAAAGACAAAATGTCCAACATTAAACAATTAGACTTCAAAATTTAAAAAGGGAGAGATAGAAATGGGGGAAAAAATACTTTTCAGGATCTGTGCTTCGACTGAGGTTGAAAACAGAAAGCAGAGAAGAAGTTGCAGGAATTGGAAACAATGGATGGCAGGCAGCAAATGGCAGGTCTCTCCCGAGACAGCATACGTGGTGGTTGCAGGTTGTGAACAGCGTTGGGAAAGAACCCAAAAAACAAGGGAGGAGCAAATCGTCGTTTGTGGACAGATCGGCGGAATAGCAGCAGATCTGCACTGAACAGAATCGGGGCTGCTTCTGCCTTAGATTAAGATCTGAAAAACGATGAAGGGGAGTGGCTGTCTTAGAGCAGCAGAAACAGATCTGGTAGAAGAAGCCGACTGAAACGGCACAAGAGCAAGGGGCAGCGACAGCCAAGGGCGAGCAACGATCTGGCAAACAGCAACAAACGCGGATCAGATGCTGCGATACTTCTGGGTCTGCTCTGAATCTCCTCAGGAAAAACAATAATAACAGTTGGATCGACAAACAAATCTGAACCAGATCTGAACAATAAAAACGGTGATGAAGTGCTCAATCAATGGGTGGACGCAGCAACAAAAACGCCCAAATCTAAGACTGAAATCGCCCAGATCTAAGACTGTTGCAGCAAGCAGCAACATAGCAGGGCCCGCCAAAGCACAAACTAAAATAACACAGCATATCTGAGAAAACTGCATGGAACCAGTGGCAAATCAAAACTATGTAGATCTTGTCGCTGATGGAGAATAGAGCGCTGGGAATTTGTTTTTACACTGACGTGGTCAGCGTTATAGAAGAATAAAGAAGTCATCGCTTCAACAGATCTGGCAGTTCTCTTGTTCGATTGAACAGAAGCAACAAACAAGGATTTGGACAGTGGAAAATCAAATCTACAATCAAATCTTCCCGTTTTGTCTTCTCTCAGATCTGGGTTTGCAAGATGCGAGCAACAGAAAAATCATGCAAGGGCTGAGAGCAAAGAGAGAGAGATCAATTTGCCGTGATGCTCTGTCAACAGCGGCAAAAGGCTGATCTGCAAAGAGCAAGCAGAGGGTGCCAGAGAGAGATGAAACAGACCTGAGATCTTCACCGAGATGGAGAACAATAAGAAAAAAAGAAACACCTAAATTGCGAAAACAAAGGTCATGCTTCAGATCTGGCCTGGAATCGCGAGCGTCCCAGAAGACGGCGTCGGCAGAGGGGCTGCTCAACTTGTGCAACGAAAAGGAGATCTGAAAATCAGATCTGATGAGATAGAAAGAACCCCCAAAAAATTTCAAACCCACTCTAAAGGATTGAGCAACGTGGAGGTGTGCAGTTCTAAAAAACTGAGAAATCTACATGTCCCCTCCCTCTCCCTCTGCCAGAGAAGATGTTCGGCAGAGGGAGAGAAGACAAACCACCGCAGGATAGAAACCTAACCTTCAAGAATTGCAAAAGTTACGATCGGGATTTGGCTGATACCATGTTGAATAAGATACAAAGAATATGGTGTGTCTTCCTTAATCAAGGAGAGACCCTATTATTTATATTTATAGAGAAAAGGGAATACAAATATGGAAGATAAACTAAAAGAGGAAAACCCTAAAGTTGGTAAGTACAATATTGATAAGCACCAATTAAGGAAAAGACTAAATTGTAAAATACAATAATAGTAACTGATAAATTAAAGAAACTTGCTAAATATACCTCAACACTTAGAGAACCTGACTAAGTCCTTGAGGCATGTGCAAACCTCCCTACCCACACACACCAGGTAAAACTAGGGGACTTTTTAGGATATTCTGTGAACCAGAACAAAAAATAGAACACGATAACTTGCCATGTCAATGATGATGATAAAGCCAGTTATAGCATTTGAGCAGAAAGTTGGTAGTAGTGTGAAGCCTCTAACAAATGGTCTTCTCAAATTGTATTTTGGCAAAATGATTCTGAAAAGCATTGAGCTGGTATTGAACTATGAAGAGATGTTATGTTTTAATTGCTCATCTGCCTGAAATGTTTATGATCTAGAAATTCAAGCCAAGAGAATACGAGAATGCAACTTTGGTGGGTTAGACGACAATGAAGGTAACTCAGTAAAAATAGAAAATGACTTAGTTGGACATTTTGATAAGTTTAGATACTTGGGCTCTATAGCAGAATCTCTAGGAGGTTTCGACTTAAATATAATAAATAGGATGGGAGTGAGGTCGGCAACTATAGAAAAGCAAGTGGGTCTTGTGCGATAAAAGAGTCCCCCTTCGCATAAAAAGATGATTTTATAAAACAATTATTAGATCTGCAATGGTACACGGAGCAGAGTATTGGGCGATGGAAAAAAGACAAATAAACCAAACTAGGACAACGGAAATATGTATACTACGTTGGGTGAGTGGTTTAACTCTAGAGAATAGAGTTGGAAATGAACGCATTAAGATAGTTTAAAGATGGCTCCGATATATGACAAATTCAGAAAAAATTGTTTGAGGTGATTTGGTCATATTATCTCCCCCTAGGGTCCAGGCTTTGTGTGGTGTGCTCTTATGGGTAAGATTCTTACTAGAATGGACTTAAAAGAAGAGGCTTGTTGAAGGCAGAGGCAGATTTTAGTTGCCCCCAGTGTGATCACTCAGAGGAAGATATAGATCATCTCTTCGTCAATTAGCCTATTGCTAGGAACCTTTGGTTAAATTTAAACAAAACTCTTTGACGTCCCTAGGATCTTTGAGAGAACTTGCATTAGGGTAGTAGAGTTGTGCGCTCTATCGAAACTTAGACCTAGGATGAAGGCAGCCTGAAACACGGTTCCAACTGTAGTTCTTTGGACCGTGTGGAAGGAAAGAAACTCAAGAATCTCTGAAAGAAAATCTTGCGAGGCCAATGAACTTTTTCAGAGGGCTAAGTGGAGGTTATGCGTATGGCTTCTTTCAGGGAAAGAGTTCAAGGGATTCAAACCCATGGATTTCTTGTTGTCATGGGAGGGATGCATGAGTGAAGTTAATAGGATACTGAAGACAATCGTGACCTAGGATCCTCCTCAACGAGATGTCACGAAATTTAATGTTTATGGAGCTTCTCAGGAAAAGTTGGGGCCAACAAGGATAGATGGTGTGCTTAGGGACCATAGGGTGAGACTTCAGTAGTCTTCACAGAATCGGTGGGGATTAGGGACTCAAATGAGGTGGAACTCCTTAGTATTAGGAGGGTGTTGACCATCTGGAAAGTCTATGAGCAAGGTTCACTAGTGATTGAAAGGGACTCGGCAAATGCAATTAAATGGGGCAAGAGACTAAAACGACCCCCTGGAGATGATTTCCATAGTCAGGGAAATTAGGGATTTATCCTCGGGATTGGATGTCTCTTTTGCCCAAGTGAGTTGTATAACAAATGGGGTTGCAGATTTCTTTGCTAAAAATGGTGTTAACAATTTAGAATCAGGGTTCTTTGAACAAGTCGATGCTCGAACAGGGTTTTGGCATTTTTTTTTGATGATTCTGTTTTGTAGCTTGTTATGTTTTTTCTTTCTTGGTCTAACTCTTCTAGACCACTCTCATTTGATGTATTGATCTTTCTTGTATTTGCATCTCTTTATTAATGAAACCTTCTTTGTTAATGCTCAAATATATATAAGGAAAAGCCTCATGGCACCATTTGACATGTGGCATGGTAGGCATGTATGGAGGACAAACTTTATTATTATTATATTATGAAACACACCAATCTCAACATCAGCCATACTCTCATTTTTCTTAAAAGATTTTTATTTGGAGGTATAGTGTATAATCCATATCTATAGTTATATGGTCAAATATATAACATTTGGACATCATCTGTTGGTTCCAATGTACTTAACATGACCCTCATGTTCAGTAATGTCTCTCTCCCACCACCTTTTAAAGTTAAGCTGATTCCGATCTGTCTTTTGTATCTTCATGGTCGCTTCTTGAATCCATTGGTTTTGTTCTTTTTCTTCGTTCTTTTGTGCACATTATGTTCATTGTTCATCTTTCAATGCAATTCACCACACAAAACTAATGCAAAACCTGCAAATGCCATTTCAACCAGTTTTACTATTTATTTAGTCCAGAATTTCTATTATTGGAATGCCCACCTCGCTAAGCCAATTGAGGAAATCATTGACAGTCAATAAATCATGGAACTTAAGAATATGCCCTCTCACCTATCTTAGATTGCCAATAAACCACTCATGAAGAGTTTCCTCATTCATATCAATAATGAAATGAATAAAATTTTCTAATGAATAAGATCATATTAATTAAAGTATAACTAGTTAAGTCTATAACATCACTTTAGAGTTTAGATATTCTATTTAGGAAATTCTAATTTTTTTTAACCATATGCACAGCACATGTCCGTACTAGTATTTTTGAAAACAAAATGTCTAACAAGACAGTTTAGTTCATTGAGCAGGGGAAGATATTTGGAGCATAACCTAAACACAATGGGACCAGGAAAGAAGTCTGGATCATTAAAAAGTAAACAATCATAGTCAATTCTAAAAAGTCTATGGAGTGCATGTAATGTAGTAGCAAAGTGAAAAAATAAGTCACCTCCAGCATAAAACGCATCCCTCCATCCACAAAATAGTATGGAGAATTGGTCAACAAGAAAAGTTTCTTCCCCTTCTCTTTAAGCATTCTTAGAAAGCGGAGTACTTGGCCCTGCAATATTACTTATGAATAATGAGTAGAAGTTTATACTCTCCTAATAGAGGAGCATTATACTCGACATTATGTAGACTAGCAACACTTACATTTTTCACAAGGTACTTTGAAGGATCAGAAAGTATCCCCCTGTGTACCAAACCACTTCGGTGAACATACTGAATCGCATGATTTACATCTTGATAGACATATGATGCATCAAAATCCAGCTTCGCATCTACAAAATGTTGTACAAGATCTGCTATAAGGCATGCCTACAAAGTAAATAAAAAAAAAAATTGTAAGACACAAATATGATTACCAAACGTAGAAACATAAAATGAACAAGATACATAGCTCCACAGGAATATTATTTCTTCTACAAAATATTGATAAGTGCTGAAACCTTAAAAAATAATAATGATTTTTGGAAGGATGGCATAGTAATGACTTTTGTTGTGTGCTTCTAATAGCATTGAATAGTCAAACAAAGTATCTATCAGTTATTTTGTAACATTATTGTATCCTTTATGTTGAGTGCAATGCAAGCCTATTTATAGTCCAATTTGATTAATTAAAAGCATCAAAGATATTTCCTCAAATTACAGTCTTTGGCTCAGAGGTTGCTTTCTCCTTGAATTGAAATCAAAGTGTGGACACCTGATTTCTCCAAATTGAAATCCCTATCCCTGGTTTTCTACCTTTTCCTCTATTTGTTACATTTCTCGTACTTTTCCATTAGGGTTCATATCAGCCTCAGATATCATTATGCCATTTATCATTCCATCTGTCCTTTTAGTTGTTCTTCCCTACAACTATCTTAGTAAATTGGTAGGTGGAGAATGCCGAGGAGGGCATACATATCCATAATTGTCAAAGAAAATGGGCAAATCTCATCCACTACTCCTTTATATAGTAGGGCACATTTGGAATTTGTATATATGAATTTCACCAATACCTTATGCCGAATTCTTTCCTTAGATACAGTAAAATTCTGGCCGGACAACTGCTAAATCAATTTCCAAGATGTATCAAAATGACACAAACAATAGTTTTAACCTAGATGACAAGAATCTCCTTAAACCTAGGTGAGAATCCATGCAATCAAACACTGCCACAAGTACACAGAGAGAGAGAGAGAGAGGGGAAGCAAATCAACTCTTGACCCTTGAGAACTCCCAGCATTGTCAGAAGATTCATCTTCTTTTTCTCAAAGGCATCAAATCTAAGGCATAAAGTTGAAATTTAAATCAAAGTATATGAGAAGGTTTAAACCATGAAATCACTCAATCATTTTACTTCCAATATCTTAACTAAAAAATACATCATCACTGTTGCCGTCACAGTTGTACATCTATAGGAGTCACGTTTTTTAGTTTTCTTTTCAACTCCATTGACGATAATGCTTTTCGTCACCCTGTTATGTCTTACAAGCTCAATCCATCCTTAACAATCTTCCTTCTGGTACTTTATTCTCTCTCTCACTAGATTCCTCGAACCTTTTACTTGTATTGCTTCAACTCTTCATACTTAAGTTGTTTCTAGCTCTCTATGGATGTGCCTGAAACATCCTATCTCATTTTTCTTTCTATTGGAGCAACTTTTAGGCTCTCTTATACACTTCTTTCTGATTCTATCTTTTCTTGTTACACCAGACATCCATCTTAAATATGCATCATAATGTTACCACTAATTCATCTACCTATCTTTTCTTTACCGCCCAACATTTAACTCCATATAGCATTACAAGTATAATTGTCATCTTGTAGAGCCCCCTTAATCAATGAGGCAATTTTCTATCACATAATACTCCAGCAGCTTGCCTACACTAGGCCCTCCTGTTAGTCATATCCAAATTAGAGACTTCTTGATGAGGACATTATTACTATCAGGGACCATGAATTAGACAAGGACCTAGAAAACATAAGCCAATTATATGAAGAAATTGTGGAAATAGCAATTAGGGCACATAAGAAATTTGAAGGTGCAAAAAGGGGTCCATTAAAGGTTCATTTTGGGCCCATACCATTAAAATAGTTGGCCTATGGGTTGGGGCAATGGATCAGGCCCTTAGGGCTGTTTGTCATTTTCCATTTCATAGAAAGTTAAGAATAAATAAAAGGAGCCTTCCCTATTCTTTCATGGAATATTCAATTCTAATTTAAGCAAAATCCAAAAATATCTATTTCTAATTAGATAAGGTCTACCAAATGAGGTGGGCCGTTCCACTACGCCCCTTCGATGCAGGTGGCTAGTCATAAAAGAATCTTAACAGGTTGGACCAAAAGATGGCCACCAGTAAATATGATTAACGTTTAGTAACCAATTCATTTTCTTTTAGAAAAAAAGTATGTCTCATTATTCATTTAGGCATTTTCAATTTTATATTAGTTAATCATGCCTCGATGTCACTAAGCTCCAAATTGTAAACTCCATGTGAACAAATGAAATTATTTGATGTGACATCTGAATATAAAACAAATGTGACAAAATGGAGGTAACAACTAAAAGAATGGATATCAACCATTTCCAAAAAAAAGTGATAGAAAGAATCCACCAAGTTACCCAGACTTTACCCAATTTTTTTTTTTAAAAGGGAGTTACATGGGACAGCTAGAATACACACATACAAACATATAATATGATTATATATATATAAATAACTTAGGATCACATAATAAGACAAATCCAACCTCACTAAAGCAGAAGAAATCCATGAGCCCCACAAGCCCACGTGCTTGATCACGGCCAATATGTCGTGTCCCATATATCTCTCTTATTTCTTCTTTACTAAGCTGTTTGTTGATAAACAAAAGTATGAGCAAGCACACATAAAATTAAATAAATCTAATGTAGGACAACTGCATATGTCAACATTAAAATTAAATAAATCTGAATGCACTACAACTGCAAATTAGTGACAACAACTACTAAGGTATGTCAAAGCACAAAAATCATAGACACAATAGGGGATAAATTGCAGTATGTCACAAGCTAAGGCCAACAATTGCCAAGGTAGATAATTGGCTCAAAGCTGCTTTTTGAACCCATGCATCATATTTAGATGAGAACAATGTCAACCACTTGATGAAGGAAACCTTCATCAGGCTTGTTCACAGGCCGGGCTTCCCTCCAGACCAGCCAGTTTTGAATATCTAAAAGCCTGAGCCTGCCTCAGTCCATCAGGTTTTCCAATGGTAAAACCTGAACACACCACCAACGTGCCCCCCCCCCCCCCAAAAAAAAAAAAATTCAACCATTCATAATGAAAATAGGCATGACGAGCTAGAAATATACCAAATTTCAACCCAAAACTCAATTTTGTAGCCACTTGATCTTAGCGGTCAAAATCACTACATGTTCTTAAAAATCACCAAGACGAGGAAGCTTATTTTCACCGAAAACTCAATTTTGTAGCCACTTGATCGCAGTGGTCAAAATCACTACGTGTCCTCAAAAATTACCGAGACCAAGACACTTGGTGACTTTGACTACTAAGATCAAATGGGTAGAAATTAAGTTTTGACTAAAATTTGGTCTATTTATATTTCATCAAGTTTAATTTTAATCTAAATGTTGTTTTCTAATAAATTTCAAAACAATTTAAATGAAAGAGGAGTTGATCAGGTGTAAATATAACACATGTATATGGCTAAATGGGTAAAAACACACAACAGGCTTTCACATGCTTATTCAATTAGCCCGACCCTAGCCATTTAGTGAAATGGCTAAAATGTTTAGCCCAAGCCTGACCCAACAGACTGTTACATATGCTCCAGCCCATTTCTTAATGATGGATTTGTGCTTACGAACAACCCTAGCCTTCATGCCCGCCCACCCCCCTTTGTTTGTGGGAGGAAAAAACAAAAGAAT
This sequence comes from Chimonanthus praecox, assembly GCA_022113865.1. NCBI lineage: Eukaryota > Viridiplantae > Streptophyta > Magnoliopsida > Laurales > Calycanthaceae > Chimonanthus > Chimonanthus praecox. The sequence continues at coordinate 3,488,496 of CM039095.1, read as the reverse complement.
GTGAGATGACCATCCAATACTAACTCCCATATCAAGGTTAAGTTATATTTTTTTTCTTTGAAATACAAATTTAAAGTTGTAATTCAGAGTGGATTTTCTGATTAACAATATGATTACATGAATATAGGACACATAATATATGCCAGCAACTTGGCCAGTTATGTAACATGTTAAGCCAAAAATGATTTGCATATCTATTTCTGTGCACGTCTACGCAAAAGGTCTCTCTGAAATAGGAAGAATAAAGATATGATAAGAAATTCATGATACAGCACCTTACGACGTCCAAAAAAGCAGCCATCTGGCTCAATTGATCCAAAAAAATCCAGTTTCAGAAGGCATCCTTTAAGCCTGTCATAATATAAACCTCTGATGGGGAATGTATGATCATATTGAAATTGCAGGCAACTCTCAGGATACCTAAGCTGACACAATACAACAACCACAAAACAACAGTTAGCTCAAACACCTAAGAACAATGTCAAAGCAACAGTTAGCTCAAACACCTAAGAACAATGTCAATGAGCAGATCATCTCAAAACTTTTTTGATGTGTTTTCCTCGTGTTGGCTACAAATGCAAACTGACTTGGACATTGATTCTGCCAAATATTAGTATACCATTTGCTGGGGCAGAAGGCCAGATATTGAAAAGTTAGGTCTTCCATCCCATGATAAAATGTTCATCCCTGAGCAGGATCAATTAAGTTTGTGTCACTGGCAAAAGACAACAGCACATCTTGCAATTCTGCATTTAGTTCTGGACAGCCAAAATCTTCCAGTATCTTTTTTTTTTTTTTGAAAACTGTATGCCACTATCTAAATAGTGTTATATATTTAAAAAAACAGTAATGAAATAACAGGACCATTTAAAAAATAATAAATAAATAATTAATGAAATGTCAAAATCGTGAGCGGTCCCATATTCCAAATGAAATCTGAAATAGAAACTGTATTAATAAAGAAAGAAAGGCACCAAAGATATAAAAAACTGTACAAAGGATAACAAACAAAGGAAGAAACCCTTAAACCTTAACAAACAAACCAAAAAAGAAACCCTCAACCCCATACACTCACAGTTTCAAAGGAACTGGTGAAGAAAACCCACGGAAACGGACAAAAAGCAAGAATAGTCATTTTGGTCATGATCCAACAACTAACATCTTATGGACTTTCGGACCAATTCCTGAACACTCGATTATTTTGTTCGCACCAAACGCTCCACAAGGTGGCAAACAAAACAAGACTCTAAATAACTGAGCATCTAGTAAGAACATTAGAAATCTGTCACACAAAAGGAAGTTGAGCAACCGAAGAAAGCATAGTCCACTGAATACCAAACAAGTCCAAGATAGAACTCTAGACTGAAGATGAGAAAGGACAATGAATTAGAAGGCGATCCATATCTTCAGAAGGTTGGAGACACAACAGGCAAGAGCTAAATAAAACCCGACCCCTCTTATGCAAATGATCTTGAGAGCGAATTTTCTTTAAGCCTACAGTCCAGAGAAAATTAATGGCATGAGGGGGGCTTTAGAGGACCAAATGGCAAGAACCACTAAAGGAAATGAGGCACACTGGTTGTTCCAAATGTAGAAGGACTTCGCCAAGAAGACACACGAAAGATCCAGACATCAAAGCAGGGAATCATCCTCCAAGGCACGGATCCTAGTAGAAGTGAGATTGAGCAAAAGTTGCGAGAAATCAATCGGTGTTTGCGAGGTTTTTGCGAAAGCAGATGTCCCAAATTATTTGACCCAGAGTAATAAGTGAAGATGAAACCACTGGGGGATATAGATAAGCAGTGGAGGGAAGGAACTCATGTGACAAGTGGGGGTTGGATCACTCCAAGGATCTATCCGAAATCTGAATCACATCACCCCACTTTAAATCAAATGCCCTGCTTGAATTTATCCACACAAGCACAACTGCCTTCCACATACCAGATGCCCTGCGAGGAGCAAGGTTGATGTCCCACCAGCAATTACCAATCATGTACTTTGCAATGAGAAGAGACTTCAACGGGACATCCTCGTCAAACCCAATCCTCCACGACCATTTTGAGAGAAGAGCAATGTTAACATTCTTGATGGGACAAACTCCAAGACCACACGCTCCTATGGGAATACAAACGTGGCATCCACTAACGAGGTGCTCTTCCTCTTCTCCTCCTAATCACCCCAAAGGAAATCTTTCATAATCCTTTCAAGGGACAAAATTACTATCTGCTGAAGGTTAAGGGTCACAAGTCAGCTCTCCTTTAAGGGCAAAACAGCTGAATTGTTGCAGCTTTGCAAAATGAAAAGTCTAAGCAGCGAATTCTTCAGCTGGATCTTTTAATTGAGAAAACTAATTACCTGTTGATTTGAGTGAAAAATTGGTTTTCTCTCTCACATAAAAAAAATAACCTTCCCTGAAGGGTAATAAAAATCATCTGAAGCCCTCCAATTCTGGTGACATAACAATATGAATGCAAGACAAACAAACTCGTGCATAACGAATATTCTTGCTGTCCTTTGGTCTGTTTGGTGTGAGAGAGAAAGGATGGGATTTTCAATATCATCTCAAAACCAGCTTATCACACACATGAAGTTGGCAAATTTTAGAGCTGCATGTTGGTCATCAACTTATATGGAATTCTCAGGTACTTCAATTTGTTGGCATCTGTTGCAAATGGGTCATAACATGTGGGCTGACCTCGACCGATGCTAATTCCTATGTGGCCTTTTCATAATCTAGGTGAAATCTTCTTTTCCCTGCTCTCCTCTGTGTTCTGTGCTGTTTTTATACAGCTCTTTCTTCTTGAATAAAATTGTTATCAATATAATTTTTTTTTGAGAATAACGGCTATGATGGTGATGATGGTGGGGTTGATAATGATGATGGCAAAAGTGAAGATATAGATAATTCTGCGTGTGTGTGAATATTGAGAAAACAAACTCAAGTAGGAATGAGTTTTACACCAATAAATAGTTCCAACCAATTTTTCATCGTCCCTTTCACCATTGCAAGTGTCCTTTAGATTAGATAACTAGCCAACAAGTGTTACATTAGGCCTGGCCTTATCTCAATAAAGAATTTTACCCTAGCCAACAAGGCCCTGCAAAATCAGTTCTCAGCTAAACTTTTTAATACAGTAAAATCCCGCACAGAGAAGAAACCTAGTAATATTTCAGCACTTACCCAATTCAACTAAATTATATCATTTCTACCATCAGTCGTTAGAGAAGTAGAAAGAAAGTAAGAAAACAATGAATAATCAAAAGAACTAACAACACCTATCTTCGTGGTAATTACCAACCTCATTAACCATGTGCTCTTTGGCAAGATCGTAAATCAAGAACTGCAAATTGTCAGAGTAATGCGCCAAGGTGTAGTCATAATCAAATCCATAAACCTGTATATTGTCCAATCTCAGGTTCTTATTCACATATATACCTAAACCATAGTCACAGAGTCGTGAATCAGATTCCAAAATCCGCAAATTCCATAAAGTGTCAGACAATAGAACTTCAAAGAAAAGGAAAAATCTATTGAAGTAACCTTCGGGATTCATCTTTGGCATCTCCTTGAGTGCAGTCGGGATGTTAAGAAAGCTCCGTTTTGCGGCAACAAACTCGCGCCTGATTTTTTCAATCTCAACTTCATCTGCAGCACCTGATTCAGCTTGAAGATCGTCGTCGCTGTATTTTGCGATGCTTTCTGATGATGCCGCTATCGATGTGAAGCTCCGGAGAGATGTAAGCCCTGACATTCCACAAAAATTAAAAGAGTGAGAATTCGTGGAATTCTATTTTCCTCGTTCTTGACAATTGAGAGAGAGAGAGAGAGAGAGAGAGAGAGAGAGACTACAGGATGGTGGTATGGAAAAGGATCGAGAATGACAGAGAGGATAGAGGGAGAAGTCTTCTCAAGTAAGCCGCCATTGATGAGAGTGTTTGGGAGGAGGAGAGGCGAATTTTCAAGAAAAGGGATTTTTGGTTTCACGCATTTCAAAGAAAATTCGTAGCTGGGATAATGAGAACGACGAGAGTGAAAAGGGAGGCGGGAGAAAAATAAAGAGATCAGGGCTGTCATCGTTCAAGGATTCAAGCAGTTAAGGGCAACCGGCAAGTTTCTACCTACAACAGTCATATTAAACAAAATACAATATTTTCTAAATTATTAATATTTCAGTTTTTATTTATTCAATTTAAATTATCATATAGAAGATAGAAAGGGATACCTCCTACTATTTTATTATAAATTAAAAAATTTAGCATAAAAATAATTATTGCCATAACCAAATAGTAAAATTATTTCTTCATTAAGTTATAATAGAGATATCTTAATAATTTATTTTTATATCTAATCAATTATTTTACAATTTTGTATGAGATATTAAAATTTTAAAAAAAATCAACAGAAACATATAATATATTGTAATAATATTCAATTTAACCAACACAATACGTCTTCAAATTTTATGAACATCGAACAAATAATTAAATGTATAAAATAATAGTATTAAATAGTTACCAACTTTATATAAATGAAATAAATGGTCTTTATAGTAATGATGAAATTTATTTTATAAAGAAAGTAATGTATGTTAAATTATGTTATTTAAAAATTAAAAGATATATTTATGACATTATAAAAGGATTCTAAATCAAAATATCAATTTTTTTTCTAAAACTAATTTTTATCTTAATCAAAATATTAAAATTTTTGCTAAATTTATTGAGTATCCATTCGTAAATGTCTTTGAGTGATTTTTGTACTTACCATATGAAAAGGTAAAAGGTGTTTATATGGTAAGGACAACAATAAAACATTTATATGGTATGATTAATAATATATTTAAATTTAAACGCAAACTATAAAAAACCTATAATTATGGATGTTATGAGGAAATTATTGTTGTTCTCACCATATAAATGCATGACTTTTAAATTTTTGAATGGACTAATAAATGAATTTGAATTTACAAAATTTCAGCTACAACATGGGTTTAAACGATTTGAATTGATAATGGAGTTTTTTAGTTATTTTTAATAATTTTTTATTTCTTCTTTAATAACATGAAAACAAATAGTAAACATTTAATATACAAATAATAAATATTTATTTAATGATCACTTACAATTTTTCTATATTTTTGTAATTTTTCATTATTTTTTAAAAACATTTGAAATTCTAAAATTTCTAGCTTCAAAATAATATTTGAACATATAAATGGCAGGTATTTAATGAAAAAAATTACATATCCATGAAGGTAATAAATTTTATTTTTTTTTGAAAAAATAAAAATCAGATAAAGAGAGAAAAATATCGACTAATATATTTATATCATCGATACGTCAATATCAACTGATTTATTGATATCACCGATATGTCAATATGAGGCGGATGTTTTGCAGAAGCATGTGAGGCAGCTGTGTTTATGGATGCCTAAGAATGAGTTCGATGACCTGACTTGAATTTTTTAACTGACTCAATCTAAGTGTCCCGATTAATTACATCAGGTAAATTCAGATTGATTTTAAAATTTTCAACTTAATCATGCCTAAATTTCATGCTTGTAGAAAAATCAGAAATTTAAAAGCTGTTTTGCTAGCAATTGACATAACTAGCCATTCAAATGCATCTCCTCGGGAAGTGTGGATTCGAAAGTTCAAACCTCCTTTCACCAATTCATGCAACTCTTCGTCTCTGGTTCTGCACTCGTCATTTACTGCAAACATCTTCTCAGAATTTCCACTATAAATCTACTTCATTTCTTCTATTTACTCTCCATAGTTACCCAGAGAGAGAGAGATATGGAAGGTATTAGCAAGAAGACAGTGAATATACTGTCTAGGAAGGTTCTTTGTAAAACACATGCAGAAGAGTCTCCATACTTTGTTGGATGGAAGGCCTATGAACAGAATCGTTACCACCCTCAAACCAATCCCAATGGAATTATCCAGATGGGTCTTGCAGAAAATCAGGTGCAGACATTTTCTTATGTGTTTTTTACTGTCATCGTCGCCGTTGTCCGATCGTCGTCGTCATTGAAGTCTTGAATAGGCTTAGATCAATTTGACTATAACAGCTCTGATTTCCGAGTTGGATTAGATTAGAGATTATGTGATTTATTGGGCATCAAACACTGAGCTGTGCCCATATGATCTTTTGTCACCTCTGCCGGCTTCTGATACAAAATTTTTATTTATCTTCATGCATTGATTATGTACATCATCATCATCATCATTGAAATGTGCAAGGCATTGTTTAAAGGACTTGGATTCACTAAACTCAAACAGCCATTGCATTATCCAATTGTTCATCACCGTCATGTGTCCTCATTCATTGCGGCGTCTACCAGATTAATTTTTGAATCATGTGTAAATCTCCCAATTCACATGCAGCTATTAAGTTCAATAGAGAGTGATCTTTTAGAGTTGAGCATAAATCAAATATAATATCCTACTTCCAAAGTCAGGTTCGTGATTGCCAAGTCAATACTAAACCTTCCTTTTTGCTAGATACTCTAAGCATATTGGAGGTGGGATCCATTGATAGTAATGGTGACAAAAAGTTACATACTTTAGGTTCTTTAAAATTTATTTATCTCTATATTTTATATATTTGTAAATATAAATTATTTGATCTGTTAAAATAATTTTTTAATCAATTTCTGATTCATTTCTATCATTATTTGTGAATTTCAGTGTGACGGTACGTCTCTCTCTCTCTCTCACCTTTTAGTACTCTTAGGCTCTTAGCAATTGAAGATGTATAATCTACATTAATTATTATTAAAACATACTTATGTCAAACATGAATAAACCTTTCCATTTTCCCTTAATTGATGATGATCACTGGTGGGTCTCTTTTCATGGATTGATTATTTAATTCTCCGATTTGCACGATATTCTCATAATTCACCACGTTTAATGTCACTTAAATATGATTGGTGAACGTGGTTTTCTCTCAATGAAATTCATGCATGTCTCCTTCTTTCTATGGTATCCTTATCATGCCAACGAGGAAAACTGTGGCGTATCATTAATGAATAATAATAATAATCTTTAAGTTGCCATTAAACAATCATTAGTTGGTCTTGGATAATTCGATTTGATACAGTCTCTTGGTGTTCAAGCAGATGCAATAGAGATTTAATTATCTACCAGTTGCTTTAAAGTAACTAATCACAAAATGATGATCTCACAAATATTAAAGGAGGTGCCCAGTTCGAGCTCCCATTATCTAACCTGGTCTACCTTAAAGATAGTGGATATCGCCAGTGGGGATTTTACGCTGGTTTCCCACGATTTTCCACACGTAAATTCAAAAAAAAAAAAAAAATTATCAACTTGACTCACTTGTACCCAATTGAGTTCTTCAGATCACTTTCCTTGAAAAAAAAAAAAAAAGAGAAAAAAGAAGAAATTATAGATTTTTCACATCTTTTTTTCTTTTCAGCTTTCGTTTGATTTGATAGAGAAGCACGTAATAGAGAAATTCCCAGAATCACACTTCTGCGGTGATGGATTGCATAATGAGTGGTTGCAGGCAGTAGCATTGCATCAAGATTATCATGGCTTGCAGAACTTTCGTGAAGTACTTCGTCTCTATATCTCTCCCTCTGTACTGGTTTTTAAATTGCTGTAGATTGTCTTTGATCCTCAATTTCTTCTTATGGTACATAAATATGGTTTTCTCTGTATATGTTTACAGGTGTTAGCTGGGTTCATGGAGAGAGTGAGAGGGAAGGGGAGGGTGGCGTTTGATCAAAAGAGGATGGTTCTTTGTGCAGGCGCAACTGCTGCAGTCGAACTCATTTCATTCTGTCTGGCAGATCCTGGCGAAGCCTTTCTCATCCCGACTCCATACTATCCTGGGTAAGTAATTTGTCATGCACGTGTATGAACATATGATTGAAGAATATCCGATAACACTGCAACAAGTGGTCACAAGTGCACGCTTCCCATGCAATAACCTTCATTGATACAGTACTTGATTGTATTGTGAAGATTCGACCGAGATATCAGATGGAGGACGGGAGTTGAACTGGTGCAAGTCCCATGTTACAGCTCCAATGGCTTCCAACTCACGTTATACTCCCTCAACCATGCATACACCGAAGCCACAAAGCAGGGAATCAAAATCAAAGGTCTAATCTTAATCAACCCATCCAATCCGCTGGGGACTGTAACATCGAAAGCCACCTTGGAGTCCCTCCTAACCTTCACCGCGGAGCACCACATCCACCTCATATGTGACGAGGTCTTTTCTGGCACTGTTTTTGCAGCACCAGACTATGTTAGCGTTGCTGAGATCCTGAACTTGGAGCACCAGACAAAAGTACCGGAAGGAGCTTGTGCACTTGATCTACAGCCTCTCCAAAGACCTGGGCATACCTGGATTTCGCGTCGGTGTGCTGTACTCCTTCAATGACACTGTTGTTGAATGCGCACGAATGATGTCAAGCTTCTGTTTGGTGTCTTCGCAGACACAGCACCTGATTGCTTGGTTGTTATCTGATGCACGATTTGTAGACGAGTACATTGAAGAAAATAGGAGGAGAGTGAGGGCAAGGAGGGGGATGTTTGAGAAGGGGTTGGAGGAGGTAGACGTCAAGTGCTTGAAGGGAAATGCAGGACTCTTTTGCTGGGTTGACCTGCGGGAGTTTGTGAGTGGAGGGAGTAAGGAGGAGGAGATAGAACTATGGAAGAAGCTATTGGGGATAGGGGGTTTGAATGTGTCTCCAGGGTCTTCCTTCCACTGTAGTGAGATGGGATGGTTTAGAATGTGTTTTGCAAACTTGAGCATGAGCGAGATGGAGGTAGCTTTGAAGAGGTTCCAAGGGTTTGTGGAGAGGTTGAGGCACAAGAGAGAGACGTAAAATAGAAATGGATTTGGTGGATTTGAATTTAATTTGTAGTTTAGTCACTGCTCACAAACACCATAGCAGCCTCTCATCCAACCACAGTGCATCTTTGCCTTTCTCTTTAACTTGCATTATCCCAGCCAATGTATTACTGCAATCTGCAATCAGACATGCACCTTAAATCCCTTAGAGAGGAGTCTGTTTTTGCATGGTTTTGATTTATAGAAGTTTTTTGCATGGTTTTGATTTAAGAAGGTAGGCACCTGTCATTCAGTTAAATACAGTATGAGACAGTGTATTCTTCAGTCTCTCTCTCTCTCTCTCTCTCTCTCTCCACACACACAATAAGAACAGAAGATTTGATGTTAGTCTTGCACAATGCAGAACCTGAACGCTCATCCACATAGAAGTCACACAAAATCACATAAAAATGACAGCCCTATTCTAGGTTGTGGCCTAGGACCTATAAACTGATTCATGAAAATACTTCTGCAAATGAAGAATAGTTTTATCATTGAGGACAACCATGGTAAATTCATCAGAGAAGGGATAACCTCCCCTGGACCATGTATGCCTCATGCATCCATACTGTAGCGCAAGACTCGACTGGAAAGTCATTAACTTAGTATATCTGCTCCTGTCTAGCTCACCATGATAGCTCTTCGTAAAGTAACCTTCATAATAAAGACTTCAAATCACACAATAAATCATGTTATACACCACTCTCAGTAATCAAGTCCTCTTATCAATAAGACTAAATGCCCAGAGGCTTCAAGCCCACATGGAAGAACAATGCTTACTTCCACAGTGTTCATATAGCAAGGCCAGATCTTCAGCACATGGTGAACAGAGTGGAGACATGTAATGATCCATATAATATATAACATGCTGGTTCCTTGATGAGTCCAAGGCCCGTCGTGCTTTGTACCAATAACCTGTAAACATATCAATCTGAAATAAATGATATAACAACAGCGAATCCCTTAGTAGCAATATAAGAGCAATCAATTTTCCATCAGCAAGCACATTTATCATTTTCTTCTTTTTTTTCTTGAAAATTGTATGAAGAGTTAAAAATTGCATCTTGATTTCGGTGTATAGGGTGATTGGGTTTTGTATCTTATGTTGCCTGTGGACATATGACTTTTACCTTACTGACTCTAGTTGTCTTTCTTATGGCCTTGTATCTCTCTCTAATATTTGGCTGTATCTCATTTATTTTCTTTGTTTGATTAATGAAATTAAATTGCATCAATTACCACCAATTCAACACAAATAATCAATTACATGATACTACAAGAAAGAAATGGATAGTTGAGCAGCGCATTAAGCAACCAACATGATGACTTCAGTAATTGACAGATGTTGCCTCTTTTCCACCGAGTGTCTGAATTATAGCTTCCAAAAGTTTGATCTCACTGTTCTTCTTTGAGATCACCTCTTGCTTAGCACGCAACTCTTCCAAGTGTAACTCAAAAACCTCTGCAAAATAAAACAAAACAAAATATGTTAGAAGGTATAATATGTTGCTCAATCGAGAGAGATGGATTATGGACTTCCTTTTCAATGGAAGCAATGGCACAAGCCTATCTTTGAATAATATATTTCCATTTTCCACCATGCAGAAACGATTTTGTTTATAGGGGAACTCAAGGTCTTTCACTACAAAATCTGCAGTATACAATAGTCTTGACTACACAAATGGGTGACCCCAATTGTTGATGATCCAAATGGTTGCTCAATGGCCTCCACCAAGATGGAAGTAGAAGCAAATGAAAGATTGCTAAACAAAACAGTGAAAACAAAACCAAAGTTGGCCTTAACTTTTTTATTTTATTTTATCCCTCATGATCCAAGGCAAGAAACTTAGGGAAAGAGTAACAGACATTTTAGAGAATCAATTTGGATTTATGTTAGCAGGTCAATATTAGAAGATTTTATTTTTTATTAAGGTTGATCATAGGTTTAAATCCCACCCGAGTTTGGAATAAACCATGCTTAATTGAACAGACTTGAACTTGTACATGTGATCAACGGGCAGGGTTCAGGCTTTAGAATAAATGCCAATGAAGCCCATAGGGCAGTTTGGCCTATTCAGTCTATTATATAATGTCAGTTCATTCTCCTCTCACAAATTGTCACCTCTACTATAAAATCCTTGCCTTATTTTTTGAAAGATATATGAAATCCTTGTTAATAAGAATGGTGTTTATTATTATTATTTTTAATTTAAAGGTGAATATGTTTATTACACTTTCTATTAAATTTATAAAAAAAGGATTAATATCAAATTGAAAGTTGAAATTGGGGTTAAAATGGGCTTCACATTAAAAGCCTGTTCAAATTTGTCAGTCTACTAACAGGCATCAATGAGCAGGCTCAGGTTTTAACATGCCCAATAGGCAGGCTTAGACATTAATAAATAAGTGGGCTTCAGCTTGGGCAAAGGGAAGTTTGGTCTGGACCTGGTCCATGAACAGGGAGAACAGAAGTTCAGGGAGAAAACAAATCTGCATATGCTTCATATTAGTAGGTTATATAGGATATGAGTGGGGGAAACAACTACTGTAAGAATAGTGTGTGGAGGGGTGATGGAGTTCTTAATTGGAGTTGGACTCACCAAGGATCAATTAGCTTTAAGCCTATATTTATTTGTTTAGTCATGACAGTGAACTACTTAACACTAGAATACAAGATAACTAGAAAATCCGCAAAACAAAGACAAAATATATGACCTTTCATAAAAAACAAAGACAAAATATGTGAATTGTAACTACCTTTCAAAAAAAATATATGAATTGTAACTTTAGTGGAATGGGCAATAGGGATGAGGAACTAATTAAAATTAGAAATGAATTGGTATTGCATTGTGACAAATTTAAATAATTAGGCGTAGTTGTCAAACCAAATGGATGATCAGATTTGGATATGGACAATAGGATGGGGATAGGGTGGGTTAAGTGTGATTGATGTGTGATAAAAGAGTGCCATGTAAATCAAAGAAATGATTTTACAAAATGGCTATTAGACCAACGCTATCCTCCCCATAGACCCTACATATCCAACTTATTCCTACGTACTGGCACCAACCCAAGTCGGCTCTAGCAAAGTCATCGTGCCATTGTTCCAAAACACTAGTCGTGTACTGGCAAGGCATAAACCTGATTGCAAATGATTTTCATAGACCATAATAGCCCATAAATATAGGGACCTACATATGCATAAAATATGGCAACTACTTGACACAAAATTTAACATTTTTCAGTGGTATTTTCAATAATCCTAGAGAGGAAAAAACGGAAAATAGCAGCAGAATAAACAAATGGAGAAACAAGGCCAAGAACACATACTTGTTGTGTTCTCCAGCTCTCCAGTGACTTCTTGTGCATGTAATTCAGCAGCTCTCTGTGCTGCCTCAGCATGTCGTTTCTCAGTACGAGCATGAGCAGATGATGTAATGGCTGCATCAAGCTCTCGTTCTAAAGTCTCTACCCTCTTCTCAAGTGCCTGCACATGCAAAGTTATCTCAGTGATACGAATAGATGTCTCAGAAAATATATAAATTGTCCATAGCTCATGGATCATATAGGATGAATTTTTATGGCAGCTTATGGGGCTCATAGGCTGCTGTGGGTTTGTCATTAAAAATTTGAAGATGAAATACACAAGCCTCACAGATTACTTAGACCATCTGATACAGCATACATCAATGTGGTCGTATAAAAGTAAAATATAGAAAACTACCCTCCTGGAGAAGTGCCCATTGTTAGATGAGATGGACTCAGTAAGCTCCAATAATTGAGGATGATCATGAGTGAGAATCAGTTGAACAATATCCCTTATGCACAGACAATAGTGAGCCTTATGTACTCGCAAACTTGTTCCCACCAGACATCAATTGTTTTGCAAGTTGGATGATAGGTGGATATCAAAGTGACCTTAGTATGAACCAATGGCATGTTTCCCCGAGAAGGTAATCAATACAGGAAGGTGAATAAAGATCCATGCTATCATAAGGCAATTAGATAACCTTTAAGTGATTGAGTATTCAAAATTTCATTTTTTTAAGTTGCCTTGATGGGGGGTGGGGGCAGAACTCGACATTAGGTTTCACATTTTCGAACCAGAGAGTGAAGAAGACGCTGATGGCTACATCATCATAAGGAAGATTCTGTCACTTGCCGTGAGGCCACTTCACATGCAACGGGGCTATGGGATGTTAACTCAGCATTTTTGGCTTGTAAACTAGATTTATAGTTCACCAAAAACCTTCCGAAATATGTTTCTTTTTCTCCATACAACAATAGTTTCGGTTTAAGCAAAGAAAGAAATTTTGGTTGTAAACACAGATAGAAAATATTGGTTTTTGCCTTCAAATTCGGGGACCATTTTGTAAAATCTAGCATTTGCCTTGATTAGAACCACTTCACACCATATACTTGAGGTTGATGATGGTTAAATTTCTAATACCAACATCTGACTCCAACGGATATAAAGCAGAGGGGAAAAAAGTGAAATTGGAATTTCTCCAATCCCATAATTTGTAAGAGGAGAAATTTCCAGAAATTAGAGGAGTTTCAATTTTTTGTGGGAATTCTATCAAACAGCAAGATCAATTGTTCTTAGGCTAACATTGAGTCCGGATTCTATATGGGATTTTCAATAAAGAACTGCAGTGGATTTTCTCTTCCACCGACACAATACCATTGGTGGAGCCAACAGTTTTGGATGTTCCAACGGACCAAAAACCAGCTTTACAAGATGTCATTAGCCATTCAATAAAAGAAAACAATTCTGGGTCATTGATTGTTTACGTCGCCAGAGTGCAGTCATTGCCCCTTATATCAATTGATAGGCAATGTTAGTGGAATTGATTTTGGTCGAGTGGAACATCCTCTACATGTTCAACTAAAAATTCTCTTAATTTGGTTGAGCCGTGGAGGCAATGAACCCCTACTAGCATGCTACTGGTCCCACTTTAGACAAGATGTTAATAGTCGGTCACCCATTCATGGCCATGGGTTTTTTTAAGAACAAGAGAAGTATTCCCTACTGTAAGGAATTTCAAACTCATAAATTTCGGAAATTGGTGGAATCAATTACGTTCCAAAATACAAATTCAGAATTCCAATTGAACAAAAAAAAAAACGCATAAACTCGAGTAACTCAGTATACTATGGCCAAACTTAAAACAGACCCAGGTCGAGAAATCAGCTAATAAAAAAACAGAAGAAATATCTAAGCATGTAAACGATCGAACACACAGAGATTTTTTTCTTTAAAAAAAAAACATACACACAAATTCCAGTAAATTAAAATACTACAAAAAAAAAAAAAACAGGTCCAGATCATGAAATCAGCCAATAGATCATGAAATCAGCCAATCTAAAAACCCAATAGAATCGTAGAATATAAATGATCAAATATGCAGAGGGGAGCGCGAATGATATGAAATCTGTACTTTGATGGTTCTTGACTGTTCAGCAATGAGAGATGCTTTGGCAAAGGATTCTTCATCTACAAAAACAGCTTTCTTCATGAGAAGCTTCTGAAGGGAGTCGAGATTGGCTCCCATTTCCGATAAATTCACGATGGATGCCTTCCATCTCTCACTCCCTTTTCCCCTCTCGTCTTCCATCCGGTATTCGTCCTCTGGCCGTCGAAGGGTTTGGAGGAATTTGTTGTAAGATCCTGTGCCACAGCATATAAGAATGGAGACATAGTTAATGATTATTTTTTTTAACAAGTGATTTTATCTTTACTTTCTATTACTGGGGCATGAGGAGATTGCCGACTGCTGATCTGTCTCTCTCAAGTCTGAAGTGCTCTCTCTCTCTCTATATAGCCCAGAACGGCTGACGAATTTTTTATTTAAAAACTGTTTTTTAGTAATTAAATTTGAATATAGATTTCATAAAACAAATATTTCTGATATTTTCATCTGTATCATAATAATATCATAAAATAACTTTTGCATTTAAAAACGTGAGTTAATTGCATCTGCCATTTTTAACAGTAAATTTTCATTAAAAATATATTTTTATCGTGAGAAACAGTAAATTCCTTTAAAATAACGAGATTTTACCATTAAATTTTCATTAAAAATACTTTAACTACATATATATTTTTTTATTTATGAAATATCATCCATATTTTCAAACTCCAACTACATTATTTATTTTTTATGATTTTTTAAATATTATATTTTCCACGAGATTTTTCTGTTAAATTCTTGATAAAAATCAGAGAATTTGAAAATATTCGCTATTAACAATTTCTTTTAATATCCCGATAATGAGATTTACACAATGATTTCAATTAATTATCTTAATTTATTTATTTGGATAAACAGGTATGGAGAAAACCAAGGAAATGGACTTTGTTTAATATTGAATGAAAACTAAGCCTTTATTATCTAATTAAAATAAGTTTTAAAAGTGATCTAAAGAAGTCTAAATTATTTAGTTTTTTTTAATTACATAAATGGTGAAAATTATTTAATTAAAGAAACAAAAATTAAGTTTTAAATTAATTGGGCTTAATCAGGCGGGCTCAGGCCCCTCAAAAATAATTGGACTCGGCCTTTTTTTTTAAAGCCGGACCTGAGCTCGCCTGGTGAATAGCCTTACTGAACAAGTGAACATTAAGCTGCTTTGCCCCTTCTCGAATGATAATCACCAAGATTAATTTTTTTTCAAAGAATTTCCAAGAATAAAAAGAAAGAATTATTTCAGGCTGTAATTTCATTCTTGAGGTATTTGCATTATAATTTTTTAAGGCTAGTCTAGGGCCACTTGAACCAACTCATCTTGATAAATGACCTAATTTGACCTAACTAAAATCTATTTATAAAGATCCTATCTGAACTCGGAAATAAATAGATAGATCCGATTGATCTGATCATTGACGCATGTAGATGTAACACATGCAACCAGATGAAATCTACATTCACTGTGGGGATAGTCTTAATGTATTACCCCCACCCACTTCAAAGAAAGTCCCACATCGGTAGTGAGGTGGGTGGGTTGGGGATTAATATGAGAGAAGCCCCCTCTTCCATGTGTGAGGCCTGGCCATGTGTGCCTGGCCCCAAAGTGAAACCGTGAGGGCATAGTGCCCCAAAGCGGATAATATCAAACTGAAAAGTTGGAGTAGAGTCGTTTCACTTAATATATGTCTTGTTAGAAAAGTTGTTTTAGTTAGATAAATGGGTAAATCAGACTCTAATATGATCTGACCTGAATTGACTTAAATCGTATAGTGAGACCCAAAATAGAACTCAAATGTATCTAATTTAAGTAAAGTTCAGTCTTTCGGTGTATTGGCATTTATCATGGGAAGACATTTTAAACTATTAGTGGGATGATCACAAAAATTGAAGCAAATAGACACCTTCTCATCTCCCATTTATATTTTTATAAAGTAGTGAAACGATTCTTTGTTATCGCTTGGATGAAAGTAAATAATAATTCCTCTATAAAATGGAAAGATTTAAATGCTTAAAAAAATTAGTGATCAAAATTTGAACGTAAAATATCAACTTGATTGATTCAGTCAAAATCATTTTTAGCTGATTCCATATGTATTTCCAATAAATCAATCAAAACATAATTCATCCAATTAACGTGATTTTTTAATAGGCATCATATAAAAAGAATTGTTAAAATGGCCAAAAAGTTAATGAACTAAAACAGTAATTGAAAATAATGAAATTTTATGAAGTACAAAATATTGATTAATTAATCTAAACCATTTTTTTTTTGGAAATGTGTCACAAAAGTTTAAAGAAAACTTTAATTAATGTGAAATTTTTGTAAATAATAAAAATTGATCTAATTAAATTTATTTTATAAGATTTCCTTCACTAATATAGTTAGATTTTCTTTCTCAATCGGATTTTTTAGTTTTTTTTTTATAGAACCTTTATACGGTCTGTACTGTGCAAATAAGTTCAGTTTTTCTTCCCTTCCTCTCCTCTCTTCTCCTCTCCTCTCCTCTCTTTCCTCTTTCATACGCTCCCTCCACCAGCCGCGGCTGTCCGCCGCCCCTTCGCAAGGCCTTGGTGCTCCTATTCTCCCTCTTCATGTGAACCGTCCGTTGAAGATCTCTCTCAGACGTTCGATCATCGCCTCTGCAGCTAGCTTCGTACAGGTAACCCGAGAGAAGCTTAGAAAATAATGTGATTTGCTCTTTTATCATCTCGTGTTGGTTACAAGAGTTGGCCTGCTTAATTTGTCAAGTTGTTTGGCTTAGAAGGATGCTTACCACATAAATCACAAAGTAATTAACTAACAAAGATCATTTTTTATTATATGTTAATTATCATATTGATTAATAATCCAGTGCAGCAATGTAGAAATGAACACTTCGACGACAAAAGTCATTATATTTGAAAAATTCGCGAAGGATGCTGATATGAAATTTGAGTTTTGATTTCAAAGTGATTGAGGGTTAAAGTCTACTTAGGGCTCACTTTGAAATTTCTTTATAATGTTTGTGTTTTCGTAAGATAATAAAATATAATAAACTTAAACGACATTAATAAAATATAATAAATTTAGAAACCATTTTTATTAACACTTATAACCATACAAATTAGGAATTTTTTTTTTAACATATCCAGCTATATAGAGATTCAGTTTTTCTTTCTCTACAAACTCATTTTCAAAGAGTCAAGTGAAATTACTCTTTTACCCTTTTTTTTTTTTTTAAACAAGTCCTCAGTATCATTGGAACGAATTTTTTGTACAGTATCTCAACTGTGGAGTGAGATTTTCAAAGGAGATCGTTGCTAGACCGATTTTTATAAATAAGGTATCAAAATCTATCTACTCTTAATTTTATGAACTCCGGGGCTTATTTTAAGTGAAAAGAGTATAGTTTTGGGCTTAAAAATTTATACCCAATGAATTAAGGAAAAATAACATTCCTCTTAATTCATTAGGTACGATTTTGAAGTCCAAAACTATAATATTTTCATTTAAAATCAGTCCCGGAGTTCATAAATTAAGACTATATATATATTGTTTGTAGAAATAGGTCGATAAATCGCCTCTTTGCCAGCTATAACCTTTGCGTGTTAGGTGCGGCTATTACTGCTGGTCCAGTTAGAAACCTGACAGCCATAGAGAATGCTGCCACTGATCTTCCACAAGCTATGATCTTTGGTTGCAATGCCATGAAGAGACCTCTTCAATTAGAATCAAATTAATCAGACCAAGTTCCCTATTGATCACAGCCTTTTCATGCTTCATCATTTGATATTTACTTAAGACTGAACATGGCCATTCCCAGCCCTGCATCCGATAATATCGATATTGATCCTTTCACAATGGAAGGCATCTCAATGTGCCACCTGAAAGATAATTAACATGTGATTATTTCTCAAAATTTCGCAAAATAACACTGCAAGTAGTTTAAAAGATACTTGCCTGAAAGAGATCAGGGACCATACTACACCTAAGAGGCTGGAATAAGTGTTGGGATTTCGGATGAGCTTCCTCGACACCATAACGAGTTTAAGCCTGGTCATGACACTGGTTGATGTGTCGAACCTTCCACCTTCTCTCCACCTTCACCTTGAGGTGTATCAACCTTCTTCAGAGTATATGTTGGAAGTTTTGTGTGTAGTGTATCTGGTCCTCAAAACCATAAATAAAATGATGACAACAATGTGACACAGTCAGGAGGTACGATTGTAGGTTCCGAGTCAATTAGTATTTAAAAAAAATGACACAGGATTGCAAGAAATGATGATAATATTGACCATTGGTTTAAATCTTGGGACAGCCGATACATCAGTGATATTGGGATATCGGCCGATATTTCAGTGATATATTTCTTTTTCTATTTTTAAAAAAAAATTAAAATTAAAAACATCAACCGATAATGATGATGAATGAGACTCTTTGAAGTCAGTCAATGTGAATTCCCCAGAATAGTTTGTTTCTTCCCTTGTATTGTTTCAAATCTAGACGAATTCAAGTTGATTTCTTGGTCATTGTTTTTAAAGCATGAAATGGAAACATCAACTCGGCAGACATCAACAATTCTGGCAAGTGAACATAGTTGTGATGTTAGGATTGCCCTTTTTGAGCGACTGAGTTGGGTGGATCGGGTCATTGGTACTGACCCATTCTTTTGGTGAGATGGTGCCATAGACTTGGACTCGTCTTAGGAGGCCAGAGTTGAGTATCTTTGATGAATTCAACAGAATGATATATCAAGTTGGGTGGATTCAGCTGAAGCCAGTTTGAAACTATAACATGTCATTTCCCATTTTAATTCTATAAGGATCAGTAAGAGTGACTTCGGTCACAAATTATGTATAGACATGGCAAATTTGACCCGACCGAGTTGAACCGACTCATTTTGATAAATGACCTGATCTGACTCGACTGGAACCTATTTATAAATGGATAGATTCGACCTGAGCTCGGAAATAAATGGATAAATCCATTTGATCAAATTATTGCTACATCTATATGTAACACATGCAATCATTTGAAGTTTACACTCATTGTGGGATGGTTTTAGAATATTTATTGTTGAAATGGATAAATCCGACACTAATATGATTTGATCGAACGGATTGAATTCATTTAGTGAGACCTTAATATGTCTGAATCTAATAAGCTCTGATCCGATATGTTGCTAAGTCTAACTATATATCCCATGAGCATGTTGTGTTTTTGAGGGTCACCTCTTTAAAACTTTCAATAAAAGATAAATTTAAAAAGAAATTCACAAAAATAACTTGAAAGGTAAATTGTGTGGATGAGCCAAGGTTAAATAAAATGGTTTGACCATGCCATGATAATCCGAAAAGAGCCCAATAAGAAATATTGAAAAAACTATAGGTCACCAACTATATCGAAGAATGATAATAAAATTAATTGTAGAAAACCCGCCTCAACTATATTATTCTATATCTTAAACCCATGATATATTAATCAATTAAACACAATAAGCTTACTAAAGTAAATTAGAAATGATATCTATCTATTTTATTTAGTTTAAATTTGAATATTTTAAATTTTATAATATAAATTTCTTTGAGCTTGGATGTCTACTATAACACATATATTATTAATGTGATTTTTTTTTTTTTGAGTGGTCATAAAAGAAATTCATTAATAGAGAAGGAAGATATAAGGATAAGGGAGGGTCTAAAAGGGATAGACTCAAAGAAAGAAAAATCACAAAAAGAGAGACAAAATACAAGAAAAATACACAGGCATATAAGGTCACAACAAGAAAACTCCAACCCAAACGTTATCGACTCCTAATTTTGCAAAGTAGTATTGAATCATGAAATCAACTAATTCCCACGGGACATTTGTATAACTAAACATGAGAATTAGTTGATTTCTGATTTTATCCTTTGTATAAATTGTAAAATTGGACATTTTGTATAAATTGTAAATTTCATATAGTCGAAGTAAATTTTGACTAACCAATTTATTGTTGATGAATTTAGACAAGATCCCTCTCTATATATATATATATATATATATAACATGAGTTCCGCGTATAACGTGAGACCCGATTCGGTCAGAGGACATAGATTGATATTAATATATTATCGACGTGTGGACCCAAGAATAAGATACTTTTTTTGGAAAACTTCACACCAAACAAACGTGTCAATACAACTACGCGTCTAGTCTGTAACTTATTCTCTACTCACGAGTCACGATAATTGGCCTTTTCACACGGGACTGAACTTTCGTAATAGAAGAAAAAAAAAACTTCTTACCAAGTCTTCATGCGATTTAAAATTTAGATTGAAATAATGGAGCATTTTTGTCTTTTAAAAAAATATTATGTACCTTTGTAAAAAAAATTAATATCTCAATTAAAGAGTCAAGAAAATTATTTTAATAAAGAATGTCTCTAATAAAAAAAAATAGGGTTTATCTCTGTAACTAGCTTAAAGTTCAATTAACTTGATAATTTTCTTAAAACCCTTTTTAGAAACTAAATAAAAGTCATACACTTATTGAAATTTATTAGAGTAAAGTTGGTTCAACTGATTCAAATTCTCTTTTAAATCTTTACGTTTAAAGGCTAGTGATATAACCAAACATTAATGACAATCCATAAGTAGTTTGTATTTTTTAGAGTTTAGACCAAGGGCTACTGAGGTGTTCTCTATTTTTATACTTAATGGCATCTTTTAGTTAAAATTGTAAAATATTCCATTTAATTATTAAATTATTAAAGTTAAGACAAAGTGCCCTTACTTTGTCGTTTTTGACAGGGAGAAGCCTCCGTGTTTTATTTTAACACGAAAAACCCTTTGTTTTTTTTTTTAATTTATATTCAATATATTTTATATGGTTGAGATTCGTTGCATCGTTGTGGCTTTCACATGCCAAACGTATGCCTTCTGCTCTCACAAGATACCGTACTTTGTTACCTCTCATTTGTTTAGTCAATGTCAAAAATAAATAAAAAATAACTAAATTTCTTTTTGAGAAATTTTCTCACTATCTAAATATAAAAAAATAAATTTGTATAAATATGATGGTGCCTCGATCACTGCTAAAATATTTTTTTTATGATTAAAATATAGATTGAGACTGATGCTCAAATTCAGTTCGGGTTAAGTCAAGTCGAGTTTCAATAAATTCAATCAACTCATGTCAAAATTTATATGGCCCATCTTAATTCAATTTGAATTGATGAAATGAGTTACTTAACTTGATTAGATTTGAATTTCTTATCTAACTCAACTCAAGTGTTATATTATAATTTAGTGCAATCAAGTCTAGTTGGATTGAATTTAAATTTCTCAATTCGAATCGATCTAAATTTCAAACAGATTTTATTTTTCCAATTCAATCGGACTCAAAATATACAAATACATAATTCAAATTTCACCCCTAAGCATGATTTTATTTCAAAATATCTGAAGGGTGAATTATAGAATGCCTCCTCCCTACCAGTCTTAAATTTAAGATTTAGACATGTGGAGGAGCAGAAATTCGAGGAAACTCAGATGAGATCTACGAACCATCCTAGAAAGTTGAAACTCTCGTCATCAGCAACGGCTCTCTTGAAACCTTCTTTATAAATTCCTCATCTCCTACTCTTTCCTCTTCATTGGATCCCTCTTCTTCTTCTTCCTTAGATTTCCCCATTTTCATCCCTTTTCAATTTTCTGCTCACGCTCTGCTTCTCTTTGATCTTTTCTCTAAAGAAGTCTCTGTTTCTAGTTTACCCTTTTACTCTCATCGTCAATCCTCTCTGCTTCCTTTCTCTGTTTTCATTCAACCAAAGATGTTTAAATTAAGCAACAACCTCGTTGGCATTCTCAACTTCGTCACTTTCCTCCTCTCCATCCCCATCTTGGCCGGAGGAATATGGCTGAGCAACCGTGCCAGCACCGACTGTGAGAAGTTCCTCGAGAAACCCATCATTGCTCTTGGCGTGTTTCTCATGATCGTCTCTCTTGCCGGCCTTATTGGCGCCTGCTGCCGTGTGTCTTTGCTCCTCTGGATCTACCTCCTTGTCATGTTCCTCCTCATTGTCTTGCTCTTCTGCTTCACCATCTTCGCCTTCGTCGTCACCAACAAGGGAGCTGGAGAAGTGGTTTCCGGCAGGGGATATAAGGAGTATAAATTGGGAGATTACTCGAACTGGCTTCAGAACAGGGTGAGCAGCAACAAGAACTGGAACAAGATCAAGAGTTGCTTGCAAGATGGCAAGGTCTGCAAGAGCTTAGTGGACTCCAACTCGCCGCAGGCAGATTTCTTCAATTCTCACCTTTCTCCAATTCAGGTATTTGTTTTAAGATAATTATCTGCTATTTCCCTTCGATGAATGTTTCTGAATCTGTCTCATGTTTGGTTTTTTTTTTTTCCTTGATATTGAATAATTATCACTTGGTTTTTTTATTCTTCTTCTTCATTCAATTTCATTCGTTTCATTCAGTTCATCGGTACTAAATTTTTCCTTTTTTTTTTGGGGGGATTTTTACTATCATCTGAGCTGTTTGATTTTGGAAATTTTATCCTATGGATTTTTTGTTTCTCTCAAGATCTTCCTTTTTTCAGTTTCATATCAGATTTCTGCATCTGGGTTTTTTTTTTTTTTAAATGATTTATCTGAATAATACTTCTCAAGTCTTGTCTGGAACTCTGGATTATTTTAGGAAAAGAGTTTCTTGTTTTCTTGATTTTATTTCTTTTGCCAAGCACCATTTACCAATAATTTATACCATCAATATATTACTTTAAAAATGATTGTAATTATAGCACAAAAACTTCTCTCATTTATTTGATGATCTATATTTATTTATAAACGACAGTTTCTTTTCCATGAATTTACTGACTATTTAGTACAATCTTTATTACTAGAATAATGAACACTAGTTGACCTCTGTAGTTTGAATTTTGAAAAACTACTTTTCAAATAAAAATTTCATTATTGATGAAAACATATGAAAATTTTAAATTAAATATGAGAGTAGTGAAATGCCCCCCTTTTGGATCCTGAGCCTTTATTTCTTCTCATGGCCCAGGACTTGGTCTTGGGTAGCTTTGAAATTACAACTTGGAGACTTCTTCAAGCCCTTCAATTTCAAGAAAATTCCTTGATAGAAGAGTAGGTGTTCAGATCTAGCAAATTTTAAACAAATTTGGTAGGCCGTCACCATCGAGTGTGACTTTTATATAGTTTTCATAGCAAGCTAGTGGCATTTCTTTATAATGATAAATTAACTCACCATCTTTACAGTCAAACTTTGTTTTGATGTCTTCTTCTTCACTCCACCTAGATATATTATATAAATTAAACAAGAGAGTAATTGGTAGCCCCACATTCCTAAGACTCAGCATCGAGTGGGCTGGGCCTGTTTGATTGGGCCAACACTTGATCCAATTCCACTGATAGCCCTACATTCCTTACAATCATTGATAGATCAGTTGAATAGCTAATTGTTCCTCAAGTTTATATCTAATTTGGTTTTCTGGGTTTTCTTCTTTGTTCAGTCTGGTTGCTGTAAGCCACCCACTTCTTGTGGATTCACGTATGTGAGTGCGACAAACTGGACCAAACCCACAGTGTTCGATTCTACCGACGTCGACTGCAGAACATGGAGCAATGATCAAACTTCTCTCTGTTACGACTGCCAATCATGCAAGGCCGGTGTCCTCGCCAACCTGAAGAATGACTGGAAGAAGGTTGCCGTCGTCAACATCATCTTCCTCATCTTCCTCATCATCGTCTACTCTGTGGGATGCTGCGCTTTTAGGAACAACAGAGAGGAGAATGCCTACCCAAGATGGAAGGGGGGATATGCTTAGAGAGAGAGAGATGATGGTTTCCATGTAGAGTCCATCAGAGAGAGAGAGAGAGTTTGATTTGCATTTGGGCTTTGTGTATTAGGCTTCTTGTTGCATGTGTTTCGATTCTTTATTTTGTAGTGTATGTATATCTACACTTTGATTTAGTTTCTTCCATATATGCATCTAGCTATTTTTATTACTCCCTCTGCCATTGCTTGATAGTTTTCCCTTGTGTTTTGACCCTTTTTTTTTTCAATACAATTCTTGTTATCTACTGTTAATTCGAGGCATATTTGATGGACTTTGTTAGACCCTAGTGCCATATGCAAATCGGACATGGTCTAAAAAGTATATGCACCTTATTATTATTATTTTTAACACAGATATCTCCAATTTATATTGATGATGAGATTAATCTCACGAACATGTGTAAACCTCTTAATCTATACTAACTAGTTTAGTTAATAAAAAATAATTTCATTGACCATAAATCAAACTCAAGACTTCATCTTTTTTTTTTTAAAATATATAAAGATATAAATGATTACATAGAAACTCATAAGAGTTAAATGATTGTCTTAGTAAGACATCTAAAAGAAAACTGATATAGTTAAAAGGAGTTCACCTAAACTACATCTTTATTCCACTTTAAATTATTTTATATTTGCCAATATTATCAAATTTTTAATAATTTAATCTCAACACATAGTCAAGTCTTGTATCAAATGGGGCACTGACATGTGTCAACTGATAGAAATTGGAAGTATATTCATCATGTGGGGCTTGGATGTGCTGTAAACTATTACAACTTGGTATCTTCTAGAAATAAAGAATCAAAATGTGGGACCTATCTTAAACATTCCATGTGATGATATAACTTTATAAAACTAATTATCTCCAGAGGATAAGAGGGGTGTATGGCTGGATTTTCAACACTATTTTCCCTTGTTATTTTCAAAATTTTCATAAGGTTTTTGATCTATTTGCATAGGAGATTGGAAATTTTATCATACTTAATTATTATTTATAATTGTTTTTGAGAAATGGATGGGACGGATGAAAAGTTCATAGATGATAAAACTTAAGAAAAACTTTTTCAATTTCATCATCACAATATATAAGATGAACTCTAAAAAATAGATGGCATATAATAATTATATTTTAAATTTTAAATTAAATTAGTTAAAATAATCAGATCAACTACAACTATTTTTTTTTAATTTTACATATTTTATCAGAAAAAGTATAAACTAATTTTAATATTTAAAAAGCGACGAGACGAAGAGAGTGAAAGGCTGGAAAATTCACCATTCTTGTTTAAAAAAATGGAAGTCACCATCTAATGTGACTTGCGAGGACAGACCTTCCGGGCACGTCAGCCTGTCCAAGACCTAAGAAAGTCAGATAGAACGTGACCAACTCTTAGGATACGCCATCTGGAATCTATCGTTTGACTTTTTGCCGAGACGAATTTTCGCAACCACTGAACCTGACAACGAAATCAAACTGTGACACGTGTCAACCATCACTTGCTCATCTATTAAAACTAGATTAAACACTCATCTTCACCGTCCACTTCAATATACTTAAATTGTGTAAAATATAAAATTGAATAATAGTAAAAGGGAAATGATTGAGTGAGACACCACAAATGACCACTTATGGTCTAAGCACGGGTGCAAATATCGACCAATATAAAATGTATCAGCCGATATGATATAGATTTTCAGTTCCTTATCATAAAATTGACTACTGGTAAAAGGGAAATGATTGAGTGAGACACAACAAATGACCACTTATGGTCTAAGCACGGGTGCAAATATCGACCAATATAAAATGTATCAGCCGATATGATATAGATTTTCAGTTCCTTATCATATTTGTGTACATGATATTTTTCGGCCGATATATTGGCGATATATATCGGTCCGATATCTATACTATTGGTATTTTTTTTTAAATCGAGTTGATATTTTGGCCGATATTGGACCAATATCGGCCCAGATATCGGTCGATATTTTCATTTTTAATTTTTTTTTAAAACCTCCTTTTGGATTATTTATTTATTTTTTAATTTAGAAAAAAAAATATAAAAAAATACTGATATTTAAAAAAAAAATACAAAAGAGGGGAGAGAATTTTATCGGCTGAGATATCAACCGATATGCATATCGGCCGATACGGGATGGCCGAATTTTGCACCCTGGGTCTAAGTGTGTTGATTTTGTTTATAGAGTCTACTTTTATAAAAGAAAAAAAAAACTCTAAATCTCTCACATGTTTGTATGGATGATTATGAGATTCAATATGTATGAAAACTATTTATTATTGGATTGAGATACATCTTGATATATGTTGAATTAAAAAAAAATAAAAAATCATAGGGTACCTCGATTGAACATTAATTAAGTCTCATAAATTGTTAGTTTTGCAGTTCATCTTGTATCATTAAAGGATTGCTTGTCATTTTTTTTTTATTAAAATGAAAAGCATCATTTCCTCTTTTTCCACATAATAAAGCATTTTTTATAAGAGTATAGAAAATGAGATGTTTCATCTATTTTAAATGAAAAATAATATTTTGACTTAAATAGTGGAGACATTAGATTTCTATAATCCAAGATGATGATGTAAATTGCATCAGAATATTATTTTTCTGTAGAATTGTTTTTTGAAGAAATCAATAAATGATCTCAGAGATATTAAGATTTAATAGTTTTCTTAATGAAAAATAGAACCTCCGTATAAAATTGACTCAACTTTAACACCACTTATAAGGGCAATTATAGAGAGATTGTATATTTATCATGAGATGGACACTACATGATTGAGTGGAATAGATATAGGATTTAATTGATGTACAAGTTAAAGAGAACTTCTCGATGTGATTATTATAATTTTGTGAGATGGACTATGAAAAATTAATGATATTACAATAATCAAAAATTTAAAATCTAAGATTATGTAATTAAATAATACTCAAATTTTACAAAATCAATATACTTCTCATTTTCTACAGATTCGATAGAAAATTAAGTGACCTATAAGGAGCAGCTTCTCTAAATGAAGACACTTTGAGATATTTCTCTATAGTTTTGAAACATATAATAAATATAGGGTAGCGATCCTCCCACACGCATTTTGTGTAACGAGACACGAGATTTAGGATATTGCCCATTCTACCATTCCATTGTCGTACGAAAGCATTTAAAAAAAAAAATTAGTGATCCAGTCAGTGAGCTGATTTGCTATTCTATATGAAAAAGGAGTCCCACTTAGATAAATTTCAGTGAGCCGATCAGTAACCCGATTTCAGTGATCCGATTTGTTGTTCTGTATGAAAAAACAGTTTCACTTAGATAAATTTCAGTGATCTGGTCAGTGATTCGATTTGTTTTTCTGTATGAAAAAACAGTCTCGCTTAGATAAATTTCAGTGATCCGGTCAGTAATCTGATTTGCTATTTTGTATGGAAAAACAGTTCCACTTAGATAACTTTTAGTAAGCCGGGTCAGTGATCCGATTTGCTGTTTTATTTGAAAAAATAGTCTCACTTAGATAAATTTTAGTGATCCGGTCAGTGAACCGATTTATATTGCAGTAGAACGGTCAGTGATCCAGCGTGCCGGTCAGTGAGCCAATTTATACTGCAGTAGAAGGGTCAGTGATCCGGCGAGCTGGTTTGAAGGGCAAAATGGGCAATACAGTAAAACCCATGTCGTGTTACACAAAATGCCTGTGGGAGAATCACTACCCTAAATATAGAACTAAACTCATGCACCCTCTATTTTCTTTCATGGGAAAGAAATGAGGGTGCAAAAATCATTTCCTTCAATTTAATCGTAGAAAACCTGCCTCAACTATATTTTTCCGTACTCGAAAACTCTAGTATGACATGATTTGAGTTGCACTTCTTGATACTTTATCAATTTTAACAAAATAATATATTAATCAATTAGACACAATAAGCTTACTAAAGTAAATTAGAAATGACCAATTTTTTTTTGAGTGATAATAGAAAAATTCATTAAAAAAAAAAGAAAGAGGAGAAACAAAGAGAGTACAAAAGGGTCTAAAAGAATTAGACTAAAAGAAGAGAGAAAAAAAAAAGGAGAACACAAAAAGGAAGAGAAAAAAAAATAAGAAAGGGTCCTAAGAAGAAAATTCCTGCAAAATGATTGTATAGCATCAATCTTATTAAAAGAAACTCCCAACTCATTTACCAATGCTTTCACCTCTTTGACCACACTGACCAATCTTACGGTGGACACCGCAATCAAAATTATAATAATAAAAAAGTAACTTCATTTAAAAATATTTATTTATTTGATTTAAACAAATAAAGTCAATATTTAATAAAAAGTTTTATTTCATCTATCTATCTATTTTATTTAGTTTAGATTTAAATATTTTAAATTTCGTATAATATAAATTTCTTTATATTATCATGTCAGCGGGTATCTATGTGACTTGGAAGTCTACTAAAACTCATATATTATAATGTGAATTGAATCATGAAAAGGTAGTGAGAAAAGGAGGTATAGGGTTAAGGGTTTAGGGATTAGAAAAGTGGAGGAGCAGAAATTCGAGGAAACTCAGATGAGAGAACAAGGAATCAACCATTGGGTTCCCGCGGTTTCCGAACTATTTTTTTTTTAAAAAGGAGAGTTGAAACTGTGCTCATCAGCAGCGTCTCTCTTGAAATCTTCTTATAAATTCCTCATCTCCTACTCTTTCCTCTTCATTGGATCCCTCTTCTTCTTCTTCTTCTTCCTTAGATTTCCCCATTTTTCATCCCTTTTCAATTTTCTGCTCACCCTCTTCCCCTCTTCGATCTTTTCTCTGAAGAAGTCTCTGTTTCTAGTTTACCCTTCTGCTTCCTTTCTCTGTTTCCATTCAACCAAAGATGAACATATATAGCAGCAGCCACACCCAAATTCTCGCTTTTGTTTTTTTGAAATCGTTATTCGGCAGTTTCATTTTCTCCATCGTCATCTTGGTCAAGGGAATATCGCTCAGCAACCACTGTGAGAAGTTCCTCGGGAAACCCATCATTGCTCTTGGCGTCATTCTCATGATCGTCTCTCTAGCCGGCCTTATCGGCGCCGCCGGCCGTCTTTTTTGGCTCCGCTGTGTCTTCCTCCTTCTCATGTTCCTCCTCTTTGTCTGGCTCTTCTGCTTCGCCATCTTCGCCTTCGTCGTCACCAGCAAGGGCGCTGGAAAAGTGGTTTCCGGCAGGGGATATAAGGAGTATCGGTTGGGAGACTACTCGAACAGGCTTCAGAACTGGGTGAGCAGCAACAAGAACTGGAAAGAGATCAAGAGCTGCTTGCAAGATCGCAAGGTCTGCAAGAGCTTAGTGGACTCCAACTCGCCGCAGGCAGATTTCTACAGTTCTCACCTTTCTCCAATTCAGGTATTTGTTTTAAGATAATTATCTGCTATTTGCCCTTCCATGAATGTTTCAGAATCTGTCTCATGTTTGGTGTTTTTTCCTTGATATTGAATAACTATCACTTGGTTTTTTACTGTTCTTCTTCATTCAATTCTTTGATTTTTTTGATTATCTGAGTTTTTTTAATAATTAGCTATTTTATTCATTCAAAAGAACGCGGAAACTTTCCAAAGAAGCAAATGAGAAAAAAATAAGAAGAATCCACAGAGATTACGAGTTCGAGCCCCATGACTTAATTTTGGTGTGTTTTAGAGGTCATGAACTCACCTGTAAAGATTTTACATTTTCCTGTGATTTCCCACAAGTTAAAAAAAAAAACAAATCAGAAAAAAACTCCTTACAATTCTAGTTTCTGAATTCCCTTAATCAATTTTGGATCTTCAATGATCATCTTGATAGATTTCATCAGAGTATTTTCATTTATCTAAAGCATTATTTTTTGGAAATTTTATCATATAATATTTTCTCTCTCAAGATCTTCCTTTTTTTCAGTTTCATATCAGATTTCTGATAGGTAATTGC
Organism: Chimonanthus praecox; assembly: GCA_022113865.1. Taxonomy (NCBI): domain Eukaryota; kingdom Viridiplantae; phylum Streptophyta; class Magnoliopsida; order Laurales; family Calycanthaceae; genus Chimonanthus; species Chimonanthus praecox. The sequence goes on along the minus strand of CM039095.1, from coordinate 3,458,371 downwards.
ATCTGGGTTTTTTTTTTTTTTAAACGATTTATCTGAATAATGCTTCTCCAGTCTTGTCTGGAACTCTGGATTATTTTAGAAAGGACTTTTCTGATTTTTCGTTTTTTATTTCTTTTGCCAAGCACCATTTACCAATAATTCATACCATCAATATATAATTTTAAAAGTTATTGTAATTATAGTTCAATAACTTATCTCATTTATTTGATGGTCAAAGTTGATTTGAAAACGACAGTTTCTGACAGCTTCATTTCCATGAATTTACTGTCCATTGATTTTTTTGAATAATACTGATAATCTTGATTAATAAACAACAGTTGACCTCTGTAATTTGAAAAACTAGTTATCAAATAAAAATTTCACTATTGATGAAAACATATGAAATATATTTAATCTTTTAAATTAAATAAGATAGTAGTGAAATCAGAGTAATAATATCGGTCAATACATGTGGCTTTTATATAGCTTTCATAGCAAGCTAGTGGCATTTCTTTATAATCGTAAATTGACTCATCATCTCTATAGTCAAACTTTGTTTTGATATCTTCTTCTTCACTCCACCTTGATATATTATATAAATTAAACCAGAGAGGAATTGATAGCCCCACATTCCTGAGACTCAGCATCGAGTGGGCTGGGCCTGTTTGATTGGGCCAACACTTGATCCAATTCCAGTGATAGCCCTACATTCCTTACATTCATTGATAGATCAGTTGAATAGCTAACTTGTTCCTCAAGTTAATATCTAATTTGGTTTTCTGGGTTTTCTTCTTTGATCAGTCTGGTTGCTGTAAGCCACCCACTTCTTGTGGATTCACGTATGTGAGTGCAACAAACTGGACCAAACCCACAGGGTTCGATTCTACCAACGTCGACTGCACAACATGGAGCAATGATCCAACTTTGCTTTGTTACGATTGCCAATCGTGCAAGGCCGGTGTCCTCGCCAACCTGAAGCATGAATGGATGATGGTTGCCCCCTACGATATTTGGTTCACCATCCTGTCTATCATTTTGGTCATCGCCGGATGCCGCATTTTTGAGAAGTATCCAACCCCCGACGAGTGAGCTCACTATCCCTAGGGCACACCAAGATTAAGTGATAGGGGCTCAAACCTGCAATCTCCTTCTTTCTGTGGCAGGAGACAACCAGTTAAACTACACCCATGTAGATGTGTTTTGATTTCCTTTTTTATAGTGTATGTATATCTACACTTTGACTTAGTTTCTTCCATATTTGCATCCACCACTTGTATTACTCCCTTTGCCATTGCTTTGATGGTTCTCCATTGTGTTTTGACTAATTTTTTTTTTCAATACAATTCCTATTATCTGTTGTTAATTAAAGGCATTTTGATGAACTTTGTTAGACCCTACGTGCCATATGCAAATGGGATAAGGTCTACAAAGTACATGCACCTTATTATTATTTTCTTAATGTGTATCTTCATTTTAAATTGGAGGTAAGAGACTAATTCTTCAAACATGTATAAACCTTCTGATCTACGTAAACTAGTTTAGTCGATAGAGAATAATTCCATAGAGAATAACTCAGAAGAATTGAGTGTAAATCAAACTCAAGACCTTACTTTTCTTACGTAAAAATATAAATAATTATATAGAAACTTATAATTGCTATATGGTTGTCTTAAGAAGACATGTATAAAAAAATCTAACATAGTTAAAAGGAGTTCATCTAATCTACATCTCTATTCCTTTTTAATATTATCAAATTTTTAATACTTTAATCTCAACGCATGGTCAAGTCTTGAATCTTGTGGGGCACCTTATTACAACTTGGTATCTTCCATTCTCTAGTGGCCAAGTCTTCTTTGGATTTTAAGAAATAAAGCATCAAAATTTATCCCTCATCCAAATGCATCACGTTGAAAATATTGACAAATTTTTAAAATAAACATTCAACAAAATAAATTGCAAATTACTCCAAAAGAAATTACAATGAACTTCAAATTCTTTCGGAGCTTCGAGACCCTTTCAAAATTTAGAAAGAATCACTGCTTAAAAATAGGACATTTTGACAATTATGTTTCATAAAATTTCATTTTTATTTTTTATATTATATGAATTTAATAAAAATAATTAATTCTTATAAAAGTGTTATATCAAATTACCCCTGCTTACAGTTACCCCTACTCAAGGGTAACCCCAGGTAACCCCCGTAAAATTTACCCCTCATCCAAATGCATCATGTTGAAAATGTTGATACATTTTTAAAATAAATTTCCAAGAGAATAAATTGCTAATTACTCCGAAAGAAATTATGATAAACATCAAACTCTTTTAGAGCAGAGGTTTAAAATTCGGTATCAGCCGATATTTTTCTCTTTCCCTTTTTTTTTTTACAAAAACAGCCGATATCGGCCAATATGATAAGGTTTCAAAACCGTATCATATCTGCCGATACGATTCTTATCGGATGATATTCGGACCCCTGTTTCAGAGTTTCGAGACCTTATCAAAATTTCGACAGAATTACCCCTTAAAAATAGGATATTTTGACAATTATATTTCTTAAAATTTTATTTTTATTATTTATATTAGATAGATTTAATAAAAATATTAATTCTCATAAAATTGTTAAACCTTACTCAAGGGTAACCCCCGTAAAATTTACCTCTCATTCAAATGCATCATGTTGAAAATGTTGACACATTTTTAAAATAAATTTCAAACAAAATTAAATTGCTAATTACTTGAAATATATTATTTTTTTAATTATATAATATATATTTTTTGAAAGATTTTAATTTTATAATATATAATTGATAAAGAGAGGAAGGCAAGGGGTATTGAGAGGTAGGGTATTGTGAATTCCTCAACCTCCAAAGGATTATTAAAAAATGGAATGAGAGGGGTAAATTTTCAAATTTTTATCCTCACCTTCTTGTTACCAAACGAGGGTAACAAGGGGTAGTGGGGGGTTATCCCCTCTTACCCCCAATCCAAATGTAGCCTCTGTAACTTCTATTCTCTAGTGGCCAAGTCTTCTTTGGATTTTAAGAAATAAAGCATCAAAATGTGGGATCTATCTGAAAAATGACTGAATTTTATCTCTTTAAAGATTTAGAGAAAATGTGACTACAAAAAACTTAGAGACGATTTGATAGAAAAGTTTGAGGGTAAAAATTCTGTATAATTTTATAGTCTAAAAATGAAAAAGAGTAAGAAAATGTTTTTCTTGTCACATATGGGAGGACAGTAGTTTTGTATTAAACATCTCTTAAGTTACTTAAATTGTGTAAAATATAAAATCTAATAATAGTAAAAGATAAATGATTAAGTAGGGTACAACAAATCACAACTTATGGTCCAATTGTGTTGATTATATATATAAAGTTTATTTTTATAAAAGAGAAAAAAAAAGTTAAAATCTCTAACATCTTTGTATGGGTGATTACGATATTCAATATCGACCAATGTGGCACTCGTTCGCCGCCCCAACAATACAAGGGTATTGAGAAATTGATGGGCTTTTATATTAGGCCCAAAGAAGTAGCTTTGCTTGAGAAAATCTGTTCCCGCAGCATGATGATGTAGAGAGACTTTGGGTTTAGTACTGTGATATGGAGAAAGTATGAAATATTATAATAGATAATATAAAACAAAATTAGATTAGAAGAACGTACCATAAAAAGTGAGATAAGAATTTAATATGGTTTGACAATAATATCTATATTGAGGCAAAAGAGATGATGGCTTCTTTAATCATAAGAGAGAAGAAGAATGAGAGACTGGATTTGGGGTTCAAATAAGAGATCCAAATTTTGCAAGTCACAACTAAGAGTTTGAGTTTAGACATCTAAACTTAGGGAGAAAAATCTCTATAGGAATTCATTAAAATAATACTCCCTCTGTCCCAAATTAGTTATCCTATACGGATTTTGGAATTGTTCCAAAATAATTATCTCATTTGTATTTGAGTAGTATAAAATATATTAAAAATAGATGAGATCACATGAGTGCTAGCCTTATATAGAAAGTTCCTTAAAAAATACAAATATTTCAAACGAAACAACTAAAATGAGACGGAGCGAGTAATAATTTAATCTAGAAGGAAAGAGAAAACTTGAGCCACCGTTATCGCCCTTTCATGGCTTGCAGAGTGTTTAAAATAGACAAATTATAATATAGCAAACACACAAACAATCACATTGAGACGCATGTATGTGGTTCTGCAATATGCCTACATTCATAACAAAATAATAAGAATTTCACTATTTTCATAAATGAGGTTACAATACTCTTTTCTTTCGTGCCTCTCTCAATATAGATAAATTCTAATAATCTTTATAAATATCTCGAAGATCCAAAATATAGGCAGCTTCAAGTACAAAATTATGAAAAATATCCTTGATGCAGTAAATGTCACGCCCCAACCCGAAGGGTGGGCCCGGAACACGACTAATTTTTTTTTTTTTTTTATAGATAGGTAAACTAAACCACAAGCAATCTGTCTGGGCCGGATCAACAATTAGGCCCAACGGTTACACATTAGCTCATCATGTGGACTTAAACATGTACCATATGCCTGCCCCAAAAACCAAGACATAACAACATCAACACATAACATGTTCAAATCAAATCTATCATTGATTAATACAAAGCATAAGAAATCAACCATTGATTCATCATTCCAAACATTGTCTCAAAAGGCAATATGGCCTATTACATCAAATTGACATAAATTAAGTACCACATCCGGTACAAAAAAGGACAATGGTTCCAAGAACCAACAGGGAAAGATCAGGGCATTCCTCTCCGGGGGAATCCCAAAACACTGCTTTAGCTTAATCGCCTTAAGCCTGAAAGAGAGGGTCCTCCTCCTCGGGTTCATCGCCTGAAAGGTGAGTGGTGTGAGCTAACTAGCCCAGTGAATGATAATTAACAATGCAAATTAAGTAAATATAAAACAGGTTAACAACAGTTCAATAATATCACATGCTTGATAAAAATAAGCATAATCTCAAGTATATCAACATCATCAAATACTGCCATTTTCCACCGTAACGCCTGCCGATTACACTGAGACCAGTATTAAGTCCCGACACGGTCAAAATACATCCTTGCAAGTACATCTCCGGCTCTAACTTAGCCGATACTAACACCCTCAAGTCAGCAACTGACGACAGCATGGTCCGCCCATGGTCCAGTAGACATAAACCATCTCTCATATGACCGATATTGGCTCAATAGCCCAGGTACGTGGAAGCAGTCTTACATACACATACGATCAACATCGTAATATCAAATCATCACAGCACTCTTACCATAGTGCATCATGTATAGGCACATGAGTGGGTTCATCAAAACCGAAACCACTCATTGCTCAATATAACACCTGTTTACAAAATCTGCAGAGTTAAGTTCCCTCACCGTTATGTATGGTTTACGCGGTCTCTGTTCAAAGAACACAAAAGTGCACAATCAATATACAGATCAAATACATACACACGAGTAGTATTTTGAAATCTCACGTTTCCCACAAAATATCCAGGGTTCATGGAATTGAGTCTCCTACTTGGTTTCTATCCTTTTTAAATCATCCACAAGATAATAATATAGTAAAAAGGGGCTCAGTCCAAACTCATATTGTCTTTTGGGCAATGACCAGATTGACTTATTGAGTTATGTCTAGATCATCGGGTCACTTCTCGGTTGCCTTCTGGATAGGACCAGAGCTGACATTTTGAGTAGGCCTCGAGGACACCCAGTGCCCGACTATAGTATCGTCCTGAAAGTGAATCACTCAGTTCCCGACCAATAGGGTCGGACTGGAAGCGGATACAATAGTATTTACACTATAAGTAATAAGAGAAGAGGGTTAGTACAATTTTAATTAACAAAAAGGGGTACTAATCATCACATCACATAATCTAACAAGATAATAATTTTTTTTTTAATAAAATAATAATATTTATTTATTTAATTATTTATTCATTTTTTTTTTCAATGGGAACCAACATTAAAACTGACAAGCAACAATAATATGAAATAAAAAATATATATATATTTTTTTTTGGAATAAAATAATAATATTTATTTATTTAATTATTTATTCATTTTTTTTTTCAAAAGGGAACCAACATTTCAAAACATGAGCAACCATAATCTCAAATAAATTTTTTTTTTCTTTCTTCTTCTTCTTCTTCCCCGTTCACTGTCTGCAACAGACAGTGAACCGCGGCCGTGAACAGTAAAACCGAAAATGGGAAAAGAACGATTTTCAAGACTCGGTTTTTACATCTGACCGGTCCGATGGATTCCTCCGGAAGTCCTCTTTCCATAGGGAGAGGTTTGGAGCTTTGAAACTCAGTGAGCCATCCGATTTTAACACCGGAAGCTCACTGATACGAGGAACCCTAAAATTTTCCCTAAATTTTGAAATCGTTTTTCTCGCTGAAAACAGAGCCAAATTCGAATTTTTTTGATTCAAAACTGATTGAAATTGAAAGGGGAATGCAGTAGTTACCTTGGATTGAGTTTCTGGGCTGAAATTCGGATTTTTTTTTGAAAATTTCCTCTAAGTTACGGGTTGAAAAACAGAGGGTCGGCCGGCTGGAAAAAGAGAGCTTAAAGAGAAGAGAAGGAGCGGGAGTGAGAACCGAAACTGAGCCGATTTATATAAGTTTTTCGGTCGGAAAATCTGGGATGGGACGGGACGACGGATCACCGGAAATCCGGCCGAGCAGCAGCACGCCCGCACGCCGCTGATGCTGCTACAGTAACCCGCAGGTTTGTTTTTTTTGTAGATCAGTCCTCCCATTTTTTCCAAATTGCAGAAAAGCCCCTAGTTTTAATAAAAAACTGATTTTTAACTAAAACAGTAATTTCAAAAGCTCAAAAATTTAATCCAACCATATAGATAGGTTGGGTTTTAAAAATCTTAATCACCATAAATTTTTTGGAATTTAACTCTTATTAAAAACCATTTATTTAAATAAAAACCATAAATTTACACTATTTACTTAAATAAAGAATTGTTAAAATAAACAATTTAGAAACATCATTTTGAGGTGAAATGGAATAACTAGACCATTCTTAAAATGGTCTACCATAAAATACTAATTTCAAATTTTATTTTATTCTCAAAACCCTTTAAAACAATTAATACTCCCTTTCGGGGTTTTGACAGGCGGGATTTAAATACCATTTTCTGAAAATAAATTCATTTTAAAATCAAAAATGCAAATCCTTTATTTAGGAGAACATTATTTACCAATAATATACACATATCAACAATATTTATAAAAAAATATACTCAACAAGTGGTAAATTACCAAAATGCCCCTCCAGCTCGACGAGCTGAATCACTGAGTTTTCGGGCTCAGATTGGGCCAAACTTGGGCTTTCCTCAAAGCCCTAACCGTAATCTCCGAGATTAACCGGTTAAACAGGAATTAACGAGCTAAAACACGCCTAATCTGGGGCAGGTTATTACACTAAAAAATTTAGGTTGGAGTTCCACTCCTTCTAACCCCATCTGAGGGGCTATGACCCTTGATCAATATAGTTTGGACCACTAAATAATACTCTCTCCGTCCCATTTTACTTGTTTCATTTGAAATATTTGTGTTTTTAAGGAACTCTTTATATAAGGCTAGCACTCCATGTGATCTCATCCATTTTCAACGCACTTTATACTACTCCAATACAAATGAGACAACTATTTTGGGACAATTCTAAAATCTATATAGGACAACTAATTTGGAAAAGAGGGAGTACAAGATATGGACATGACAATTAAGGCCTTGTGCTTCTTCTTCTCGGTGAAGTTGAGCCTGAATTCAGGTCCACAGGCCCACAGGCTCCAAATGGCCTTGAATGCTGTCTGATTCACAAACAGCTTGGCCCGACTGGGAAAGGGCAGAACCAGTTCACTCGCATGTTGCAACCTTTCTAAGAAAATTACACCACCTTTGAATTTAAAGGGCTGTTTGCCATTTTCCATGACAATGTTAGTACAACACTTGATCCAATTCCATTGATAGCCCTACATTCCTTACATTCATTGATAGATCAGTTGGAATAGCTAATTGTTCCTCAAGTTTATATCTAATTTGGTTTTCTGGGTTTTCTTCTTTGATAAGTCTGGTTGATGTAAGCCACCCATTGCTTGCGGATTCACGTATGTGAGTGTGACAAATTGGACCAAACCCACAGTGCTCGCTTCCACCGACGTCGACTGCACAACATGGAGCAATGATCAAAATTCGCTCAGTTACGACTGTCAATCGTGCAAGGCCGGTGTCCTCGCCAACCTGAAGAATGACTGGAAGAAGGTTGCCGTCGTCAGCATTATCTTCCTCATCGTCATCTACTCCGTCGGATGCTGCGCTTTTAAAGAAGATTTTATTATAACATCCGCGACATAGACAATTATTTTTTAAGCACTATGTATTTCTAAAGTTTCTCAAATTGAATATTCAGATTAATTACGATAACCTGATAAAAACATTTTAAAACTTGAAGGTCTTTTGACACTCCCAAATGTATTTTCAGCATAGTCGAGGGATATCCTTATTTGTAAAATACTGTATTTTAAATATTTAGGAGTGTCAAAAAACCTTAAATTCTTAAAGTATTTTTATCATGCTATCGTAATTAGTCCGGGTATTCAATTTGAGAAATTTTGAAAATACACTGTATTTAAAAAATAATTTTAAAATTTTAAATAAAATTTTATTATTTAAATAATATATTACTGTAATATGTTGGCATTTATTCGAAGGATCTGATCTTTCGAGCAATTATAATCATTCGAATGATCTAAAGTTAAACTGCAAAATCGTTACAAGCATCAAAAGAGAAAAGGCAAAATGATAATTTCATTAAAAATTTCAAAATCTGCTCTGTTTGTCTCATAACAAATTTTTCAATGTCTAAATGCTATTAAAAATGATATAACCATTTGTTTATACAATGGAAGTCATCGTCTAATGTGACTTACGATTCTTTTTAAACCCCCGACATACCTGAGTAAGACAGAGAGTGATGAGAGTAAGACAGAAAGTGACGAACTAATGGTCTAATTATATTGATTTTGTATATGAAGTCAACTTTTATAAAAGAAAAAAAAACTCTAAATCTCTGGCATCTGTGTACGGATGATTATGACTTATTAGATTCAATATGTATGGAAATTATTTATTATTAGATTGAGATACATCTTCATATATGTTGAATTTAAAAATTTTCATAGGGTATCTCAATTCAACAATAATTAAGTCTCATAAATAGTTATTTTGCTGTTCATCTTGTATTACTCATGCACCCCTATTTTCTTTGATGGTGTACTCCTTTAAAAGGAATTTCTAAATTTATTTTTTCTTTTGAAAAGAGAAAAAGAGAGGGAAGAAAATAAATAATTGTAAATTTAGAAATTTCTTTTAAATTGGTGCACCATGAAAGAAATTGAGGGTGCAAAAATCAATACCCAAAATTCAATTGTAGAAAATCCGTTTCAACTATAATATTTTATATCCGAAAACTCACATGATTTGAGTCGCACTCCTTGATACTTTATCAATTTTAACAAAATAATATATTAATCAATTAAACACAATAAACTTACTAAAGTAAATTAGGAATGATCAAAATTATAATAATAAAAAAGTAACTTGATTTAAAAATGTTTATTTATTTGATTTAAAAAAATAAAGTGAGTAATTAATAAAAAGTTTTATTTCATCTATCTTTCCATTTTATTTAGTTTAAATTTAAATATTTTAAATTTTGTATAATAGAATTTCCTTTTCTATTATCATATCAACATGTATCCATCTTACTTGAAAATCTACTAAAACTAATAGTCCTTTTTTGTTCCAAATTAGTTATCTTATATGGATTTTACAATCGTTCCAAAATAATTGTCTAATTTATATTGGAGTAGTATAAAATGTGTTAAAAATGAAAGAAATCAAATAGAGTACTAGTCTTATATAGAGAATTTTTTTAAAAATATAAATATTTTATGAAATAATTAAAATAGGACGGATGGATACTGGAACATGAATTGAATCGTGAGAAGGTAGAGAGAAAAGAGGGACGTTTAGAAATTCGAGGAAAGTCAGATGAGAGAACATCAGCAAACTCAGATGGTACGCGTGGTTTCCACACTTAAATTAAAAAGAAGAAAAAAAAGAAAGAGAGTTGAAGCTGTGCTCATCATCAACGGCTCTCTTGAAACCTTCTTTATAAATCCTATCTCCTACTCTTTCCTCTTCATTGGATCCCTCTTCTTCTTCTTCCTTGGATTTTCCCCATTTTTCATTCCTTTTCAATTTTCTGTTCACCCTCTTCTTCTCTTCGATCTTTTTTCTGAAAAAGTCTCTGTTTCTAGTTTACCCTTTTGATTCCTTTCTCTGTTTTCATTCAACCAAAGAAGAGGAGGTCTACATGTCGCATGACCCACGCCGAACTTCTCGCTGTTGTTTTTTTTAAATCGTTATTGGGCAGTTTCGCTGTCTCCATCGTCATCTTGGTCGAGGGAATATCGCTCAGCAACAACTGTGACAAGTTCCACGGGAAACCCATCATTGCTCTTGGCGTCATTCTCATGATCGTCTCTCTAGCCGGATGTATCGGCGCCGCCGGCCGTCTGGATTGGCTCCGCTGTGTCTTCCTCCTTCTCATGTTCCTCCTCTTTCTCTCGCTCTTCTGCTTCGCCATCTTCGCCTTCGTCGTCACCAGCAAAGGCGCTGGAAAAGTGGTTTCCGGCAGGGGATATAAGGAGTATCGGTTGGGAGACTACTCGAACTGGCTTCAGAACTGGGTGAGCAGCAACAAGAACTGGAAAGAGATCAAGAGCTGCTTGCAAGATCGCAAGGTCTGCAAGAGCTTAGTGGACTCCAACTCGCCGCAGGCAGATTTCTACAGTTCTCACCTTTCTCCAATTCAGGTATTTGTTTTAAGATAATTATCTGCTATTTCCCCTTCCATGAATGTTTCAGAATCTGTCTCACGTTTGGTTTTTTTTTTACTTGATATTGATTAACTATCACTTGGTTTTTTACTGTTCTTCTTCATTCAATTCTTTGATTTTTTATGATTATCTGAGTTTTTTTAATAATTAGCTATTTTATTCATTCCAAGCTCCATTTACCAATAATTCTTACCATCAATATATAACTTTAAAAGTTATTGTAATTATAGTACAATAATTTATCTCATTTATTTGATGGTCAAAGTTGATTCAAAAACGACAGTTTCTGACAGCTTCTTTTCCATGATTTTATACTGTCTTTTAATTTTTTGAATAATACTGACAATCTTCATTAATGAACACTAGTTGACATCTGTAATTTGAAAAATTACTTTTCAAATAAAAATTTCATTATTGATGAAAGCATATGAAATATATTTAATCTTTTATATTAAATAAGGAAGTAGTGAAATCAGGATAATAAAATCGGTCAGTATATATTAACCGACGTTGGATATCGATATTTTTAGTTAAATTTTTTTTTTAAAAAAAGAGAGCAATTTATCGACTAAAAACATTTTTTTAAACCCCTGACTGAAATGTCTCCCTTATAGATCCTGAGCCTTAATTCCTTCTCAAGGCCTAGGACTTTGAAATTTCCTTGACAGAAGAGTTGGTGTTCAGATCTCGCAAATTTTAGACAAATTTGGTAGGTCTTCACCATCGCATTTCTTTATAATGGTGAGTTGACTCATTCTTCTTCACTCCACCTAGATATATTATATAAATTAAACAAGAGAGCAATTGATAGTCCTACATTCCTTTACATTGATTGATAGATTAGTTGAATAGCTAACTTGTTCCTCAAGTTAATATCTAATTTGGTTTTCTGGGTTTTCTTCTTTGATCAGTCTGGTTGCTGTAAGCCACCCACTTCTTGTGGATTCACGTATGTGAGTGCGACGAACTGGACCAAACCCACAGGGTTCGCTTCTACCGACGTCGACTGCACAACATGGAGCAATGGTCCAAATTCGCTTTGTTACGACTGCCAATCATGCAAGGCCGGTGTCCTCGCCAACTTGAAGCATGAATGGAAGAAGGTTGCCCCCTGGAACATTTTCTTGACCATCGCGTTTATCATTTTAGTCATAGCCGGATGCCGCGTTTTTGAGAACTACCCAGTCCCCGACTAGTGAGCCCACTATTCATAGGGCACACCAAGATTAGGTGATAGGGGCTCAAACCTGCAATCTCCTACTTCCTGAGGCAGGAGACAACCAGTTAAACTACACCCATGTAGATGTGTTTTGAATTCCTTTTTTATAGTGTATGTATATCTAAACTTTGACTTAGTTTCTTCCATATATGCATCCACTACTTATATTACTCCCTTTGCCATTGCCTTGATGGTTCTCCATTGTGTTTTGACTATTTTTTTTTTCAATACAATTCTTATTGTCTGTTGTTAATTAAAGGCATTTTGATGAACTTTGTTAGACCCTATGTGCCATATGCAAATGGGATAAGGTCTACAAAGTACATGCACCTTATTATTATTTTTTTAATATGTGTATCTTCATTTTAAATTGGAGGTGAGAGACTTATTCTTTAAATATGTATAAACCTTCTGATCTACGTAAACTAGTTTAGTCGATAGAGAGTAACTCTATAGAGAATAACTCAGATGAATTGAGTGTAAATCAAACTTAAGACCTCACTTTTCTTACGTAAAAATATACATAATTATATAGAAAAGGAAGTGATTTTTACATCCCATATTTACCCATTGTGCACCCCCCCTCCTATGTGAAATTATGATGTTGTCCAAAAAAGCATGAAATGAGAGAGAAAAGAGGAAATTTGAGTTTAGACAAAATCGAAATTTCACGTAAAAAGGTGTACGGTGGGTAAAAGGTAGGGGTGCAAAAATCACTTCCCATATAGAAACTTATAAGAGCTATATGATTGTCTTAAGAAGACATGTATAAAAAAATCTGACATCGTTAAAAGGAGTTCATCTAATCTACATCTCTATTCCTTTTTAATATTATCAAATTTTTAGTACTTTAATCTCAACACATGGTCAAGTCTTGAATCTAATGGGGTACCTTATTACAACTTGGTATCTTCTATTCTCTAGTGGCCAAGTCTTCTTTCGATTTTAAGAAATAATGCATCAAAATTTACCCCTTATCCAAATGCATCACATTGAAAATATTGACAAATTTTTAAAATAAATATTCAACAAAATAAATTGCTAATTATTCAAAAAGATATTACAATAAACCTCAAACTCTTTCTGAGTTTCGAGACTCTATCGAAATTTAGACAGAATCACTCCTTAAAGATAGGACATTTTGACAATTATGTTTCATAAATTTCATTTTTATTTTTTATATTATATAAAATAATTATTTCTTATAAAAGTGTTATGTCAAATTATCCCTGCTTACAGTTACCCCTACTCAGGGGTAACCCCAGATAACCCCCGTAAAATTTACCCCTCATCCAAATGCATCATGTTGAAAATGTTGATACATTTTTAAAATAAATTTCCAAGATAATAAATTGCTAATTACTCCGAAAAAAATTATGATGAACGTCAAACTCTTTTAGAGCATGCGTTTAAAATTCGGTATCGGTCGTTATTTTTCTCTTTCCTTTTTTTTTTTTTTTTAACAAAAATAGCCTATATCGGCCAATATAATAAGGTTTCAAAATTGTATCATATCAGCCGATACGATTCTTATCGGCCGATATTTGGACCCCTGTTTCAGAGTTTCGAGAACTTATCGAAATTTCGACAGAATTACCCCTTAAAAATAGTATATTTTGACAATTATATTTCGTAAAATTTTATTTTTATTATTTATATTAGATATATTTAATAAAAAATATTAATTCTCATAAAATTGTTAATATGTCAGTTTACCCATACTTACAGTTACCCTACTCAAGGGTAACCCCCGTAAAATTTACCCCTCATCCAAATGCATCATGTTGAAAATGTTGACACATTTTTAAAATAAATTTCAAACAAAATTAAATTGCTAATTACTTGAAATATATTATTTTTTTAATTATATAATATATATTTTTTGAAAGATTTTAATTTTATAATATATAATTGATAAAGAGAGGAAGGCAAGGGGTATTGAGGGGTAGAGTATTGTGAATTCCTCAACTACCAAAGGGGTATTAAAAAATGGGATGAGAGGGGTAAATTTTCAAATTTTTACCTCACCCTCTTGTTACCAAACGAGGATAACAAAGGATAACGGGGGGTTACCCCCTCTTACCCCCAATCCAAACGCAGCCTCTGTATCTTCTATTCTCTAGTGGCCAAGTCTTGTTTGGATTTTAAAAAATAACGCATCAAAATGTGGGATCTATCTGAAAAATGACTGAATTTTATCTCTTTAAAGATTTGGAGAAAATGTGACTACAAAAAAGGTTCCCCATTTAGACACCGAGCAAATCTGCCAGCAGACACCGAATTTAAGATTTTTAGTGGAAATTACAGTTCTGTCCTTCCATCTGAAATCGATCGCACAATTCTGTTTTGTAAAATAGAATCGATCGATTGATACATGCAATTGATTCAATTTTCAGCGATCGATTGTACAATCGATCGATTGATTCAGGTGTAGCTATCAATGGATCGATTCAGGTTTAATCTACAGTAATATAGTATATCATTTAAATAATAATTTTTTTTTTAAAACTTTAACGTTATTTTTTTAGCACTGTGTATTTTCAAAATTTCTCAAATTGAATATCCGGATTAATTACGATAACCTGATAAAAATACTTTAAAACTTTAAGGTCTTTTGACACTCCCAAATGCTTAAAATAGAGTGTTTTACAAATAAGTGTATTCCTAGGCTGTGCCAAAAACACATTTGGAAGTGTCAAAAGACCTTAAAGTCTTAAAGTATTTTTATCACGTTATCGTAATTAATCCGGATACTCAATTTGAGAAATTTTGAAAATACACAGTGCTTAACTTTAACATTATTTTTTAAGCACTGTGTATTTTCAAAATTTCTCAAATTGAATATCCGGACTAATTACGATAACCTGATAAAAATACTTTAAGACTTTAAGGTCTTTTGACACTCCCAAATGTGTTTTCGGCACAACCTAGGAATACCCTTATTTGTAAAACACTCTATTTTAAGCATTTAGGAGTGTCAAAATACCTTAAAGTCTTAAAGTATTTTTATCATGTTATCGTAATTAGTCTCGATATTCAATTTGAGAAATTTAGAAAATACACAGTGCTTAAAAAATAACGTTAAAATTTTATATTTCCTTTAAAACTTTAACGTTATTTTTTTAAGCACTGTGTATTTTTAAAATTTATCAAATTAAATATCCAGACTAATTACGATAACTTGATAAAAATACTTTAAGACTTAAAGGTCTTTTGACACTCCAAAATGTATTTTCTGCACAGCCGAGGGATACCCTTATTTGTAAAACACTCTGTTTTAAGCATTTAAAAGTGTCAAAAGACCTTAAAGTCTTAAAGTATTTTTATGAGGTTATCGTAATTAGTCCAGATATTCAATTTGAGAAATTTTGAAAATACACCGTGCTTAAAAAATAATGTTAAAGTTTTAAAAGAAATTTTATTATTTAAATAATATACTATATTACTGTAGATTAAACCTGAATGGATCGATTGATAGCTACACCTGAATCAATCGATCGATGAAAATCAAATCAATCGCATGTATGAATTGATCGATTCTGTTTTACAAAACAGAATCGTGCGATCGATTTCATACGGAAGGACAGAACTGTAATTTCCACTAAGAATCTTAAATTCGGTGTCTGCTGGCAGATTTGCTCGGTGTCTAAATGGGGAGCCTACAAAAAAACTTAGAGACGATTTGATAGAAAAGTTTGAGGGTAAAAATTCTGTATAATTTTGTAGTCTAAAAGTGAAAGAGTAAGAAAATGTTTTTCTTGTTACATATGGGAGGACAGTGGTTTTGTATTAAACATCTCTTAAGTTACTTTAATTGTGTAAAATATAATATCTAATAATAGTAAAAGATAAATGATTAAGTAGGGTACAACAAATCACAACTTATGGTCCAATTGTGTTGATTATATATATAAAGTTTATTTTTATAAAAGAGAAAAAAAACATTAAATCTCTAACATCTTTGTATGGGTGATTACGATATTCAATATCAACCAATGTGGAACTCGTTTGCCGCCCCAACAATACAAGGGTATTGAGAAATTGATGGGCTTTTACATTAGGCCCAAAGAAGTAGCTTTGCTTGAGAAAATCTGTTCCAGCAGCATGATGATGTAGAGAGACTTTGGGTTTAGTACTGTGATATGGAGAAAGTATGAAATATTATAATAGATAATATAAAACAAAATTAGATTAGAAGAACATACCATATAAAGTGAGATAAGAATTTAATATGGTTTGACAATAATATCTATATTGAGGCAAAAGAGATGATGGCTTCATTAATCATAAGATAGAAGAAGAATGAGAGGCTGGATTTGGGGTTCAAATAAGAGATCCAAATTTTGCATGTCACCACTAAGAGTTTGAGTTTAGACAGCTAAACTTAGAGAGAGAAATCTCTATAGGAATTCATTAAAATAATACTTCTTTGGTCCCAAAGTAGTTTTCCTGTATGGATTTTGGAATTATCCTAAAATAGTTGACTCATTTGTATTTGAGTAGTATAAATGTGTTGAAAATGGATGAAATCACATGAGTGCTAGCCTTATATAGAGAGTTCTTTAAAAAATACAAATATTTCAAATGAGACAACTAAAGTGGGACGGAGGGAGTAATAATTTAATCTAGAAGGAAATAGAAAACTTGAGCCACTGATATCGCCCTTTCATGGCTTGCCGAGCGTTTAAAATAGATAAATTATAATATAGCAAACACACAAACAATCACATTGAGACGCATGAGATGTATGTGGTTCTGCAATATGCCTACATTCATAATAAAATAATAACAATTTCATTTTCATAAATGAGGTTACAATACTCTTTTCTTATTGCTTCTCTCAATATAGATAAATTCTAATAATCTTTACAAAAATCTCGAAGATCCAAAATATAGGCAGCTCCAAGTACAAAATTATGAAAAATATCCTTGATGCATTAAAAAATTTAGGTTAGAGTTCCACTCCTTCTAACCCCGTCTGAGGGGCTACGACCCTTGATCAGTATAGCTTAGACCACTAAATAATACTCCCTCCGTCCAATTTTACTTGTCTCATTTGAAATATTTGTGTTTTTACAGATTTTTCTATATAAGGCTAGCACTCTATGTGATCTCATCAATTTTAAACGCACTTTATACTACTCCAATACAAATGAGACAACTATTTTGAGACAACTAATTTGGGACAGAGGGAGTACAAGATATGGACATGACAATTAACGCCTTGTGCTTCTTCTTCTGGGTGAAGTTGAGCCTGAATTCAGGTCCACAGGCCCACAGGCTCCAAATGGCCTTGAATGCTGTCTGATTCACAAACAGTTTGGCCCGACTGGGGAAAGGTCAGAACCAGCTCACTCGCAAGTTGCAACCTTTCTAAGAGAATTACCACACCTTTGAATTTAAACGGCTGTTTGCCATTTTCCATGACAATGTTAGTACAGAAAATGAGATCCATTTCCTCTTCATTTGTGGAATAAGTATTCTTTGCCAAGAATGTAAAAAGTTTAAACAAATTTGGTAGGCCGTCACCATCGAGTGTGACTTCTATACAGTTTTCATAGCAAGCTAGTGGCATTTCTTTATAATGGTAAATTAACTCACCATCTCTATAGTCAAACTTTGTTTTGATGTCTTCTTCTTCACTCCACCTAGATATATTATATAAATTAAACAAGAGAGTAATTGATAGCCCCACATTCCTAAGACTCAGCATCGAGTGGGCTAGGCCTGTTTGATTGGGCCAACACTTGATCCAATTCCATTGATAGCCCTACATTCCTTACTTTCATTGATAGATCAGTGGAATAGCTAATTGTTCCTCAAGTTTATATCTAATTTGGTTTTTTGGGTTTTCTTCTTTGATCAGTCTGGTTGCTGTAAGCCACCCACTGCTTGCGGATTTACATATGTGAGTGTGACAAATTGGACCAAACCCACAGTGCTCGCTTCTACTGACTTCGACTGCACAACATGGAGCAATGATCAAAATTCGCCCTGTTGCCGGTGTCCTCGCCAACCTGAAGAATGACTGGAAGAAGGTTGCCGTCGTCAGCATCATCTTCCTCATCATCGTCTACACCGTCGGATGCTGCGCTTTTAGGAACAACAGAGAGGATAATGCCTACCCAAGATGGAAGGGGGGATATGCTTGGAGAGAGAGAGAGAGTTTGATTTGAATTTGGGCTTTGTGTATTAGGCTTCTTGGTTTTCATGTGTTTTGATTCTTTATTTTGATTCTTTATGTAGATCATAATAGGTAAAAAATAAGTATTTAATAATTTATATTTTATTTGAAAAATCAAAGGTCAGAATAATTCAAAGAGTTCCATCGAACACTTTAATATCCTCCACAATAATTTATCCATATATTCAACTTTTTAGGAATGCATGGGACAGGTGAAAAATTTTATGGATGATAAAATTTAAGAAAAACTTCTTAAAATTTGATTATTACAATATATGAGATGAACTATAAAAAATAGATGACATATAATAATTGAATTTTTAAAATTTAAAATTAAATTAGTTATCAGAAAAAGTATAACTAATTTTAATATTTAAAAAGCAATAAGAGAGTGACAGGTTAAAAAAATGTAACTCTTTCATACTAAAAAAAATATAACCATTCTTGTTTATACAATGGAAGTCACCGTCTAATGTGCCTTGCCGTTCTTTTTAAGCGTCGACAGGCGTTAGTAAGACAGAACATGACCAACTTATGGTCCGATTGTATTGATTTTGTATATGAAGTCTACTTTTATAAAAGAAAAAAAAAACTCTAAATCTCTCACATCTTTGTACGGATAATTATGACTTATGAGATTCAATATGTATGAAAATTATTTATCATTAGATTGAGATACATCTTGATATATGTTGAATTTAAAAAATTTCATAGTGTATCTCAATTCAACAATAATTAAGACTCATAAATAGTTATTTTTGCTGTTCATCTTGTATTACTCATGCACCCCATATTTTCTCTAATGGTGTACTCCTTTAAAAGGAATTTTTAAATTTATTTTTTCTTTTGGAAAGAGAAAAAGAGAGGGAAGGAAATAAATAATGGTAAATTTGGAAATTCCTTTTAAATTGGTGCACCATGAAAGAAATTGAGGGTGCAAAAATCAATACCCAAAATTCAATTGTAGAAAACCCGCTTCAACTATAATATTAACTCACATGATTTGAGTCGCACTCCTTGATACTTCATCAATTTTAACAAAATAATATATTAATCAATTAAACACAATAAACTTACTTAAGTAAATTAGGAATGATCAAAATTATAATAATAAAAAAGTAACTTGATTTAAAAATGTTTATTTATTTGATTTAAAAAAATAAAGTGAGTAATTAATAAAAAGTTTTATTCATCTATCTATCTATTTTATTTAGTTTAAATTTAAATATTTTAAATTTTGTATAATATAACTTTGTTTTATATTATCATGTCAACAAGTATCTATTTGACTTGGAAGGCTACTAAAACTAATACTCCCTCAGTCCCAAATTAATTATTTTATATGGATTTTAGAATTATTTCAAAATAGTTGTCTAATTTATATTAAAATAATATAAAGTGTGTTGAAAATAAATAATATCATTTAGAGTGTTAGTCAGAAAATATAATATTTTAAATGAAATAATTAAAAATACCAGTGAGAGAGTATATTATAATGTGAATTGAATCATGAGGAGGTAGAGAGAAAACGACGTTTAGGGTTTAGACACGTGGAGGAGCAGAAATTCGAGGAAACACAGATGAGATAACAAGGAATCAACCGTTAGGTATCCGCGGTTTCCACACTAAATTTTTTTTTAAACAAAGAGTTGAAACTGTGCTCAGCAGCAAAGGCTCTCTTGAAACCTTCTTTATAAATTCCTATCTCCTACTCTTTCCTCTTCATTGGATCCCTCTTCTTCTTCTTCCTTGGATTTTCCCCATTTTTCATCCCTTTTCAATTTTCTGTTCACCCTCTTCTTCTCTGCGATCTTTTCTCTGAAAAAGTCTCTGTTTCTTGTTTACCTTTTTGCTTCCTTTCTCTGTTTTCATTCAACCAAAGATGAGGAGTATATATCGCATGAGCCACTTCGAAGTTCTCACTTTCATTTGGCTGAAATCGTTATTCACTGCTTTAATTTTCTCCATCGTCAGCTTGGTCAAGGGAATATCGCTCAGCAACCACTGTGAGAAGTTCCTCGGGAAACCCATCATTGCTCTTGGCGTCATTCTCATGATCGTCTCTCTAGCCGGCCTTATCGGCATCGCCAGCCGTCTGGATTGGCTCCGCTTTGTCTTCCTCCTTCTCATGTTCCTCCTCTTTCTCTCACTCTTCTGCTTCACCATCTTCGCCTTCGTCGTCACCAGCAAGGGCTCTGGAAAAGTGGCTTCCGGCAGGGGATATAAGGAGTATCGGTTGGGAGACTACTCGAACTGGCTTCAGAACTGGGTGAGCAGCAACAAGTGTTGGCGTGAGCTGTTAGAATCCAAATGAAATAGGAAGTATAGTTGTAGATAGATTTATAAAATCATTTCCTGCAAGGTAGGAAATGATCTATGCCATGATTGTAGCATATACCAAAATAGGGATGATAGTCTTATTATTTATCTGTACTTTCTCAATGTAAATGATATAATGAAGAAAGGAAATACACATTGTGTAGGATTTGACATGCTATCAGAGCATTAGGCCTTCGATCCTTGGCTTAGATCATTCTTGATTATTATTATCTGATTGTTATTATTATTATTATTATTTTTTTTTCCTTCTCTTCCTGCACACCCAACGAAGGAAAAAAAAAAAAAAAAACCAGCCTCCTTCTTCCTCATTCTGCTCGTTTCACTGCCGCCCTGTCCTTCCGGCGTCGGTGTCTCGCCGCCCATTTTTGCTGCTCCCGATCTTCGTTGGCAAGGCCGATGGCTGTGGCTGACCTCCCGGACATCTCTTTCCCTCTCTCTATTACACCCGAGCCGTCGCCGTCGCCGTTCTCTGTATTGTTTCCCATCAGCGACGACGGAAAAGGAACCGCAGCAGCGCAGCGCAAAGCCTCCGCCGGAACCCCGAGACCGCAGCAGCGCAGAGCAGAGCCTCTGCCGGAACCCCGAGCACCCCATCAACGAAGACGGAACAGGAACCGCCGCAGCGCAGAGCAGAGCCTCCGCCGAAACCCCGAACACGATTCTAGTTGTGCCCGGATTGCCGAGATCGAGCCAGCCCTCGTCCGGATCCGACCTTGATCGAGCCACCACCGCCATAGTCGGGATCCGTGCTTCCGCGCCGGCAGCCATACAGATCTGACGTGAAACAGCAGAGGAAAAAAAAAAAAAATTCGAGTTATGACCGGTGCAGACAGTGGCTCTTCCACCTCCATCTTCACCACCCTTACTGATCAAATGACTGAAGCACTATCCAAAGTGCAGACCCCGACCCCGAACCCCGACAACTCCACCACTGCAATCGGCATCAAGTTGGATGGGTCCAACTACGCCCTTTGGTCCCAGGTTGTCGAGATGTACATCTCCAGCAAAGACAAACTGGGATTTATCAACGGTGATTGTCCACCACCGCCACCCGCAGATCCATTTTTTCGAAAGTGGCGTACTGATAATGCCATTGTCAAAGGATGGTTGATAAACTCTTTGGACCCGACCCTAATCGGCAATTTCATCCGCTTTCCCACTGCAAAATCGGTCTGGGATGCCATTGCTACGACCTATTTTGATGGCAGTGATACGTCCCAGGTCTACGAACTCCGGCGCCGAGTGGCTCGCCTGAGACAAGCCGGTGGCTCCCTTGAGAAATACTACACTGATCTGCAAGGGTTCTGGCGAGAAATTGATTTCCGACGTCCCAACCCGATGGAATGCCCCACTGACATTCATCACTACAATACTTTGCTCCAGGAGGATCGCGTCTACACCTTCCTTGACGGGCTCGATGACCGGCTTGACAACATCCGCAGTGATGTCCTCCAGATGCGGCCCTTCCCTTCCATCGAGCAAGCCTATGCCCATGTTCGCAGGGAGGCTCTCCGGCAAGCCGTTATGAGCTCCGGCGATCATGACATGGCCTCTGGCGCTATCCTGGCCCTCAAAGGGCTGAAACTCAGCCCCGGCCCCTCTGGACCGGTCTCCAGCCAGCACACGGGACGACCCACTGTGACCCCTAGGTCACGCACTGGCGGACATATCCCTCTTGGCACAAAATGCTCCCATTGTGGCAATCACCGACACACAAGTGACAATTGCTTCAAAAAAATTGGCTACCCTGACTGGTGGCATGAACTGCAGGCAAAGAAAAAGCAGGCCTTGGTGAGTTCTGATGCAAGCACAGGCAAAATGGTTGTGGTGTCCGCTGACTCCCACCTTTCCCTGATTCCCCAGGCCACTTCTCCAGCTGCAGGACCCGCCTCGGAGATAGGTAACGTTGGCTCCGGTTTAGTTACCTCATCTTGTGATGGTGATCGTGGTGCCTGGCTCCTTGACTCCGGAGCCACAGACCACATGACTTTTGTCGCTACCGATTTTACTACGCTATCTTCCCCGCGACGTACTAGTGTTGCAAATGCGAATGGTGTTGTCTCCCCGGTCACAGGGGCCGGATCTGTGTCTCTTTCACCTTCTCTACAATTATCTCATACATTACTTGTCCCATCGCTCTCGCATAAATTACTGTTTGTTAGTCAAGTTACTGCAGAATTAAATTGTGTCGTACTTATTTATCCTACCTTTTGTCTTCTTCAGGATATTCTCACCAAGGAGATAATTGGGCGTGGTACTAATCGGGGGGGCCTCTACTACATGGATGATGTCCGCGTGGGTCATGCTCTTCACCTCCAGAGTGATGGGAGGGATCGACAAATCTGGTTATGGCATCGCCGTTTGGGGCATCCTAGTTTTGGTTATCTGCAACATTTATTACCTGATCTTTTTTCTAATAAGGTGTTGTCTGATCTTCAATGTAATACATGCATTTTAGCTAAAAGTCACCGTACTTCATATTTGCCAAGCATGAATAAAAGCATCATTCCATTTGCTCTCGTTCACTCTGATGTGTGGGGACCCTCCCCTATCTCTACGGGTTCGGGGGTCCGTTGGTTCGTTACTTTTATTGATGATTGTACTCGTATGGCATGACTGTACTTGCTGAAACATAAAGATGACGTGTTCTCTGTATTTGAATCCTTCCATGCAATGATCCAAACTCAGTTTTCCACTAAACTCCAAGTTATCCGTTCTGACAATGGTGGCGAATATGTCAATCAGCGTTTCCGCAGTTACTTCAACCACCATGGACTCATTCATGAGACATCATGTCCTCAAACTCCTCAACAAAACGGTGTCGCTGAGCGGAAGAACCGTCATATTCTAGAAACTGCACGAGCTCTTCTCCACGGATCTCATGTGCCGACCCGATACTGGTCTGATGCGGTATCCACCGCTGTACATCTCCTTAACCGACTTCCCTCCAAAGTCTTACATTTTAAGACTCCGCTTCAGGTCCTGGCATCCCATGTCTCCCTTCCCACAACCCTAATGCTTCCTCCCAGAGTATTTGGCTGTGTGGCTTATGTGCACCTTCATCAGAATCAGCGCACCAAACTGGATCCTTGTGCTCTACGATGCCTCTTCTTGGGCTACGGCGTGCACCAGAAGGGTTATAAATGCTATAATCCCTCTACCCGCCGTCTTTATGTAACAATGGATGTCACCTTCCTGGAGTCCGACACTTTTTTCTCCGGCCCCAACTCTTCTCTTCAGGAGGAGACACGAGATGAAGAGCAGAATTGGTTGTACTTTGACTGGCCAAACAATGGAGCAGTGGCAGATGCAGTACCACAATCAGAGCTCGTTGAGCCCACAAGACCTACAGTTGAGCCCTCACGGCTGGATGAGTCTACAGAACAGGATGCATCGTCAGAACATGACACGCCTTCAAGCCCCCCCTCTTCCTCAGTACCTGCAGACCCATCTCCTGAGAATATCCCTGAGGTAAGCACTCTTAACACACATTCAGATATCAGTAACTTGAATACTCCTGCTGGATACACATTACCTTTCAGGCAAAATCGTGGCAAGCCACTAAAACGATACTCTCCTGATGCTGAAGAGCGAAGATCAAATATCCAATTGCCAACTACGTGTCTACCAGGAGATTAACCGAACCTCTCAGAGCATTTGTCCACGTACTTTCCTCAAGTCAAGTTCCAGCTGGGATTCAGGAAGCCTTATCTGATTCGAAATGGACTCAAGCAATAAAGGAAGAAATGGAGGCACTTCTAAAGAATGACACATGGACCTTAGTTCCATTACCGGAAGGGAAGAAAGCAGTAGGATGCAAATGGGTATTCTCCATCAAACACAAGGCAGATAGATCGATCGAAAGGTACAAAGCAAGACTGGTGGCAAAAGGCTATACACAAACATATGGGGTCGACTACCAAGAAACGTTTTCACCAGTTGTGAAACTGAGCACGGTTAGGATACTATTATCTCTTGCAGCCAACCTTGACTGGCCACTACATCAATTTGATGGAAAGAATGCTTTTCTACACGGCGATCTTGAAGAAGAAGTGTACATGGACCTGCCTCCAGGATACACGGCATCCACTGAAACCAAGGTTGTGTGCAAACTACAACGAGCACTGTATGGACTGAAACAATCACCTCGAGCATGGTTTGGTCGGTTCAGTATGGCAATGAGGAAATACGGGTTCAAGCAAAGCAACTCTGATCATACATTATTCATAAAACATAAATTGGGCAAGGTAACTGTGTTGATAGTTTATGTGGATGACATGATTATCACAGGAGATGATGAAGAAGAAATATCAAGACTACAGAAGGAATTGGCCACCGAATTTGAGATGAAGAACTTGGGAGGACTCAAGTACTTTATGGGAATTGAAGTTGCCAGGTCCAGACAAGGAATTTGTCTCTCCCAAAGGAAGTATGTGTTAGACTTATTAACTGAGGTAGGAATGCTGGAGTGCAAGCCAGTGGATACCCCAATTGTTCAAAATCACAGACTTGGAGAATATCCAGATCAAGCACCAACGAATAAAGGGAGGTACCAAAGGTTAGTTGGCAAACTTATATATCTCTCACACACTCGTCCAGACATTGTATACGCTGTAAGCGTGGTGAGCCAATTCATGCATAATCCGAGTGAAGATCACATGGATGCTGTAATCCAGATACTAAGATACTTGAAGTCGTCACCTGGAAAGGGTCTTATGTTTTCAAAGAATAGCCATTTAAAAATTAATGGCTACACAGATGCAGAGTGGGCTGGAAACATCTCAGACAGAAAATCTACTTCAGGTTACTTTATGTTTGTCGGTGGGAATCTTGTTACATGGAGAAGTAAAAAGCAAAAAGTGGTCGCACTTTCCAGTGCCGAAGCAGAATTCCGTGGAATGGCAAAAGGGCTTTGTGAACTACTCTGGATCAAGAGACTACTTACTGAACTTGGTTTTGCCCCGACTTCAAAAATAGATCTCTTTTGTGACAACAAAGCTGCTATCGCAATATCCCACGACCCTGTCCAACATGACCGCACAAAACATGTGGAAGTGGATTGACATTTTATCAAGGAGAACTTGGAAGGGAAAATAATTCGATTTCCATTCGTGAAGTTTGAAGACCAACTAGCAGATGTACTCACAAAGGCGGTATCAATGAAAGAGTTTCACAACTCACTTAACAAGTTGTGCATCAAAGACTTGTATGCATCAACTTGAGGAGGAGTGTTGGCGTGAGCTGTTAGAATCCAAATGAAATAGGAAGTATAGTTGTAGACAGATTTATAGAATCATTTCCTGCAAGGTAGGAAATGATCTATGCCATGATTGTAGCATATACCAAAATAGGGATGATAGTCTTATTATTTATCTGTACTTTCTCAATGTAAATGATATAATGAAGAAAGGAAATACACATTGTGTAGGATTTGACAACAAGAACTGGAAAGAGATCAAGAGCTGCTTGCAAGATCGCAAGGTCTGCAAGAGCTTAGTGGACTCCAACTCGCCGCAGGCAGATTTCTACAGTTCTCACCTTTCTCCAATTCAGGTATTTGTTTTAAGATAATTATCTGCTATTTCCCCTTCCATGAATGTTTCAGAATCTGTCTCATGCTTGGTTTTTTTATCTTGATATTGAATAACTATCACTTGGTTTTTTACTGTTCTTCTTCATTCAATTGTTTGATTTTTTATGATTATCTGAGTTTTTTTTAATAATTAGCTATTTTATTCATTCAAAAGAGTGCGGAAACCTTCCAAAGATACAATACCACCCGCAATTGAGAAAAAAAAATAAAAACAAGCAAACTAAACAAATCAGAAAAAAACTCCTTACAGTTCTAGGTTCTGAATTCCCTTGATCAATTTTGGATCTTCATCTTGATAGATTTCATCAGAGTATTTTCATTTATCTAAAGCAATATCTTTTGGAAATTTTATCCTATAATTTTCTCTCTCTCAAGATCTTCCTTTTTTTTCAGTTTCATATCAGATTTCTGATAGGTAAGTGCATCTGGGTTTTTTTTTTAAAAAAAACAATTTATCTGAATTGAACTCTGGATTATTTTAGCCGCGCATCCTAACACGGGATTTTTCTATTAGGGGATACGGATTTTAAAAAATTTATGTGAAAAGTCAATTTTATCCTTCCCCTTTCGCAATTCCTTAAAAAAGAAAGGTTCAAGCGGTGCACCACATAGTGAAACCAGCGGTGTATCGCCCTCCAAAAATCTCCTTTAAAACTTTAAAATTATTTTTTAAGCACTGTGTATTTCCAAAATTTCTCAAATTAAATATCCAGAATAATTACGATAACCTGATAAAAATACTTTAAGACTTTAAGGTATTTTGACACTCCAAAATGCTTAAAACACAGTGTTGTACAAGTAAGAGTATCTTCGACTATGTCGAAAATACACTTCCGGAAGTCCAAACGACAAATCTTAAAAACCGTTGAACTCCAAATTCAAAATTGAACAAATATGTGAAATTTGAAAACTTAGATCTTTCAAATAATTGTTTACCAAAAAATAGATGACTTTTTCCCATTCCAAATTTCGTCCTTCTTCAAAAACCCATGTCTCTTAAAAGATTTTTTCCGTGTTAATATGGGCACTCTTCCTTACGTTCATTGATAGATCAATTGAATAGCTAACTTGTTCCTCAAGTTAATATCTAATTTGGTTTTCTGGGTTTTCTTTTTTATGAGTCTGGTTGCTGCAAGCCACCCACTTCTTGTGGATTCACGTATGTGAGTGCGACAAACTGGACCAAACCCCCAGGGTTCTCTTCTACCGACGTCGACTGCACAACATGGAGCAATGATCCAACTTTGCTTTATTACGACTGTCAATCGTGCAAGGCTGGTGTTCTCGCCAACCTGAAGCATGAATGGAAGAAGGTTACCCCCTATGGCATTTTCTTCCTCTTCTTGTTCATCACGGTCTCCTGCGTCGGATGCTACGTTTTTGCGAACTCACCAGGGTAAAATCCCACGAGTGAGCCCACTATCCCTAGAGTACACTAAGATTAGGTCATAGAAACTCAAACTTACAATCTCCTGCTTCCTAAGACAGGAGATAACCAGTTGAGCTAGACTATTTAGATGTGTTTTGATTTCCGTTTTTATAGTATATGTATGTCTACACTTTGACTTAGTTTCTTCCATATGTGCATCCACTACTTATATTACTCCTTTTGCCATTGCTTTGATGGTTCTCCATTGTGTTTTGACTATTTTTTTTCAACACAATTCTTGTTGTCTGATGTTAATTAAAGCCATTTTGATGGACTTTTTTAGACCCTATGTGCCATATGCAAATGGGATAAGGTCTACAAAGTACATGCATCTTATTATTATTCTTTTAATAAATGTATCTTCATTTTAAATTGGAGGTGAGAGACTAATTCTTCAAATATGTACAAACCTTCTAATCTACGTAAACTAGTTGAGTCGATAGAGAGTAATTCTATAGAGAATAACTCAGAAGAATTGAGTGTAAATCAAACTCAAGAACTTACTTTTCTCACGTAAAAATATAAATAATTATATAGAAACTTATAAGAGATATATGACTGTTTTAAGAAGACATGTATAAAAAAATCTGATATAGTTAAAAGGAGTTCACCTAATCCACATCTCTATTCCTTTTTAATATTATCAAATTTTTAATACTTTAATCTCTAATACATGGGCAAGTCTTGAATCTAATGGGGCACCTTATTACAACTTGGTATCTTCTATTCTCTAGTGGCCAAGTCTTCTTTGGATTTTAAGAAATAAAGCATTAAAAGTTACCCTTGAAAATATTGACAAATTTTTAAAATAAATATTCAACAAAATAAATTGTTAATTACCTCAAAAAAGATTACCATGAACTTCAAACTCTTTCGGAGTTTCAAGACCCTTTCGAAATTTAGACATAATCACTCCTTAAAAATAGGACATTTTGACAATTATATTTCATAAAATTTCAGTTTTATTTTTTATATTATATGAATTTAATAAAAAATAATTAATTCTTATAAAAGTGTTATGTCAAATTACCCCAGTTGCCCCTACTCAAGGGTAACCCTTGGTAACCCCCGTAAAATTTACCCCTCATCCAAATACATCATGTTGAAAATGTTGGCACATTTTTAAAATAAATTTCAAAAAAAATTAAATTTCTAATTACTTGAAATATATTTTTTTTTAATTATATAATATATATTTTTTGAAAGATTTTAATTTTATAATATATAACTGATAAAGAGAGGAAGGTAAGGGGTATTGAGGGGTAGGGTATTATGAATTCCTCAACCTCCAAAGGGGTATTACAAAATGGGATGAGAGGGGTAAATTTTCAATTTTTTACCTCACCCTCTTGTTACGAAACGAGGATAACAAAGGATAACGGGGGGTTACCCCCTCTTACTCCCAATCCAAACACAGCCTCGGTATCTTCTATTCTCTAGTGGCCAAGTCTTGTTTGGATTTTAAGAAATAAAGCATCAAAATGTGGGATCTATCTAAAAAAAGACTGAATTTTATCTCTTTAAAGATTTAGAGAAAATGTGACTACAAAAAACTTAGAGACGATTTGATAGAAAAGTTTGAGGGTAAAACTTCTGTATAATTTTGTAGTCTAAAAGTGAAAAAGAGTAAGAAAATGTTTTTCTTGTTACATATGGGAGGACAGTAGTTTTGTATTAAACATCTCTTAAGTTACTTAAATTGTGTAAAATATAAAATCTAATAATAGTAAAAGATAAATGATTAAGTAGGGTACAACAAATCACAACTTATGGTCCAATTGTGTTGATTATATATATAAAGTTTATTTTTATAAAAGAGAAAAAAAACTTTAAATCTCTAACATCTTTGTATGGGTGATTACGATATTCAATATCGACCAATATAAGATTCATTCGCCGTCCCAACAATACAAGGGTATTGAGAAATTGATGGGCTTGTATTGCATTTATATTAGGCCCAAAGAAGTAGCTTTGCTTGAGAAAATCTGTTCCAGCAGCATGATGATGTAGAGAGACTTTGGGTTTAGTACTGTGATATGGAGAAAGTATGATGATGGCTTCATTAATCATAAGAGAGAAGAAGAATGAGAGACTGGATTTGGGGTTCAAATAAGAGATCCAAATTTTGCATGTCACAACTAAGAGTTTGAGTTTAGACATCTAAACTTAGAGAGAGAAATCTCTATAGGAATTCATTAAAATAATAATAAAATGCTAAAAAAATATCTATTCCACATGTAAATGCCTTTTAAATACACCTATTAAAGCTCATCCATGTAAACTATACAAGAGAGATGAATTTTTTTATGTGTTCTACTAGAATCAAATAATAATGGTCTAGGCAACAAGTAAAACTCTATCGAATAATTATTAATGACCTCGAAATAGCCGCTGGCAACGAGTAAAACTCTATGGAAAAATTATAAATGACCTCGAAATACCTTCAGTCTTTGGCGTTTGCCTTATTATATTGGAATGTTTAAAAAATTAACTGATATATTGTATATTGGCCAATATATATCGATTAATATGTTTTATATTGTTCATATAACGTGCATTACAATCTATACGACTAAATTATTGTTGGTATCGGGTGAGACGAATTTTTTTTCAAAAAAAAAAAAAAAAAACTGTATTGACTGTCTTTTTAGTTGAACCTTACATTGAATTAGACTTCAAAAAAATTTAAAAGTAATTTCTTCAAGTGTAAATAGTATTTGTCATTTCTAAAAAAAATCTCAGAAAATTTGAACATTTTAAGTCACTTTCATTAATCTTTTTTTATTTTTGCTCTAACATAATATGGATTTTAGAAGTTTTTTAAAGTAATTTAATGAAATAATATTGAGTTCTTATGGAATTGAATGGTGATGTGTTAATATCATCAATATAATTTGCAGGTGTCTTTGTGATTTTTCGAAGTTTTTTTTTTTTCTGAAAATTTAATGAAAGTCGAATTTTCTAACATAATTCTCATTTTTGGAGTTTCTTGTTGAAAAATTTAATGAAATGATATACAAATATTTCTGGAATTAAATAAAGAGCCCTTAATATGATTGATATAGTTTTTAATGTGTTGACATGATTTTTTAATATTCAAAATTATATAAAATCCATTTTTTTATGACTATAAAGTGTCTAGGCTTCTATGACTCACTACAATTGACTTCTGAATGGCTTTTATGTAGATGATGCCCGTTAAAAATTCAAATAAATGTGGGATACATATTTAGAAATTAATTAATTTATTAAACTAGATACATTTAAAAGGTATTTAGATGGAGTGGTTCTTAGCATGTGGGGTACACAGATTTAGATCAGTAACATTAGTAAAGAATGGTGCAACAAAATTTAGATCAGTAACATTAGTAACATAGAAGTTTGTATTCTACGATAATCAAATAATAATGGTGATAGGCAACCAGTAATATTCTACTGAAAACTTATAATTTACCTCGAAATGGCTTCAGTCTTTATTTATTAATTGTTTGTCTCGCCACGTTGTAATGAAAAAAAAGTGAATTGAAATATTGTGTATTGGCGGATATGTTGCATGTTGTTTATACAAGCTGCATTGCGACCGATATGGTGAAATCATTGTGGGTAAAAGCGTTAGAACAGTAGGAGATTCTTAACAACATCGATTGAAAAATTCTTAGCATGTGGGGTGCATACTTAGATCAGTAACATTAGTAAAAAAAATTCTGCAACAAAATTTTGAATCATAAAATGCTAAAGAAATATATCTATTCCACATGTAAATGCCTATTAAATACACTTGTTAAATAAACTTCTTAAAATTTGATTATTACAATATATGAGATGAACTATAAAAGATAGATGACATATAATAATTGAATCTTTAAACTTCAAAATTAAATTAGTTATCAGAAAAGTATAACTAATTTTAATATTTAAAAAGCAATAAGAGAGTGACAGGTTAAAAAATGGAACCCTTTCATACTAAAAATATATAACCTTTCATACTAAAAAAATATAACCATTCTTGTTTATACAATGGAAGTCACCGTCTAACGTGACTTGCGATCCTTTTTAAGCGCCGACAGACTTAAGTAAGACAGAACGTGACCAAAGAATAATTAACTCTAAATCTTTCGCATCTTTGTACGGATAATTGTGACTTATAAGATTCGAAAATTCCTTGATAGAAGAGTAGGCGTTCAGATCTAGCAAATTTTAAATAAATTTGGGAGGCCGTCACCATCGAGTGCGACTTTTATATAGTTTTCATAGCAAGCTCGTGGCATTTCTTTATAATGGTAAATTAACTCATCATCTCTATGGTCAAACTTTGTTTTGATATCTTCTTCCTCACTCCACCTAGATATTATATAAATTAAACAAGAGTGTAATTGATAGCCCCACATTCCTAAGACTCAGCATCGAGTGGGCTGGGCCTGTTTGATTGGGCTAATACTTGATCCAATTCCATTTATAGCCCTATATTTCTTACATTGATTGATAGATCAGTTGAATAGCTAATTGTTCCTCAAGTTTATATCTAATTTGTTTTTCTGGGTTTTCTTCTTTGATCAGTCTGGTTGCTGTAACCCACCCATTTCTTATGGATTCATGTATATATGAGTGCGAGAAACTGGACCAAGCCCACAGGGTCCGCTTCTACCGATGTTGACTGCACAACATGGAACAATGATCAAACTTCTCTCTGTTACGGCTGCCAATCGTACAAGGCCGGTGTCCTTGCCAACCTGAAGAATGACTGGAAGAAGGTTGCCGTCGTCAACATCATCTTCCTCATCTTCCTCATCATGGTCTACTCCGTCGGATGCTACTCTTTTAGGAACAACAGAGAGGACAATGCCTACCCAAGATGGAAGGGGGGATATGCTTAGAGAGAGAGAGAGTATGATTTGCATTTGGGCTGTGCATTAGGCTTCTTGGTTTTCATGTGTTTTGATTCTTTAAATAGATCATAATAAGTAAAAAAATAAGTATTTAAGCATTTATATTTTATTTGAAAAATCAAAGGTCAGAATAATATAAAGAGTTCCATCGAACACTTTAATATCCTCCACAATAATTTATCCATATGTTGAACCTTTTGGGAATGCATGGGACAGGTGAAAAATTTATGGATGATAAAATTTAAGAAAAACTTCTTACAATTTGATTGTTACAATATATGAGATGAACTATAAAAAAATAGATGACATATAATAATTGAATTTTTAAAATTTAAAATTAAATTAGTTATCAGAAAAAGTATAACTAATTTTAATATTTAAAAAGCAATAAGAGAGTGACAGGTTAAAAAAATGTAACCCTTTCATACTAAAAAACATATAACCATTCTTGTTTATACAATGGAAGTCACCGTCTAATGTGCCTTGCCATTCTTTTCAAGCGCCGACAGGCGTTAGTAAGACAGAACATGACCAACTTATGGTCCGATTGTATTCATTTTGTATATGAAGTCTACTTTTATAAAAGAAAAAAAAAACTCTAAATCTCTCACATTTTTGTACGGATGATTATGACTTATGAGATTCAATATGTATGAAAATTATTCATCATTAGATTGAGATACATCTTGATATATGTTGAATTTAAAAAATTTCATAGTGTATCTCAATTCAACAATAATTAAGTCTCATAAATAGTTATTTTTGCTGTTCATCTTGTATTACTCATGCGCCCTCTATTTTCCCTGATGGTGCACTCCTTTAAAAAGAGTTTTTAAATTTATTTTTTCTTTTGGAAAGAGAAAAAGAGAGGGAAGGAAATAAATAATGATAAATTTGAAAATTCCTTTTAAATTGGTGCACCATGAAATAAATTGAGGGTGCAAAAATTAATACCCAAAATTCAATTGTAGAAAACCCGCTTCAATTGTAATATTTTATACCCGAAAACTCACATGATTTGAGTCGCACTCCTTGATACTTTATCAATTTTAACAAAATATTATATTAATCAATTAAACACAATCAACTTACTAAAGTAAATTAGGAATGATCAAAATTATAATAATAAAAAAGTAACTTGATTTAAAAATGTTTATTTATTTGATTTAAAAAAATAAAGTGAGTAATTAATAAAAAGTTTTATTTCATCTATCTGTCTATTTTATTTAGTTTAAATTTAAATATTTTAAATTTTGTATAATATAATTTACTTTTATATTATCATGTCAACGGATATCTATTTGACTTGGAAGTCTAATAAAACTAATACTCTCTGTACCAAATTAATTGTTTTAGATCAATTTTAGAATCTTCTCAAAATAGTTGTCTAATTTATATTGGAGTAGTATAAAGTATGTTGAAAATAGATGAGATCACATGTAGTGTTAAATTTATATAAATTTTTTTTTTAAAAATATAAATATTTTAAATGAGACAATTTAAATAAGATGGAGTGATCCTGTAACCTGAATTGAATCGTGAGAAGGTAGAGAGAAAAGAAGGACGCTTAGGGTTTAGACACGTGGAGGAGCTGAGAGAACAAGGAATCAACCGTTGGGTACCCGCGGCTTCCACACTAAATTAAAAAAAGAAAAAAAGAGAGTTGAAACTGTGCTCATCGTCAACGGCTCTCTTGAAACCTTCTTTATAAATTCCTATCTCCTACTCTTTCCTCTTCATTGGATCCCTCTTCTTCTTCTTCCTTGGATTTCCCCATTTTTCATCCCTTTTCAATTTTCTGCTCACCCTCTGCTTCTCTTTGATCTTTTCTCTGAAGAAGTCTCTGTTTCTAGTTTACCCTTTTGCTCTCATCATCAATCCTCTTCTTCTTCCTTGGATTTCCCCATTTTTCTCCATTTTTCATCCCTTTTCTATTTTCTGCTCACCCTCTTCTTCTCTTCGATCTTTTCTCTGAAGGAAGTCTCTGTTTCTAGTTTACCCTTTTGCTTCCTTTCTCTGTTTTCATTCAACCAAAGATGAATAGCCCCGCCACAGCTCTCTTTTCCGCTTTTGTGACATCGATATTCACCACTTTAATTTTCTCCATCCTCAGCTTGGTCAAGGGAATATCGCTCAGCAACCACTGTGAGAAGTTCCTCGGGAAACCCATCATTGCTCTTGGCGTCATTCTCATGATCGTCTCTCTAGCCGGCCTTATCGGCATCGCCGGCCGTCTGGATTGGCTCCGCTGTGTCTTCCTCCTTCTCATGTTCCTCCTCTTTGTCTCGCTCTTCTGCTTCACCATCTTCGCCTCCGTCGTCACCAGCAAGGGTGCTGGAAAAGTGGTTTCCGGCAGGGGATATAAGGAGTATCGGTTGGGAGACTACTCGAACTGGCTTCAGAACTGGGTGAGCAGCAACAAGAACTGGAAAGAGATCAAGAGCTGCTTGCAAGATCGCAAGGTCTGCAAGAGCTTAGTGGACTCCAACTCGCCGCAGGCAGATTTCTACAGTTCTCACCTTTCTCCAATTCAGGTATTTTTGTTTTAAGATAGTTATCTACTATTTCCCCTTCCATGAATGTTTCAGAATCTGTCTCATGTTTGGTTTTTTTTCCTTGATATAGAATAACTATCACTTGTTTTTTTGCTGTTCTTCTTCATTCAATTCTTTGATTTTTTATAAATATCTGAGTTTTTTTTAATAATTAGCTATTTTATTCATTCAAAAGAATGCGGAAACCTTCCAAAGATACAATACCACCCGCAATTGAGAAAAAAATAAAAACAAGCAAACTAAACAAATCAGAAAAAAACTCCTTACAGTTCTAGGTTCTGAATTCCCTTGATCAATTTTGGATCTTCATCTTGATAGATTTCATCAGAGTATTTTCATTTATCTAAAGCAATATTTTTTGGAAATTTTATCCTATAACTTTTTCTCTCTCAAGATCTTCCTTTTTTTCAGTTTCATAACAGATTTCTGATAGATAAGTGTTTACAAATAAGAGTATCCCTTGAATATGTCGAAAACATACTTTCGGAAGTCCAAACGATAAACCATAAAAAGTGTTGAACTCCAAATTCAAAACTAAATAAATATGTGAAATTTGAAAACTTAAAATGATTATTTACCAAAAATAGATGACCATTTTTAGTCCCAAATCTCATCTTTATTCAAAAAAAAAAAAATCAATTAAACAATCAGATCTAAATTTTTAAATTTCACATATTTATTTATTTTGACGTTGAAACCACTTGAACTTTTTTTTAAGAAATTACAAAAGGCGAAAGTTAAAATTGACTTTTCAATTTTTTAAAACCCGTTTCCCTTTAATAAAAAAATCGCATGAGTTTTCTGATTTTTCGTTTTTTATTTCTTTTTCCAAGCACGATTTACCAACAATTCATACCATCAATATATAACTTTAAAAGTTATTGTAATTATATACAATAACTAATCTCATTTATTTGATGGTCAAAGTTCATTTAAAAACGACAGTTTCTGACAGCTTCTTTTCCAGGAAATTACTGTATTGAATTTTTTGAATAGTTCTGACATCTAAGTAATAATATTGGTCGCTACGTGTTGATCTATAGTTATCGATGTCGATTGGTATCGTCTTATATATATTATCGATATTATTTAATATAGATATTTTTAATTAAAAATATAAAAAAATAGTGATTTATCGGTTAAAAATATATTTTTAAACCCCTGACTGAAATGTGCCCGAATCACTTTCCTTAAATGTCCATTTTCAAGTGATCCGGTCCAGTTTACCGATCCAGTGAACCAATTTTTAAAAGTCCACTAAAATTTATATAGACGGATGGAGATAAAATAGAACGTTCACTAAAATCCGTGTAAAGATTTTTCCTGTATTAGGATGGACACTCTTCCTTACATTCATTGATAGATCAATTGAATAGCTAACTTGTTCCTCAAGTTAATATCTAATTTGGTTTTCTGGGTTTTCTATTTTTATGAGTCTGGTTGCTGCAAGCCACCCACTTCTTGTGGATTCACGTATGTGAGTGCGACAAACTGGACCAAACCCCCTGGGTTCTCTTCTACCGACGTCGACTGCACAACATGGAGCAATGATCCAACTTTGCTTTGTTACGACTGCCAATCGTGCAAGGCTGGTGTCCTCGCCAACCTGAAGCATGAATGGAAGGAGGTTACCCCCTATGACATTTTCTTCCACTTCTTGTTCATCACTGTCTCCTGCGGTGGAGTGTATGTTTTTGCGAACTCACCAGGGTAAAACTCCACAAGTGAGCCCACTATACCTAAGGCACACAAGATTAAGTCATAGGAGCTCAAACCTGTAATCTCCTATTTCTTGAGGCAGGAGACAATCAGTTGAACTACACTCATGTAGATGTGTTTTGATTTTCTTTTTAATAGTGTATGTATATCTACAGTTTGACTTAGTTTCTTCCATATGTGCATCCACTGCTTATATTACTCCCTTTGCCATTCCTTTGATGGTTCTCCATTGTGTTTTGACTATTTTTTTCAATACAATTCTTGTTGTCTGTTGTTAATTAAAGGCATTTTGATGGACTTCATTAGACCCTATGTGGCATATGCAAATGGGATAAGGTCTACAAAGTACATGCATCTTATTATTATTTTTTTAATAAGTGTATCTTCATTTTAAATGGGAGGTGAAAGACTAATTCTTCAAATATGTATAAATCTTGTAATCTACGTAAACTAGTTGAGTCGATAGAGAGTAACTCTATAGAGAATAACTCAGAAGAATTGAGTGTAAATCAAACTCAAGACCTCACTTTCTTACGTAAAAATATAAATAATTATATAGAAACTTATAAGAGATATATGATTGCCTTAAGAAGACATGTATAAAAAAATCTGATATAGTTAAAAGGAGTTCACCTAATCTACATCTCTATTCCTTTTTAATATTATCAAATTTTTAATACTTTAATCTCAACACATGGGCAAGTCTTGAATCTAATGGGGCAACTTATTACAACTTGGTATCTTCTATTCTCTCGTGGCCAAGTCTTCCTTGGATTTTAAGAAATAAAGCATTAAAAGTTACCCCTCATTCAAATGTATCATGTTGGAAATATTGACAAATTTTTAAAATAAATATTCAACAAAATAAATTGCTAATTACTCTAAAAGGGATTACCATGAACTTCAAACTCTTTCTGAGTTTCGAGACCCTTTTGAAATTTAGACATAATCACTCTTTAAAAATAGGATATTTTGACAATTATGTTTCATAAAATTTCATTTTTATTATTTATATTATATGAATTTAATAAAAAATAATTAATTCTTATAAAAGTGTTATGTCAAATTACCCCTGTTTACAGTTACCCCTACTCAAGGGTAACCCTTGGTAACCCCCGTAAAATTTACCTCTCATCCAAATGCATCATGTTGAAAATGTTGACACATTTTTAAAATAAATTTCCAAGAGAATAAATTGCTAATTACTCCGAAAGAAATTATGATGAACGTCAAACTCTTTCAGAACAGGGGTTTAAAATTTGGTATCGACCGATACGATATATCAACCGATATCTCGTTATCGGCTGATATATAGTTTGATATTTTTCTCTTTCCTTTTTTTTTTTTTACAAAAACGGCCGATATCGGCCAATATGATAAGGTTTTAAAACCGTATCATATCAGCCGATACACTTCGTATTGGCCAATATTCGGACCCCTGTTTCAGAGTTTCGAGATCTTATCGAAATTTCGACAGAATCACCCCTTAAAAATAGGATATTTTGACAATTATATTTCATAAAATTATATTTTTATTATTTATATTAGATAATTTAATAAAAAATATTAATTTTAATAAAATTATTAATATGTCAGTTTATCCATAATTATAGTTACCCCTACTCAAGGGTAACCCCCGTAAAATTTACTCCTCATCCAAATCCATCATGTTGAAAATCTTGACACATTTTAAAAATAAATTTCAAAACAAAATTAAATTGCTAATTACTTGAAATATGTTATTTTTTTAATTATATAACATATTTTTTGAAAGATTTTAATTTTATAATATATAATTGATAAAGAGAGGAAGGCAAGGGGTATTGAGGGGTAGGGTATTGTGAACACCCCAACCTCCAATGGGGTATTAAAAAATGGGATAAGATGGGTAAATTTTCAAATTTTTACCCTCACCCCCTTGTTACCAAATGAGGTTAGCAAGGGGTAATATCCTCTCTTACCCCCAAATCAAACGCAGCCTCGGTATCTTCTATTTTCTAGTGGCCAAGTTTTCTTTGGATTTTAAGAAATAAAGCATCAAAATGTGGGATCTATCTGAAAAATGACTGAATTTTATCTCTTTAAAGATTTAGAGAAAATGTGACTACAAAAAACTTAGAGACGATTTGATAGAAAAGTTTGAGGGTAAAAATTCTGTATAATCTTGTAGTCTAAAAGTGAAAAAAGTAAGAAAATGTTTTCCTTGTTACATATGGGAGGACAGTAGTTTTGTATTAAACATCTCTTAAGTTACTTTAATTGTGTAAAATATAAAATCTAATAATAGTAAAAGATAAATGATTAAGTAGGGTACGACAAATCACAACTTATGGTCCAATTGTGTTGATTATATCTATAAAGTTTATTTTTATAAAAGAGAAAAAAAACTTTAAATCTCTAACATCTTTGTATGGGTGATTACGATATTCAATATCGACCAATGTGGAGCTCGTTCGCCCCCCAACAATAAAAGGATATTGAGAGATTGATGGGCTTGTATTGCTTTTATATTAGGCCCAAAGAAGTAGCTTTGCTTGAGAAAATCTGTTCCAGCAGCATGATGATGTAGAGAGACTTTGGGTTTAGTACTGTGATATGGAGAAAGTATGAAATATTATAATAGATAATATAAAACAAAATTAGATTAAAAGAACATACCATATAAAGTGAGATAAAAATTTAATATGGTTTGACAATGATATCTATATTGAGGCAAAAGAGATGATGGCTTCATTAATCATAAGAGAGAAGAAGAATGAGAGACTGAATTTGGGGTTCAAATAAGAGATCCAAATTTTGCATGTCACAACTAAGAGTTTGAGTTTAGACATCTAAACTTAGAGAGAGAAATCTCTGTAGGAATTCATTGAAATAATAATAATTTAATCTAGAAGGAAATAGAAAACTTGAGCCACCGTTATCGCCCTTTCATGGCTTGCCGAGCATTTAAAATTGACAAAATATAATATAGCAAACACACAAATAATTACATTGAGACGCATGAGATGTATGTGATTCTGCAATATACCTACATTCATAATAAAATAATAACAATTTCACTATTTTCAGAAATGAGATTACAATACTCTTTTCTTCGTGCCTCTCTCAATATAGATAAATTCTAATAATCTTTAAAAATATCTCGAAGATCCAAAATATAGGCAGCTCTAAGTACAAAATTATGAAAAATATCCTTGATGCACTAAAAAATTTAGGTTGGAGTTCCACTCCTTCTAACCCCGTCTGAGGGGCAACAACCCTTGATCAATATAGCTTGGACTACTAAATAATACTTCCTCCATCCCATTTTACTTGTCTCATTTGAAATATTTGTATTTTTAAAGAACTCTCTATATAAGGGTAGTACTCCATATGATCTTATCCATTTTCAACAAACTTTATACTACTCCAATACAAATGAGACAATTATTTTAGAATAATTCTAAAATTCATATAGGACAACTAATTTGGAACAGAGGGAGTACAAGATATGGACATGACAATTAAGGCCTTGTGCTTCTTCTTCTGGGTGAAGTTGAGCCTGAATTCAGGTCCAGAGGCCCACAGGCTACAAATGGCCTTCAATGCTGTCTGATTCACAAACAGTTTGGCCCGACTGGGAAAGGTCAGAACGAGCTCACTCGCAAGTTGCAACCTTTCTAAGAAAGTTACTACATCATTGAATTTAAACGGCTGTTTGCCATTTTTTCATGACAATGTTAGTACAGAAAATGAGATCCATTTCCTCTTCATTTGTGGAATAAGTATTCTTTGCCAAGAATGTAAAAAGTTT
This sequence comes from Chimonanthus praecox, assembly GCA_022113865.1. NCBI lineage: Eukaryota > Viridiplantae > Streptophyta > Magnoliopsida > Laurales > Calycanthaceae > Chimonanthus > Chimonanthus praecox. The sequence continues at coordinate 3,417,711 of CM039095.1, read as the reverse complement.
AAACAAATTTGGTAGGCCGTCACCATCGAGTGTGACTTCTATACAGTATTCATAGCAAGCTAGTGGCATTTCTTTATAATGGTAAATTAACTCACCATCTCTATAGTCAAACTTTGTTTTGATGTCTTCTTCTTCACTCCACCTAGATATATTATATAAATTAAACAAGAGAGTAATTGATAGCCCCACATTCCTAAAACTCAGCATCGAGTGGGCGGGGCCTGCTTGATTGGGCCAACACTGGATCCAATTCCATTGATAGCCTTACATTCCTTACATTCATTGATAGATCAGTTGGAATAGCTAATTGTTCCTCAAGTTTATATCTAATTTGGTTTTCTGGGTTTTCTTCTTTGATCAGTCTGGTTGATGTAAGCCACCCACTGCTTGCAGATTCACGTATGTGAGTGCGACAAATTGGACCAAACCCACAGTGCTCGCTTCTACCGACGTCGACTGCACAACATGGAGCAATGATCAAAATTCGCTCTGTTACGACTGCCAATCGTGCAAGGCCGGTGTCCTCGCCAACCTGAAGAATGACTGGAAGAAGGTTGCCGTCGTCAGCATTATCTTCCTCATCATTGTCTACTCCGTCGGATGCTACGCTTTTGAAGAAGATTTTATTATAGTATTGACGACATAGGCAATTATTTTTTAAGTACTGTGTATTTCTAAAATTTTTCAAATTGAATATCCGGACTAATTACGATAACATGATAAAAATATTTTAACACTTCAAGGTCTTTTGACACTCCCAAATGTATTTTCAGTACAGCCGAGAGATATCTTTATTTGTAAAACACTGTGTTTTAAGCATTTAGGAGTGTCAAAGTATTTTTATCAGGCTATCGTAATTAGTTCGGGTATTCAATTTGAGAAATTTTGAAAATACACAGTGCTTAAAAAATAATTTTAAAATTTTAAATAAAATTTTATTATTTAAATAATATGTTACTATAACATGCTAGCATTTATTCGAAGGATCTGATCTTTCGATCGATTATAATCATTTGAATAATTTAAAAATAAATTGCAGAATTATTAGAAGGATATAAAGTGAAAGGGAAAAATGGTAATTTCATTGAAAATTTTAAAATCTGCTGTCTGTGTCTGATAACAAATTTTTCAAAGTGTCTAAATGCTATCTAAAAAAAATATAACCATGCTTGTTTATACAATGGAAGTCACCGTCTAATGTGACTTGCGATTCTTTTTAAACACCGACATACCTGAGTAAGACAGAGAGTGATGAGAGTAACACAGAAAGTGACGAAGTTATGGTCTAAATATATTGATTTTGTATATGAAGTCAACTTTTATAAAAGAAAAAAAAAACTCTAAATCTCTGGCATCTTTGTACGGATGATTATGACTTCAGAGTTTCAATATGTATGAAAATGATTTATTATTAGATTGAGATACATCTTGATATATGTTGAATTTAAAATTTTTCATAGGGTATCTCAATTCAACAATAGTTAAGTCTCATAAATAGTTATTTTTGCTGTTCATCTTGTATTACTCATGCACCCCCTATTTTCTCTGATGCTGCACTCCTTTAAAAAGAATTTTAAAATTTATTTTTTCTTTTCGAAAGAGAAAAAGAGAGAGAAGGAAATAAATAATTGTAAATTCAGAAATTTCTTTTAAATTGGTGGACCATAAAAAAAATTGAGGGTGCACAAATCAATACCCTAAATTTAATTGTAGAAAATCCACTTCAACTATAATATTTTATACCCAAAAACTCACATGATTTGAGTCGCACTGCTTGATATTTTATCAATTTTAACAAAATAATATATTAATCAATTAAATACAATAAACTTACTAAAGTAAATTAGGAATGATCAAAATTATAATAATAAAAAATTATTATTATGCCCACATGGGTGTAGTGCAACTGGTTAACCTCTTGCTTCTAGAAGCGGGAGGTGCCAAGTTCGAGCCTCTATAGTTTAACTTGGTGTACCCTAAGGGCAGTGGGTATCGCCCGTGAGAGTTTTCTGCGGTTTCCCATACGAAAATTCAAAAAAAAATTATAATAATAAAAAAGTAACTTGATTTAAAAGATTTTTAAGAATATCGGCTGATATGGTGACCGATAGTCTGGACAGAATATCGATCATATCGGCCGATAACTTTTTTACTGGCCTACGTTCGGCCCTGAAAAACCCATACATATTGGCTAATACGATGTGTATCGGCTGATATTTCAACCTCTAGTATAAAATGTGTTGAAAATAAATAAAATCATATAAAGTGTTAATTTTATACAAAATTTTTTAAAAAAAATATAAATATTTGAAATGAGAGCATTCGGATACTGTAACGTAAATTGAATCATGAGAAGGTAGAGGGAAAAGAAGGACGTTTAGAGTTTAGACACGTGGCGGAGCAGAAATTCGAGGAAACTCAGATGAGAGAACAAGGAATCAACCGTTGGGTACCCGCGGTTTCCACACTAAATTTTTTTTTTAAAAAAGAGAGTTGAAACTGTGCTCATCAGCAACGGCTCTCTTGAAACCTTCTTTATAAATTCCTATCTCCTACTCTTTCCTCTTCATTGGATCCCTCTTCTTCTTCTTCCTTGGATTTTCCCCATTTTTCATCCCCTTTCAATTTTCTGTTCACCCTCTTCTTCTCTTCGATCTTTTCACTGAAAAAGTCTCTGTTTCTAGTTTACCCTTTTGCTTCCTTTCTCTGTTTTCATTCAACCAAAGATGAGTATATATCGCATGAGCCACGCCGAACTTCTCGCTTTCGTTTTTTTGAAATCGTTATTGGGCAGTTTCGCTGTCTCCATCGTCATCTTGGTCAAGGGAATATTGCTCAGCAACCACTGTGAGAAGTTCCTCGGGAAACCCATCATTGCTCTTGGCGCCATTCTCATGATCGTCTCTCTAGCCGGCCTTATCGGCGCCGCCGGCCGTCTTTTTTGGCTCCGCTGTGTCTTCCTCCTTCTCATGTTCCTCCTCTTTGTCTCGCTCTTCTGCTTCGCCATCTTCGCCTTCGTTGTCACCAGCAAGGGCGCTGGAAAAGTGGTTTCCGGCAGGGGATATAAGGAGTATCGGTTGGGAGACTACTCGAACTGGCTTCAGAACTGGGTGAGCAGCAACAAGAACTGGAAAGAGATCAAGAGCTGCTTGCAAGATCACAAGGTCTGCAAGACCTTAGTGGACTCCAACTCGCCGCAGGCAGATTTCTACAGTTCTCACCTTTCTCCAATTCAGGTATTTGTTTTAAGATAATTATCTGCTATTTCCCCTTCCATGAATGTTTCAGAATCTGTCTCACGTTTGGTTTTTTTTTTCCCTTGATATTGAATAACTATCACTTGGTTTTTTACTGTTCTTCTTCGTTCAATTCTTTGATTTTTTATGATTATCTGAGTTTTTTTAATAATTAACTATTTTATTCATTCAAAAGAATGCGGAAACCATCCAAAGATACTATACCAACGGCAAATGAGAAAAAAGCAAAAATAAGGTTGACTGTTCGTGTCCCTATAGTTTAATTTTGGTGTGCCGGTAGTCGATTCACCCTTAGAAATTTTAAACTTTTCACGGTTTTCCACACATAAATTAAAAAAAACACAAATCAGAAAAAACTCCTTACAATTCTAGGTTCTGAATTCCCTTGATCAATTTTGGATCTTCAATGATCATCTTGATAGATTTCATCAGAGTATTTTCATTTATCAAAGCATTATTTTTTGGAAATTTTATCATATAATTTTTTCTCTCTCAAGATCTTCCTTTTTTTCAGTTGATAGATCAGTTGAATAGCTAACTTGTTCCTAAAGTTAATATCTAATTTGGTTTTCTAAGTTTTCTTCTTTGATCAGTCTGGTTGCTGTAAGCCACCCACTTCTTGTGGATTCACTTATGTGAGTGCTACAAACTGGACCAAACCCACAGGGTTCGATTCTACCGACGTCGACTGCACAACATGGAGCAATGGTCCAACTTTGCTTTGTTACGACTGCCAATCGTGCAAGGCCGGTGTCCTCGCCAACCTGAAGCATAAATGGAAGATTGTTGCCCCCTACGATATTTGGTTCACCGTCGGGTCTATCGTTTTCGTCATCGTAGGATACTGCGTTTTTGAGAACTACCCAGTCCCCGACGAGTGAGCCCACTATCCCTAGGGAACACCAACATTAGGTGATAGGGGCTCAAACTTGCAATCTCCTGCTTCTTGAGGCAGGAGACAACCAGTTGAACTACACCCATGTAGATTTGTTTTTATTTCCTTCTTTTATAGTGTATGTATATCTACACTTTGACTTAGTTTCTTCCATATGTGCATCCACTACTTATATTACTCCCTTTGCCATTGCTTTGATGGTTCTCCATTGTGTTTTGACTATTTTTTTCAATACAATTCTTATTGTCTGTTGTTAATTAAAGGCATTTTGACGAACTTTGTTAGACCCTATGTGCCATATGCAAATGGGATAAGGTCTACAAAGTACATGTATCTTCATTTTAAATTGGAGGTGAGAGACTAATTCTTCAAACATGTATAAACCTTTTGATCTACGTAAACTAGTTTAGTAGATAGAGAATAACTCCATAGAGAATAACTCAGAAGAATTGAGTGTAAATCAAACTCAATACCTCACTTTTCTTACGTAAAAATATAAATAATTATATAGAAACTTATAAGAGCTATATGATTGTCTTAAGAAGACATGTATAAAAAAATCTGACATAGTTAAAAGGAGTTCATCTAATCTACATCTCTATTCCTTTTTAATATTATCAAATTTTTAATACTTTAATCTCAATACATGGTCAAGTCTTGAATCTAATGGGGCACCTTATTACAACTTGGTATCTTCTATTCTCTAGTGGCCAAGTCTTCTTTGGATTTTAAGAAATAAAGCATCAAAATTTACCCCTCATCCAAATCCATCACGTTGAAAATATTGACAAATTTTTAAAATAAACATTCAACAGAATAAATTACTAATTACTTCAAAAGAGATTACATTGAACCTCAAATTCTTTCGGAGTTTCGAGACCTTTCAAAATTTAGACACAATCACTCCTTAAAAATAGGATATTTTGACAATTATGTTTCATAAAATTTCATTTTTATTTTTTATATTATATGAATTTAATAAAAATAATTAATTCTTATAAAAGTGTTATGTCAAATTACCCCTGCTTACAGTTACCCCTACTCAAGGGTAACCCCCGTAAAATTTACCCCTCATCCAAATGTATCATGTTGAAAATGTTGATACATTTTTAAAATAAATTTCTAAGAGAATAAATGTTAATTACTCCGAAAGAAATTATGATAAACGTCAAACTCTTTCAGAGCAGGGGTTTAAAATTCGGTATCAGCCGATATTTTTCTCTTTCTTTTTTTTTTTTTTTACAAAAACAGCCGATATCGGCCAATATGATAAGGTTTCAAAACCGTATCATATCAGCCGATACGATTCTTATCGGCTGATATTCGGACCCCTGTTTCAGAGTTTCGAGACCTTATCAAAATTTCGACAGAATTACCCCTTAAAAATAGGATATTTTGACAATTTTATTTTTATTATTTATATTACATAGATTAATAAAAAATATTAATTCTCATAAAATTGTTAATCCTTACTCAAGGGTAACCCCTGTAAAATTTACCCCTCATCAAAATGCATCATGTTGAAATTGTTGACACATTTTTAAAATAAATTTCAAACAAAATTAAATTGCTAATTACTTGAAATATATTATTTTTTTAATTATATAATATATATTTTTTGAAAGATTTTAATTTTATAATATATAATTGATAAAGAGAGGAAGGCAAAGGGTATTGAGAAGTAGGGTATTGTGAATTCCTCAACATCCAAAGGGGTATTAAAAAATGGGATAAGAGGGTAAATTTTCAAAATTTTACCCTCACCCTCTTATTACCAAACGAGGGTAGTAAGGGATAATGAGGGGTTACCCCCTCTTACCCCCAATCCAAATGCGGCCTCGGTATCTTCTATTCTCTAGTGGCTAAGTCTTCTTTGGATTTTAAGAAATAAAGCATCAAAATGTGGGATCTATCTGAAAAATGACTGAATTTAATCTCTTTCAAGATTTAGAGAAAATGTGACTACAAAAAACTTAGAGACGATTTGATAGAAAAGTTTGAGGGTAAAAATTCTGTATAATTTTATAGTCTAAAAATGAAAAAGAGTAAAGAAAATGTTTTGCTTGTTACATATGGGAGGACAGTAGTTTTGTATTAAACATCTCTTAAGTTACTTAAATTGTGTAAAATATAAAATCTAATAATAGTAAAAGATAAATGATTAAGTAGGGTACAACAAATCACAACTTATGGTCCAATTGTGTTGATTATATATATAAAGTTTATTTTTATAAAAGAGAAAAAAAACTTTAAATCTCTAACATCTTTGTATGGGTGATTACGATATTCAATATCGACTAATGTGGGACTCGTTCGCGCTCCAACAATACAAGGGTATTGAGAAATTGATGGGCTTGTATTGCTTTTATATTAGGCCCAAAGAAGTAGCTTTGCTTGAGAAAATCTGTTCCAGCAGCATGATGATGTAGAGAGACTTTGGGTTTAGTACTGTGATATGGGAGAAAGTATGATGATGGCTTCATTAATCATAAGAGAGAAGAAGAATGAGAGACTGGATTTGGGGTTCAAATAAGAGATCCAAATTTTGCATGTCACAACTAAGAGTTTGAGTTTAGACATCTAAACTTAGAGAGAGAAATCTCTATAGGAATTTATTAACATAATACTCCTTCCATCCCAAATTAGTTATTCTAGATGGATTTTAGAATTGTCTCAAAATATTTGTCTCATTTGTATTTTACTACTATAAAATGTGTTGAAAATGCACGAGATCACATGAGTTTACAATACTCTTTTCTTCGTTCCTTTCTCAATATAGATAAATTCTCATAATCTTTAGAAATATCTCGAAGATACAAAGTATAGGCAGCTCCAAGTACAAAATTAAGAAAAATATCCTTAATGCACTAAAAAATTTAGGTTGGAGTTCCACTCCTTCTAACCCCGTCTCGGGGGCTAGGATCCTTGATCAGTATAGCTTGGACCACTAAATAATACAAGATATGGACATGACAATTAAGGCCTTGTACTTCTTCTGCTGGGTGTAGTTGAGCCTGAATTCAGGCCCATAGGCTCCAAATGGCCTTGAATACTGTCTGATTCACAAACAGCTTAACCCGACTGGGAAAGATCAGAACCAGCTCACTCCAGGGGTAAAAAAAGCTCGAGATATTTCGTATCAGCCGAGATATCTCTGGTTTTTTACACCCGAGATATCTCGGCCAATATGAGATGTATCGGCCGTAAGGGTGAGATCTCAGCCGAAATGATCGAGATCTTGCCGATACGGCCGAGATTTGTAAAAAAAAGAAAATTAGAGAGAGAAAAAAAATCAACCGATATAGGCGAGACATCGGCCGACGCTGAGATCTCGGATCCACCATTTTTTGAACCCTGGCTCACTCACAAGTTGCAACCTTTCTAAGAAAATTAGTACACCTTTGAATTTAAAGGGCTGCTTGCCATTCTCCATGACAATGTTAGTACAGAAAATGAGATCCATTTCCTCTTCATTTGTGGAATAAGTATTCTTTGCCAAGAATTTAAAAAGTTTGAGATTTTTCTTTATTTTCTGAAGAATTCATATTTTATAGAAGATATCAGAAAATTTAATGAGAAAAATGATGGGATTTTTTTTTTTGTGTTTGAATAGACAAAATCTAATTCATTTTTAATAAGAATAATTTTTTTACAGATGATAGTACTGCTGAACTAATGCAGCAAGTCAGAATAACAGTCCCTTGATTAAAATCCAAGGCATTACAGATGTGAAAAATTAAAAATCATCATTGGTAGATAAAGTGACAAGTACCAATTAATCAATTCATGAACTACAAAAAGTTGGAATCCAAAAGCATTGTATCATAAAGTGTTTGGCAAAAGTAGAACTAACTAATCTCTCCATTCTAAGTTATTATTTAAAATTGTTGCTCTTGATTAATTGCAGCACTTATTAAGCAACAACTTGACAACATAGCCATTTATTCACGTAGGCCCTACTTTGGATGCATTCAAATCACAGGACTGATGTAAAGACCAAAATTTATTGAGCCGTTAAGTTATGTCCTCTCAAACTATTATTGAAAAAAGAAGAAGAAAAAGAGTTGAAAATATGAGGCTTGAGACTGTGTTTGGACGAGAGTTAGAGGGGTGAAAACGAGAATAACTTTCATTTAACCACGTTTTGTAACGAAAGAAAGCAAAAATTTGAACACTCTTTAACAGCAAGAGATAATCACTTTATATTTCCTTTATAGTAAGTACTTTTTCCTTTATATCTTTTCTGCTGTAATTACTAAATAAGATAAAGAGAAACTCATCTTTTAAGGAAAATCTCTAAATGCAACTCTGATTATCAATTCAAAAATACATAAAAGAAAATGCAGATCCATTCAACTCTCATAAATTACTAATTTAGATAACTTCATGATACCTTACTCCCTTTTGAATTTCATCCCATTTAAAGGGATCCATTGCAGCAGAAATCACTAATCTTCTACTAAACTATTTGATTCCTTAGCATTTGCAGGTCAATTTATTTAGAGAGCACTTACACACACCCGGATTTTCTACCTCTACACACCTGAAATCAGATTTTCAGGTGAAATTACGATTTTACCCCCACGTTTCCATTCATTCGAATGAATGCCCAGTTCATTTTGGCATTCATTCGAATGAATCATTAATTCGAATGAATCCTCAAGTGTATTTTCAATTCATTCGAATGAATAGGGCTGAACAGTAATACAGAATACTGCTCAGCCATTCGAATGAATAGTAAAAAAATGTCACCATTCCTTTCATTCATTCGAATGAGCGGAACGTTGATTCGTTCATTTGAATCTGTTGATTCCTTCAATGATTCGATTCATTCGAATGATTCGATTCATTCAAATCATTACATAATATATTTTTTTTTTAAATTTTAAACTTATTTTTTAAGCATTATGTATTTCCAAAAATTTTCAAATTGAATATCTAAACTAATTAAAATAACCTGATCAAAATACTTTAAGACTTAAAGGTCTTTTGACACTCCTAAATATTTAAAACACAGTATTTTACAAATAAGGGTATCCCTAGGGTGTGTCAAAAACACATTTGGAAGTGTCAAAAGACCTTAAAGTCTTAAGGTATTTTTATCAGGTTATTTTAATTAGTCTAGATATTCAATTTGAGAAATTTTTAAAAATACACAGTACTTAAAAAATAAGTGTAAAGTTTTAAAATAAATCTTAATATTTAAATCATTCGAATGAATGGGTCATTTGAATGAATGAGGCCCATTCATTCGAATGAATGGGGCTGAATGGGGCTGAGCAGTATTCCGTGTTACTGTTCAGCCCATTCATTCGAATGAATTGAAAATACACTTGAGGATTCATTCGAATGACTAATTCATTCGAATGAATGTCAAAATAAACTAGGCATTCATTCGAATGAATAGAAACGCGGGGGTAAAATCGTAATTTCATCCGAAAATCTGATTTCGGATGTGTAGAGGCAGAAAATCCGGGTGTGTGTAAGTGCTCCCAAATAGCACAACTTATAAGTTTAATCCAAGTAGACAAATTTAAAAATATTTTATTACTTCATCTATGTAAAATGTATTCAAAATTTTTGAAGTGATTGTTTTTGAATTTGTCTTGGGGATGTAAATTAATTAATTGGACTAAAAATTTAAATTTATTGAACCCTTTTTCTCTCTCTCTCTCTCGTTGTTTTCCGCCGGCGGCCACAACAAGAAGGGAATTCTTCTTACTCACACTCGACACACTTTTATGCTTACCCCCATTCAGCCACAGAATCAAAATCAGAGGCTTTGCAGATGGTTAGGAAACTGACTCTACAAAATAATAGAAGAGTCTTCTTCCAATCTATCGATCAACGGTAACGTAGCCGGCAAACTGCTTGAATTCCACTGTAGAGGGCTGTCCGGGAAGTCAGTCGGCAATGAGATCTCCATCGAGAGAGCATTCGCCAGAGAACATGTAGAAGAGTCTTCTTCCAATCTATCGATCAACGGTAACGTAGCCGGCAAACTGCTTGAATTCCACTGTAGAGGGCTGTCCGGGAAGTCAGTCGGCAATGAGATCTCCATCGAGAGAGCATTCGCCAGAGAACATGAATGCAACAGCCAAAGGCTTGAGCTCAAGTTTTCAATCTCATTTATTTTTAAGTCTAACACACAACTAAATACGAGCTTGATGGTGATGACGGCCTTCAAGTAAAGGCTCGACTCCAGTTTCAATTTAAATAATTAGACTTCCTAACATAATAAGCTCAGACCTTTACTTAAAGTCACTTTATTTTTTAAGCCCGAGCCCACTTAAACTTAGGCTTTTACTTAAATCCATTTAATTTTTAAGCTCTAGTTTGACGGATTGAGTTTGGACTTTGTCCAAACCTATTTATTTAGGTCAGAATCGAACAAATGAACACTATGATATTATTCTTCAACTTTTTCAAAAAATAAAAAATTACCTATCATGAAATAAGAGAAAAAGTCACTATTGACAAAAATTGAACCCAAGTGATCCACATACGAAACAAGTATTTTAACTATTAGATTCAATAACTTTTGTATCTTTTAGACTATAAAATAATATATATAAAAGAAAGAAAACATGCACTAGTAAATGGGTATATACACTCGCTATTGCATGCAATCAAATATAGTACTTCAACACATGAGGGGTATTTTTGTCTAAAAAAAATGATTAGGCATATGCATCACTCTGATCTAAATAATTTTTTTAAAGACACTGCCACCTAAAATTGTAGTTTTCAAGGTATTTTTGCAAAAAAAATCCCTTATATAATTTTACTATATATAATATTATTTTAATAAATTTGACTGAATTTAGTTTATGGACCGATACTTTCTCCTTAATGAGGAATCTAATTATAAATTTTAACCCATTTTATCCTTAAATTTTACCAAAAGATGAATTTGATAAAATTATTTTATTAAAATATTCTTCGTTCATCAGTGCTTAAATCAATTCCCATGTACAAAGTATAGGTGTCCATGGCTCCTTGGCAGGTGGCCAGACTTGTACTGCATTCACACACAATGTGGTTTAGTTGCACCAACCAGAGTAAATGAAGATATGGCTGTTCGGTGGAGGAAAAGCAAGAGGAAAAAAAAAAATCATTTGAATATTTGATATTTAAAATTTAAGATAATTTTTTTCTTTTAAAATTAAATGGTAATCTCAGTGTTTTAAAAAAGGGTGGCTATTTAGACACTCTACTTTTCTTTTAAGAGACACCCAATTTCAAAGTTTTGTATGAAAATTACTATTTTGGTCCCCAGTTTTTTTAAAAAGACGATTCCTCTATATAAAATTGAAGAACAAAATAGTAATTTAACATAAAATTTTAAAATCGGGTGTCTCTTAAAAGAAAAGTTAAGTGTCTAAATCGCTATTCTTGGAAAATTTCCAAACTAATATGGTCGCATATTCGCACTATCATGGATATTATTATACTAATGATGAATGGCCGATGCGTGATAGTATCCTCAATAAATGAAAATTTTTGGTTACAAGATTGCAGAAAAATAAAAGAAAATAGTAAAAAAAAAGAACTTATTAGAGAAATTTTTAGTTAAAAATGGGTCTTTTATAAAGTATTAGACTGTTGAAAGAATTTTTTTAACATGAATAAAATCAATATTAAAAAGCACCTCATATAAAATTCATGTCGGACACCGTCACAAATCATGATTTTTAGTTTTGACAAATTTTAATTTTATAAAAAATTAGAAAAATCACATAAACACCATACAAATTATATTAATCATATTATGACATCTCTATTCAATTCCTTTAACATCCAATAATATTTCATTAAATAAAAAAAACCTCAAAATGAATATTATGTTAGAACAAAAACTAAAATACAATTGGTAAAAGAAATTCAAAATAGACAAATTTGAAGTAAAATGAGATTAGTATTAAAAATCAACAACTCCATTATTTTAGTAGAAATGGATCAAAATGAGCTCAAAGTTTAGCCCTCGAGATATTGATAGAAAATATTTTTTTATAAGATAAAAATAAATTCAAACTAAGATGGAAAGGTAGATATTTCAATTGAAATATTTTTAGTATATTAAAAGATTCAATATATGTTTTTCATATTATCTGGGTCTAAGAAAAGATGCATTAGCATATTAAAGAGTGGGGCTCACAAAGTGGACAGGTGGCACTCATCAACAGCTGTTATAGAAAGGTAGAAATTGATTAGGACAATTTGATAATTAATTGTCATATAGTATCAAATAGTAATGAAATTCAATTTAGACTATGACTGCTGCCTACGTGACAATTATTTTGGTGTGGTATTAAAGAGAGAGGAGAAGCATGTAGATGTATTTAAAGTCAAAAGTAAAGTGATAAGGACACCGATATTTTCCTAATAATAGTGATTATATATTAAATTTATTATTTATTTATTTATTATTATCTAAACTAATGAAATTTTTTACTGCTGTCTCTTCTTATTTAAAACACTAATATCCCATATGAGATTTGCAATTGAATAAGACAATATTGGAGAAAAGAAATTTCATGTCTAACATTACTCTTGTTTTATGTTTATTATTGAAGGAATATTTTTCTTTAAAAAAACTAAAATATACTGAAATAGATAGTGATTTTAAAATATTCTAAACGACTAACTGATGTCTTGAGGGGTAGAGGTACGACTCGGTTTTAGTAGGACTGTTTTTGAGATTCCTACACGTAAATAAAAAAAAAAAAATCCTTTTAAATGTTTGAATCTTTCATGTTTATCTTAGTAATATTTTAATTACATATAAATGATTGAGACATTTCAGATGAAAATGAACTAAATGTGCAGATGTAATTACTGAAGTTTTATGTTTGAGAATTTAAGAAAGTCATGAATAGCCACGTGTACTGTGCATAAGCTAAAAACAAAAATATAAAAACAATTATTTAAATAAAATTATGATAGTTTCCTATCATGTAGCTTAAATGACATTATCTAAACACCTTAGAATGGAAGTACCTTTTAAATGTGAAGAATTTATTTAATTTTTTTAAATTATGTTAAAAATAAAATTTAAATTAAAAATAGTTAAATGAACTATTTTATTTAATAAATTTTAAAAATTGACCGTAATGTTGTTAACTGCTACATCAGTTATTTTGTACTGAATGCAAAAAGAATTACAGTACTGTATCAACGGTATTGGCACCCGACAGTCCCACACAGGGTGGCCTAGCCTTAGACAAAATTATTTTATTATTCATTTTTAAGGGACGCATTTTAAGATCCGTAAAATTTGTTAGGAGATATGAGATATAGTGAAATTCATATTTTACCTATACTTCTCAAGCACTGGTATACCGAATACCGATATTCATAATATATATATGCGGAGAGGTGTATTACCGGTACAAGTTGTATAATGGTACTTGATGAGCGATATACCAATAGGAGTAAAATGAGAATTTCACTCAATTTCATATCTCTTAACAAATTTTGTCCGTGTTAATATATAATTCTATATAATATACAATAAAAGTATATAAAGGAGCTTTAGGTTTTGGATTGGACAATTCTCTTGTATAAGATCCCATTGATACAATAAAAGTATTGGTTGTAGTTGAAAAGTAATAATCACAATGACAATGACAAAAGAGTTTCGATTTTAAGTTGTGCAATTTGATTTGACACTTTAATCCTAATTTATTTAAATCTTAAAATGCGCATTTGGCTAAAAGAAATTGATGCAACTTATTTATATACATACATATTAATGGATCAAACAAGAGGAGTATGGTAGAACTTTACTTATTTCATAATAAAGTAATTTTTAATTGATCCATTTAATGATGACTCTATTAGTTTAACAAAATTTTAAAAACTAATAAAATATATTTAAAAATTAATGAATAATTTAAATAGTAAACTTCATGCATTCCAAATAACTATTTAAGACGAGGATTGTATTTGGATCAGGGATAAATTTTGCAGGAGTTATTTTGTAGGTGTTATCTTGAATATTATGAATAACTCTTGTTTGGAAAAAATTTTCAAAATGAGAGTGGAGTAAAAATTTAGAAAAAAATAATTTTTTACCTTTACCGTTTAGTTATCAAGAACAAATACAGCCCAAAACAAGGGAACCAGGACAAAAACAGTAATAGGAAAATCTTTGTTGGGCCAAGTGCCATTTTAACCTCAAGTCCTTAACTACTCTCCTTCTCTCTATTCCCTCATTGATTCATTGGCAACCATACCATCTGACCATCTGTCTTCTATCATTTGGTTAACTCTTAAATTGTGATAGATTGGTGCAGTTGGGTCTAGCCAGTGATGATGCCTTGTTATCATAGATTGCAAATTTAAAAGACTAGGAATTGATTTATGTGGTCTAACTGTAATGGCTGGTGGATCAAACTATGAAGCTAGCTTTTAAGTAGGAGTTTGGAGAGGCAGAGAGATTGTGTGGTAGTGTGAAAGAAGGGAAGCTTGCAGAAGAGTCTCTTGACTCTCTTGCTTCTCTTTTTTTTTTTGGCTTACTTTCTCTTTGATTTTCTATCAGTTTCATTGCTTTTCAATATCTTTGTTTCTATCCATTGTATCTTCTTTGATTTGGAAGAAAATGGTAGCTCCCCTGTCAGGATGGCCTTGGGAGAACCTGGGCAGCTATAAGGCATGGATATATCAACTCAACTCACCAATTTTTTTCTTTCCATTCGTTTTTTCTTCAAATTTCTATCATGGGTTCGTCTCTTTTTTATGCTAAACTCTTGTTATGCTCTGCTGCAGTACATCTTGTATGGTCCTCTTGTTGCAAAAGCATACCATTCATTGGTATATGAGGATGGCCAAAGAGACATCTGGTCTCTACACATTCTCATCATCTGTGCTCTTAGAGGCCTCATTTATCTTCTCTGGGGTGTGTTTGGCAACATGTTTTTCCTCACCCGAAATCGTCGAATTCTCAAACAAGGTGTAGATTTCAAGCAAATAGACAATGAATGGCATTGGTAATACCATTTTGTTCTCTCAATCAAATACTGAGTTGATGAGTGTACTCCCTCTTGTATTATGGGATTTGAATATTGTTTTCTTGTTTTTTCTTGATGAGCAGGGACAACTTCATACTACTACATTGTTTGATGGCAGCTTTGGCTTGTTACATCTTCCCATCCCTTACAAGTCTTCCACTTTGGAATTGGAAAGGGCTTATCTGTGCAATGATCCTCCACATGGGAGTGTCAGAACCTTTGTATTATTGGATTCACAAGAGTTTCCACACTGATTACCTTTTTACCAATTACCACTCACTGCACCATGCCTCTGTGTTGACACAGTCCTATTCAGGTACAGAACAATGAGACACTTCAACCCTTCAAGTCTCTCTTTCTGGCATCCCCATTACCCATTTTTAGTTTTTGTTTCCCAATCTCTCTTATCTCCATCTGAAAAAAATAGTAAACACTATTTTATGCTTGCAGCAGAGTAGGAGGGATGGTTTTCCTTCTTTTCCCCTCTTGAATCTGTTTCTTTTGGTGTTGTAGCTGGGAATGCGACGCTTTTGGAGCACCTTACCTTGAGTGTGGTCATGGGAATCCCTATAGTGGGAGCTACCTTGATGGATTCAGGATCCACAGGCTTGATCTACGGCTACATTTTGATCTTCGAATTCTTAAGAAGCATGGGGCATAGCAATATAGAAGTTATTCCACATGGTCTTTTTAAGGCCTTCCCCTTCCTTAGATACGTTCTCACCACAGCAACGTAAGTATTCTGCACACCGGGAGAAAGAGATTCATGAAAAATGTAAAGAAAGCTTGCTCTCTTTAAGGAAAACTGTGAGTTGTAAAACACACGAGTAGTACTCATCCTTAAAAAAGGGCTTATAAGGAGAGAGTGCTCATATGCTTATAAACTCCAAGACTCAAAGGTCGATTGACAATGTGGACTTTACCGTGTAAAACACATGAGCAATACTCATCCTTAAAAATCGGCTTATAAAGTGAGGATTCTCATATGCTTATAAACCCCAAGACGCAAAGATCCACTAGCAATGTGGGACTTTGCTAACAAGATTGTCATTTTAATAGTCACTAATGTCAGTGATTTGGATGAGTATTAGAGCTCTAATTCAGAATTCTTCTTGGGAACTTGTACTCATAGTCTGAAAACTCACCTGATTCGGCATGACTCAGTTGGATTTGAAGTACAATTGAATTTTGTCAAGTTATTCGACCCAATTGATTTTGAACTGAGTCCCAACTTTCGAAACTTCAAAGCCATGCTTGGACCCCATATCTTGCTTTACATTATCCACAACGAAGAATTCACGAACTTTTACCTTTTTCTTAACCTTCAAGTACTTTCTATGTTCTATAAAATTAACCCCATATCATGGTAATATTTTTCTTCTTTTTATTACATACAGTGTGATGTCTTCGATCATTGTTTGCAGGTACCATAGCCTACATCACAGTGAAATGGACTGTAATTTCTGTCTCTTCATGCCTCTCTACGACAAATTAGGGAATACACTCAATGAAAAGTCATGGGACCTTCATAAGAAGACAAGTTCAGGTGAATGTAAATCCAATCCTTAGCCATCATAAGGAGGCCCAGGGCTCCTAGCTATGCAAGAAGGAGAAGTTAGCCCTTTTTGTCTAAATAATTCAGAGAATGGGAGTAGATTCAGTGTTAGGTTCTACTGTTCTACTGTGGAATTAACACTGCCACATGTTAGAATGATCATGTCTAGAATGGAAGAATAAATAAACCATGGACTCAATCATGCTTTCCATGTTTTAAATTGAAATTGCGCCCCACTCTGGCTAGATTGAGCTTTATATCTATCCACTGATGGGTATGCTGCCATACAAAAATGGAAGGTTCAAATTAAATCATTGGAATCATCCACTTCATGACCTTAGATTAGATATCTAAACATTATCAATTGGAAATTTTTTTGTACATGGCTTAAACACAACCTCGCTTTAGTTTGGTGAGGCCAGTAGATCCAATCATCCTTGGTGGTTGGCACTTTAGTGCATGGAAACTTCATAACTCACATTGACAGACCCATAACTATGGAAAAGGTCATATTTCAACTACATTTTTAGGTCAGTTTTAATGCTCTAGATAGTGTAGATGAGCTAATTAGTAACTTTTACTAGTATTGAATGACAATTTTTACAAGAGACTCATGTAGGTGAATTCTTTTGTGAACTTCTTCTGTTAACCTTAATCATGCACTGTATGTAGTCCTTTGGTTGCTAGTATGTGCTCATATTGCCTTTGGTTATGCAAATTCAGCCCAAAATGATGAAGCACCAGAGTTCGTTTTCCTTGCTCATGTCGTTGATGTGGCATCCTCTGTTCATGTGCCATTCATCCTTCGCTCATTTGCGTCGCTGCCATTTGAGTTGCGCCTATTCCTACTACCCATATGGCCCCTCGCGTTCGTTGTCCAGATGATCATGTGGGCTTTCTCTAAGACATTCTTGATTTCCTTCTACATATTGAAGGGTCATTTGTTCCAGACATGGGCAGTTCCAAGATTTGGATTGCTGGTGGGGTTTTTTTTTATCTTTTTAGATCCATTGAATGGGGTACCGCTATTTTCGATGACGAAGGGGACCGCCTTCTAATTATAAAAACAGTGGTGCCCACTTCAGTGACCTCCTTGAAAAGCAACATTTTTCCATTTGGAGTAAACCAATACAGAACCAATTACTGAGGCTTTTATGTTTGGTTTCTCTTTTGCAGTATTTCTTACCCTTTGCTACAGATGGTATCAATTATCAAATAGAGCAAGCAATTCTAAGGGCTAACAGATTGGGTGTGAAGGTCATTAGCCTTGCAGCACTTAATAAGGTAGTTCCCTTCCTTTAACTAGATGAATAATATCTAGTTGTTAAGCTGTCAAGAGATTCATGAAAGACATTGTAAGCTAACAAGATCTCGTGTTGTTTCGTGGCGAGGAAAGAACGAAGCACTCAATGGAGGTGGGACACTGTTTGTAAACAAACTCCCAGATCTAAAAGTGAGAGTGGTCCATGGAAACACCTTAACCGCCGCAGTCATTCTCAATGAGATTGATAAGGATGTCCAAGAAGTGTTTCTGACAGGAGCAACTTCTAAACTGGGAAGGGCCATTGCCCTCTATCTCTGTCGAAAGAAAATACGGGTCATGGTAAATTTCCAACAATCTTTCACATTTTGTAATTCTCTACTCATTCAAATTTTCATACTTGGAAATAATTTGTGTTGTTTGTACTGCTAAAGTTATGGTTTGATGACAATGGCAGATGCTTACTTCATCTTCTGAGAGATTCCAAGCAATTCAGAAGGAAGCACCAGTAGAGTATCAACAATACCTAGTGCATGTGACCAAGTACCAAGCTGCACAAAACTGTAAGGTAGTAAACAGTCGAGTGATCAAACATATAATCTATGCTGATTGAAGGGTTAAAATTTCCATTAACACATTTTATTCTTTAATCTTTTGTAATTTAGACATGGATAGTTGGTAAGTGGCTCTCACCAATGGGGCAGAGGTGGGCACCCTCTGGCACCCACTTCCACCAATTTGTCGTCCCGCCCATCTTCTCCTTTAGGAGAGACTGCACGTATGGAAACCTTGCTGCCATGAAATTGCCCGAAGACGTTGAAGGGTTAGGAACATGTGAGGTAAGCCATGTTCTTGCTATGGTCCCTACATTTTCTAGAAGCAAGACTTATTTGTGACTATTGTTTTCATCTAAGTTGAATTCATTTGTGCTTCCACTTCTGGCTGTGTAATCAGTACACAATGGAAAGGGGAGTTGTTCACGCATGCCATGCCGGCGGCTTGGTCCATTTTCTTGAAGGTTGGACTCACCATGAGGTTGGTGCCATTGATGTGAACAGAATTGATTTGGTATGGGAATGTGCCTTGAAGCATGGCCTAAGACCAGTATGAAGGATTCAAAGAAATGGCAATGACTGTCTCCTTCGATCTCACATTGCTCCTATTGTTCTTCATTATTTGAAATCAAAGTAAATCAAGAGCTTGTGACTTGCCGTAGAGACAGAATAATTTGTTACAAAATCAAAGAATTATGCTGTAAGTGATTAATCACAATAAAGCAAGGTTCCCTAGTCTATTTGTTCTTCCAGTGTCATTGCTAGTTCATATGATTTTCTTTGAGACTTGATCTCTTTAATTCCTTTGTTGAACTGTTGTTTGATTTCCATGTAATGCTTTTGAGGATTGGGGACTGAAGATGGATTCCTAGTTTAGTTTTCAACAGAGCAACACCTCGCGATGATTCATACGCCGTGCAATTGGCCTGTAAAGATGCCGATCAAGATCATATAACTAGTAGGGAATTTAGCAATTATCACACAGAACAGAGGATTCTGTCATCTGATTTTGGTCACGGAGTTTTGGGTGTAAAACTCTGAATCAACCTTTCTTGTCCCTCCATTTAATTGCCACTGGTTTGAGATTTAACATGGTGTAACCGGAGGATCCTTATGCCTCCTTGTTGGGTTACAGTTTGTAAAAGATTCAAGTTCTTTCAGTGACACCATACAAAACAGCAGTTAGCTAATACAGAAGTGCTGCTCGTAATTCAATTGAGTGGAGTAACTCTCTTGTTTTAACTTGGGAAATGCTAGTAAAATCTGTGCCGATGGATTGATTTTAAAAGGTTGATTATAAAAATTAATGATTAATCAAGGATCAAAATCACACAATTAAAATAGTTGAAAATAGTGAAACCTTTGCCTACCACTAATTCATGTGGTCTCTACTTAAAATATCAATCGCCTTCAAATTGGTGAACAATCGGATTGAATAAGTAGAACTATTGTTCCTATGGGTGTTTTGTACAATTAGACACGGGATTTAGGGTATTGTCTATTTTACCTTTTAACTGCAGTATAAATCGGCTCACTAATTGGCTCATCGGATCACTGGCTGAATCACTGACCCTTCCACTGCAGTATAAATCGGCTAAGCCGAAATGGCAGATTTGGCTAGTCAAGATGGTAGATTCGATTTCTAGCATTCTTTTTTCTTCGGTATGACAGTTGAAGCGTAAAATCGAGAATACTCTAAAACCCGAGTTGGGTTATAGAAAATACTCATGGGAGGATGGTTGGCCATTTTTTTTATCTTTTTCTATTTCAAAAACATTATTTTCTGTTGTTGTCATTGTAATATCATGGTGATCTTTAATTTTTCAATTTTTGACAATTTTAACTAATTTGTTTTGTGATATTGTGTCAATGTCACAGTTTAAAACAGTTCATTAACGATTAAATTTAATTAGATTGAAGAATCATTAAAAAACTATTTCAAACAACAATTTAATTTTTAAACCATTAAACTATGCAACCTCCTTAAAGCAGCTGTTCTCAATTGAAAGTCTAATCCACCAACCAAATGAGCATCGAAAAACATATGGATGTGGATCATTTGGGCTGGTTGCTATTATTAATGCTGGCCTTACACCATTGGGCCCTAGTTCCAACTACATACTCATAAACAATTTCCAACCACAAAATGGGCCCTTTGGAAGGCCTAAATTTACATTGTACCAAGTATTTTATGGGGTTCCTATCTTTGTTTTTTAAATTTATTTGGAAGAATAGTTGGTATTTCTTATCTGATCATCCAATTTATGAAGGTGGGTGAATGGGCTCCATCTGATGGGGTTGGACCTTGATTGTTGTAGAGCCCATTGAACCTAAATTAAATAAGAAATTAAAGGGACATAAAAATAAGAAATGGTGATGATCACGACGATGACGTATTAAAATAAAAAAAATTATTTGTTTACATTATTATTTTCTAAACTCATTATTATTCCATGGGTTTAATTTATCTAATTTGAATTTATTTTAAGATAACACCAACTACTAAATATAATAACTCAAGATACATCGACCATTAGATATATTTCAAGATAAATCTCTCCGTCAAACAAACCACTTTAATTGTGTGATTTAGTTTAACATCATAAAAACATGATAATTTGTTATAGACAGAATTAAATAGCTAAATGTTATGAAAACAAATGTAAAATCACATACTATAATAGAATAAATAATAGTAATGGTGTAAAATGATGTTTTCCAAAGGAAAAGGAAGAAAAGAAAAATAAAATAAAATAAAATGAGAATTATAATGGTTTCATACAAACCAAACCATCCTAAGAATTGAACTGTCTTTTCAAATTGAGGGGTTGAACCACATTATTTAGTTCTGTTTTCAAAACTGATCAATCTAACCCATTGTGCCCAGCATGGTAGAGACCAGACATGAGGTGACCTTCCAGCTCATTATTTAGGTCCAGTCCCGAACAAAGCAGGCCAGTGTCAACCAGGCCTTTCAAGGGCTGAGGCCCAGATATTGCCATTAGATACTTCAGGGCTGTATTGGACTTTGGACCAAGGAATTCATGCCTAAAGCTAACATGTTGGTCTGGGCTTGAACAGGCCTTTGATGTCGAAATCCGAAGAATAATAGCATTGAGATCAGCTGCCTTCATAGGTTTTATGAGAAATAACGACAACGGTGTATATTTTCACCACTTAGATAATGCTAAGCGGATAAAGAAACAAGTCCAATATCCTTGTTATAAAAAATACCAGAGTCTCATCAATTTACTTACAAGAAAAAGCCTCTAATGGTTGGAACTCATACCCCTCTGGGACTAGAGGGGGTTGGCCCAATCGTCAAAAAGCTCTCCTCATGAAGGGAGGTCTTGAGTTCGATTCAACTCAATCCCTTCTAGGCCACTCCCATGAGGTTGCTCCTCATCGACTTACCTAGTGTTTGTAGATTGGGAGGTTTATACATACACATGGAATTAGTCTCACCTCCAATTAAGAATGGATACCCATGTTACAAAAAATTGAAACAATCAGACACATTATTAAATTTTATAAAGTTGATGACTTTAAATTATCTTTTAAACTATGAACTTTTATGACGATAAATATTATTTTAAAGACAATGCCTTCAAATCGGTTTCAGACGCACTCATTAAACTGAAAAAAAGAAAGAAAAGAAAAAACCTTTTTTTCTTGTTCATACGTGGATAATCTATTAAAAAAAAAACTGGACCGGACCAGCTGACAGTTCAAACAAACTTGGGCCAGGGGCTGGGCTCGCCAACGTTTCAATTATCTTAGGTTCAGGATGGGTTTGGGAGGGCTCTGTTTATTGGAACCTTAATAGAACATCACTAACATGATCCAAATCTGATCCAATAGAAATGAATGAAGATTTTTTTCACCTCCAGTAAAAGGTTTAAATTCAAGATCAAGTGCTTCAAAATGTGGATTAAATTGATCCAACCAGGCCCATTAGGTGCAGCAAATTATCTCATCAGAACTTGTTTGTTGTAAGATAAATGAGCCCTTTATTTAGGCCCACATTTATGGTCTTTCTGTTCTGTTAGACTGGTATCATGAGTTGAACCTCTACCAGTTTTGAACAGATTTGAAGTTGGATTTACTGTTGCACAAAGACCAACTCCTATAGACCTTAAATGTTTTGACTTTTAGCACGAGTAATCTATACAATTTAATTTTTGGCAGATTCTATGTCCAAATATATATCATTTTGATCAATTAATCTTAAATTCCAAAGCAGAATTTATAGACACATGCTCACCAAGTTTAAAACAAGGGTTGAAATTTGGGTTAGGGATCCAAATCCGGCTCACTTGACTCAAAACATGAGTGGGCTATCTTGACCTATGGTTCAGTCTGGGCCAATTTAGGTCGAGCGAAGTTCATGCTTTGTATAACTCAACTTGTCAGAATTGCCCAAATTGTAAATTTATATGAATAGTCCATTCCTCATTTTTCACACTATTATTTTATTATTTTTTAGAATTAAACTCTCGATGGTGATTATGTTTTAGTGATTGTGATTTATTTTTATGGATGTTATTTTACTTGTAACATATCAATATAATGTATTTAGATCAAATCATCTACTTAATTACATGGGTTGACCTATGACCCGATATAACCCGATCCAAATTGATTGGCCACTTTGCCCGAATTGATATGGGTTGGATTATGTATTTAGTTGAAAAATAGTATTTTGAGAAGTGGGTGCAGTCCAAACAGTGTACAAACCAACTTTTTTATAGGACTGACCCGCAAATATCTTAAATGCTTCATAATACATTGTATTTGCAGTACATGTTAATGAGCCTGCTTTGTTCCAAAACGAGTTGAGTTGCATGTCAACTCGGTCAATCATCTACATTCTACACAATGTCGACTCTTGGGCCAAGTCACCTATTTAGACTCGAGTGAACTTCATAAGTTAGTTTAAAATAATATTTTCAAGTAACAAAACTAGGCTTTCAAGAGAGCGGGATCATTTTTTAGTTGGCTCATTGAGTCTTACGAGTAAAGCTGGCTCAATTGGACATTAACTTGAGTCCAATTTCTGGCTTCCGAGTTATGTTGGCCATTTGGGCCAGCTCCTTAACATCCCTTACTAACAAGTCCTGAAAAAATTAGAACCAGAACTTGAAGATTTGCTAGTTGGGCCTAAAAGGTCAACACATCCCAGGTCATGCCCAGTTATGACTAAGACCAATGGGCTTGCCCAGTTCATGATCCAAACCCAAGATCCGTCTCGTTGAAATTGGTTTTCCATGGGAGCTCATGAAAGCGTGCTTGACCTGGATGAAACCAAGATAATCATCATTTGTTTTGCAATCTAAACACATTCCATCCTCTTAGTTCTGCCTGCAATTTAGGAAACGTCTTTCCTACCACACAGAAACAACATTAGCGAAAGAGGAAAAACAGAAGGAAGAAAAATCAAACAACAAGACATAGATTTACATGGTTCATTTTCGGTATGTCCACGGGTTCAACACCGGATCCCCTATGCTCAAAGGCAAGAAATCGAAGGAGAGTTATCTCTGACTCTTGTTACAATTTTCATTCTCTCTACTCTCTCTCAAAGAAAAGAACATTTTATACTGTCTTGATTAGAGTTTACATAAGCTCGATCTGCAGCAGTACAGATCGGATCGACAGTACATATCTGATAATCATGCTCCACAAAATATAACAATTTAGAGATCATATTACTCTCTTAACATAAAGAAATGAAATTCTTGATGAATTAATCATAAAATTGGAACTTATTTTGCCTTCATTGTCTTGTGAACCACTTAGGTCCATCTTTTGTTGTGTTTTTTTTCTGAATCGTTCCTCTTCACCAGACAAAGTCCATGATCGTAGAAGCAAAATCTTGATGATAGGATCATAACAATGTTGGCAGATCTAAAGATTATCCATCAATAAAGATTAACAAATATACATTATGTTGTGAACTAAAATGAAGCTCTTGATAGATGGTCTAATGAGGGTGTCTACTACTCATCCCCATCTAATTACATGTTTTATATTCTTGGGTATTATCTAATGAAGCTTCAGCATAAAATGTATTTAATGTGACAAACAGGTTGTGTTCAATCAACCATTAATGGATTAATAATGCTAGTTAGTGATCTTAAAGGCAGTCATGATTGTAAAACTCAATAAGAATCAACTCGAATCGACATTCGACAGCCCACCTCCAACCTAATCTGTTGAATTACTCAGACCTGGTGGCCTTCCAGTAAAGTAACTCAGCAATCAAAAGGGATGATTTGTTGGGTTATCTTTGTTAATAAGCTGGTTAAACTGTAAGTTTTAGATAATGTATAAGCATTGGACCAATAGACTTTAGGGTAGAAAGATTGTGATTTCTCCATCTTAGGTTCCATGAAATATCAAACTTTTTTTTAAGAAAATAATCTTAATTTGTTTTAATATACCTACAAGATGGTCCACCTTAACATCTTCATTAAGAAAATATTACACATGTTGAAGAGAATGATCAACTATTTTCTTTTCGACCATCATCTTTTAAATTTATGGAGAGTGGTCTTTTGTTTTGGGATCCTCAATTAGTCCTCGAGGCGTGTGCAAATTTTCTCACCCACACACACCCGGTAAATTTATGGGGAGTGGCCCTTTTGGGTGAGATGGGATTCGAACTCAAGACTCGCCTCGGGTTCTTAGCCATCACAGAAACCCTTAGGGCTCCATGTACTTGGCATTTGAAAAACAAAAAACCATTGATAGATCTCAACATATAATTACCCTTCTTAAATTGCAAAAAAAGAATAAGAAAATCTAGTTAGGAAGTCACAAATCTAGTAAAATAATAAAAACTGCTACTTACCAATACTGAAATTGAGAATTTGTTACACAGTGATACAATTACTTTTCTTTCTATATCTTCAATCAGTAAACATTATTGACAATGAAGACAACAACAACAATCAATATCACGTATTCCTTTGAGAGCATAAAGTTCAAGGTAAGGTTGCCAAAAAAACAGTAGGCACTATAAGGTACTGTCAATGGGCTGGATCATTTGTAGCCAAAATTTTGAGTGGGTCTGTCCAGTCCAACCCTATCCAAAATTTGATTATCCTCAAGTCTAGTTGGGTCTTACAAATATTTTAAAATCTGATCATTATTGTTGCTGCTGCTTTAAAAATTGAATGCTCCAAATGTAGCATGGCTTGAATTATCCTTGTTGAGAAATACATTTCTTATGAATTGCTTCAAGCTAGGTCATCCCTTATATATATTTCCATCTTATTTTTAGATATCCATTGCATGGAGAAGGGAATAGCCATGCCAACAATTATGGTGATGAGGATTTGAACCCAGATTCAAGTTGACATAGCAGGATATTTTTAGGGCAAAATTTCACTGAAGTTTTGATAGAAACATGAAAGTCAATACCACATATCACTACCTGCATCAATTTTTTTTTTTTTTTTATAATATGGGTATCCCCACCCTACATCGGAGGTGACATTAATCCAACAGATACACAAAATGACCCGCAAGCCTTATGTATAAGGTAAATCCAAGAGGAGTCGAACCCATTTCTTATACAATAAAAAAATGTACAAGGATTTGCAGATTGGGATACATTGATCTTCACATCACCAATTTTAGCAAAGTCTCAAGTATCCACAAGATCCACTGGATGATAAAAGGGATTTCATTAAATCTCTTACCATATGTTACTACTAATGTTTCCTTCTCTTGGAGCATGATTTTAGCAATGCATTAGTAATGGGTATATCAGGGTTATGTCCAAATCTGTATATATTTGGAAGGGCAGACTGGATGGGTTGTCATTTAGAAAGTTGATTGCTTCCAATTTGGATGAGATTATCTCCCTGATTAGGGTTTTATATGGGTTGTCTCCTTGATTTTTTTTTCCCATTTCATTGATTATTCAACTGTCCCATCTAATTAGATTGATTTGAATTATTTTCCCTTCCACCTTCTACATCACCAAAGCCAACAAAATTAGAGAAAGTAAAAAAGAATGCCTTCAACAACATGGAATATTTATGAAATTGAGGATAGTAAGAACACAAACAAAACCTAGACTTGAATAATATTAATCATCTGTACACATGCCTGAAATATACGATCTCACATTGAGATTTCTTCTTAGGAGGATTTGAAATGAAAATTGAAGACAGATGTTTACTCATGATTCAACATCGGCCGGCCGACCGTGTTTGCGAGACGTCGCATTACATCTACCTGAGCTTTGAGAGAGATGATGTAGTCTAGAGTCTCATCTAACAAAGAACACTCATCATCCATGAATTCCCCCCCTGGTACAATACATTTTAGCATCTGGGTCTTTTTCCTGATCATCTTCTTGGCTAGATCCTTTGCAAACTTTCTCTTGGGTGCAACCTTTCTGATTTTGCGTGGCTGGCAGCTTCTTCTTACTATTTTCTTGCTCATCAGCAAGCCATGGCATGGCTTGGTCAGTCTGTTGAATTCCTCACCCAAGATGTTTCTCACAAGGGTGTGATTCTTCTCTTGTTTTGAAACATTGGCGATTAGGGCTCGGCTCCAAATCATTCCATCTCTGGCAAAGGCCAATGCCACATCTGATGATAGCTTGATGGCATTTCTTCTCTCTACCAGGCTCATATTCTTGGATGAAAGGTCACTCTTCTTCAGACCCAGTAGCAGTTTCTTGCGGAAATCCCTCTTCAGGGCCGATTCTTCAAGACCCATGATAGAATTGACTTCTACTGATTTTTCAAAAAGCAAGAAATGTGTAATATTTATGACCTAATATTGAAACTTCAGAGAGAGAGAGAGAGAGAGAGAGAGAGAAGTAAAAGAAAGGGAGGAGGAATCAGGATTGGGCTAAATGTGTGTCATCTATTGACCTAATATTGAAACTTGAGAGGTTTCAATTGGGTAAGCATAAAAGGGTAAGGAATGTACATGACTTTGCTAGAATCTCATTCAAATATACAACGTTCTGTTGATGAACTGAAATCTACAACCATGGAAAATAAAGTAGTTAACATGGCAGGCGTGGATGAGAGTTGCAGAGATGAGTCTGAAGGATCTGGCAGAGAATCAGATACCCACGAAGAGAAGAGATGGAAAGAAAGGAGGGAGAGGGAGAGAGACTGTGAAAGGAATGGAAATCAGACGCATGAGTAGAAAACCAATTTATTTGCTCAAAGTAGAGAGAAGTGGGACCTCCACAGATCAGACACACCACATGCTTGCACATGCTGTGGGTGTCCACCACCTTGCAATCTACACCAATCTATTGAAATTAAAGAAAAAAAAAAAAGAGAGAAAAACATCATGGACTACACTACACTACACTAAGGACACATAATCAAATCCTAGCTACCATTTGTGTATTCAATTCACTCATGTCTCTTGGATTTTAGTTGGGTAAAACTTGGGTCGGGTTTTAATTTGATCTCACAAATCAATAGATTTGGATTATGTATTTGTATCTTTTAGGTGGGATCGAATTGAAAAAAAAAAAACACTTGTAGAGGTGAAATCAGTATATTCTCGACCCACGTGATTTAACCTGAAAGATCAGTAGGTTTGAGTTATGTATTTGTATATTTTGGTTCGGGTTGAGTTCAGAAAATAAAAACCTGTATGAAATTCGGATCGAGTTGAATTGAGAAATTTAAAAGCAACCCAATCTAATCCGACGTAATTCGACTCGACCTGAGTGCACTTAGTTGTAAAACAACAATCAGGTTAGAAATTTGGGTCCGGTCAGGTTGAGTAATTTGGGTCAGTTGAGTTAGGTCAGGTTCAATAAATTTTGACATTGGGTTAGAATGGATTTATTAAAACCCAACCTAACTAGACCCGAGTTTCAGCCCTACAAACTCTTATGAAATTTGGTTAAATTGGGTTAAGAAATTTAAAATCAATCCGACCTTATCCGACTCGACTAGAGTGCACCAAGTTATAAAACAATACTTGATGAATCGGATCACAAATTCGAATAGAATCGAGTCGAGTCAAATCGAATTTAATAAATTTTAATATGAATTGAATCGAGTAACCCAGGTTTCAGCCCTAGATTTTAGCATCGTTTTATTTTTTATATCATATTTATTCGTTCTTTCCTATTATTTTCATTTACATTTTGAAATGATATTCTCTAGTTTTCTACTTCCATACGCCACTTCATGCTACATCCTTTTCCACATGCCACGTCGCCACACGTGTACAGTTGATGTCCGTACATAAGCTGGCCCGGGTGGGTGTAGAATGCGTGGCTCAGTAATCAGCGTGGTCCACCCATCAGATGCACAGCTCTCTTCACACGTGTAAGGAATGCATTGTTGATAGAAAGGACTGCTACAGAGTCTCAGATCTGACAGACAACTTAATTTTTGAAGAATTTTTTTTTTTTTAAATTTACAGTGGGAACAATGGGGTATCCAGTGTAAAATTTTTACAGGTGAGCTAACTACCTTGTGAGCATACCGAAGTTAGACTATGAGGACTCGAACTTACAACCTCTCACTTTTTTAAATGGAAGACAACTAATTAAACTACACCATATGGATCAAATAAGAAAATTTTCATATGATGGCTCAGTCCCCATTTGGAGTTAGACCCATGTCCTCCAAATTTACACTATCCTTTCTGTACCCATCTGTATGTACTAGTGATTCATTATATTTGAATGAATTCTTAAATCCATTTTAGAACTAAAATAATTGAATTTAGATAATCTTTTATGATGAACAACAGTGGACTAATAAGTAAAAACTCAAAAAGTAAATCATTATTGAACTGAGATATAATATAAAGTTTCTTGAATTTAGTATGAATTATAATGTGTTTTAATTTTAATAACAAAAATCTTTTATTGATGGATGATTTTTAGGAGCCATAAAGAGATTCAAAGCTACTCAAAATGGACTCATCTAATCATCTCTCCATTGAATTTATCTTTTTATAAACATGTCATCCTATAAAATATAAAAAATAAACAAATATCATTTATTGTTAGAATTTTAAATTTCAAAATTAAAACCCATTTCTAATTAAATTGTATTATCTCAATTTTTTTTTTCCCTTTAGTGTGACTGGACGTGCCACCCATTTTTTGGCAATATCCAATATGCAATTGGTTACAGTTTTTTAGTGATTTCATCAGTCATTTTCAATTTTAATCGATTCAATAAGTTTAAAGGGTACTGTTGCGATCAGTATTTTAAATAATTTTTAATTTAACGACCCATTTTTAATAGTCTCTCTATTATTAAATTTCCGACCCACGTGATCTAAGTTTAAGAAGCGGGACGTGGCAAGTTCGAACTCCCATAGCTTAACGTGGTTATCCTAAGAGCAGTGAGTATCGTCCCTGGAGGTTTTACATTGGGTTTTCCGCGGTTTCCCACACGTAAATTCAAATATATATATATATATATATATATATATATTATATTATCCGGCTGTATGCAGGTAAAATGGATGTGGAAAGACTGACATGTTGAAGTAGTGAACACCTGAACCAGAGAACTTCAGAACTCAGAAAGTGGTGTCTCTGAAAAGGTTTTATTTTCAAAAGCGAATTAAATACTGAAAAAACCGGTATTAGTTCAAAGTAAATAAATATTACCTAAAGTAATAAATGTTTATGCTTTAATAAAGCTAATCTGATCTAATCTACAGAACTGAGAACTAATTACCAATCTCGAAATACCAACCTCAAAGAGTGGGATGATCAGATGAGAGTGAAGTTTCATACATCTTTACATAATATTCAATTGTACAAAATAAAAAAAAAATAATAATAATAATAATTTAATATTAAATCTCAATAACTTTTTTTTTCAGAAGTAGAAACATGTACAAAGGTAGAAATGATCATAAAAGAACATGAAACTGTAGGTTTCTTTCAATTTCAAATATTATTTAAAAAACATTCTTGACTTTTGGGTCTTATTTATACTTTTTTAAATGCTCCAACAACCTACCATGGGAAATTGGTCTAAGCGATGACCACCGATACACCCGGCATGCATGTTAGAGTACGGAGTTCATCATATGAAATGATGACAGCGTTTATTGAAAATGTCTTCCGTCGTGGATGAACGTCAATAAAAATTAATTTAATTGAGTCAATCAATTTAACATATTTTTAGTTACAAAGTTTAAAGAATAAAAAATATTTTAAAATAGTGAAATTATGAAGAGCTTAAAAAACGTGGCTTTAGTGGTTCAAAAAGATGATTTTTTTTTTTTGAATTAATGTGTGGGAAACTATGGGATATCCAATATAAAACCCCCACGAGTGAGCCCACTACCTTTAACGTATACTAAGATTAGGCCATGGGGATTCGAATTCGCAACCTCCCACTTCCTGAGACAGGAGGCAGTTGAAATACATCCAAATGAAATTCTAAAGAGCTTAAAAAACATGACTTTGGTGATCTAAATAAGATGATTTTTTGTGATAAATTTACTAGCATTCTATTTGATGAACTATATACCTAAATGATGTATGGAGGACTACATATATTGAAGGGTGTTTGGGTGTGATGGGAGAAAATCACTTTCTAAAATACACAAAGCAGCAATATCGAAAAAATCGAAAAGAGCAATCGATGAAGAAAAAATCACAAGAAAGAGATTTACATGATTTTCTTTAGATACGTCGACAGAATTGAAACTGATCTACTATATTTTAGGGAAGAATAGACGACTCTGATTATCAAACTCTACAGACTCTAATAAGGTGATTACTTATAATAATAAATTATATTGGTAGTAGAGTTGTTGGGTCTGTCCAGGTGTGCAATAATAGTGGGAAACATGGGCAAGGAAATGGGTCCTGTTCTTCACAGGAGAGGAGAGAGTGATTTATTTGTCTTGGACTGATTTGGGGTTTCATGTTTTCTTTTGAGAAAAGGGGCATTGGCAGGATCCGGAAAACAGGGTATTGCCTGTGGGGGCTGAGTTGAGAAATTCTTTCTTCTGTGAAGTGTTGGCTTGCAAGATCTCACATGGTCTCCACATGGGGTTTTTAAATAGAGCTAAGAGTTGTGCTCAACCCAACCCACTCCCCACTTGCCCTGCACTCTTCCATCATCCTAACAAGTACACTTATCATTCTTATGTGTTTCTCCTTTGTCTCTTCTCAACTTTTGAAAAATATTATACCAATAGGTTACATATCATCATTTTCAAATTATTATCACTTCTTATTAAATTAGTTCTCAAGGAATAATTTTCACATTGTTTTAATTGATATATATGTATAAGATGTATTTGCTTATTAATTGATTTTTTTTAATATTTTATCTCTTGTTCACCTTTGTATTGAACATAAATGTTATCAATGTTTCAATCGAATCTTGATTATTAAATTGATAAGAACACTAACATCGGTATTTTAAATCTTAGTAGGTCCATAATTGAAATTGATAGGAACACCAATGTTTTTTATAAGAAGAAAATCAGACTTCTCTTTTTCTACACTTGTTATCATTTAAGTGGTAAAAAGGTATATCGGTGTCCATTATTATAAACAACACCAGCCATTATTTGAAGACCATATATGTATCATTTTCCCAATCCGAGTCATTATTTTATGATAATTGAATAATTTTACATAAAAGATGTTTAAGACTTAGTGAAGTCATTGAGTTGACCCACTATGCATTGAGCTTAATTCAAGAAATGATTTGACTTTCATTAAGTTGAGTTAATTTGACAAAACTTATCATGACTTTACAAAGTTTATTACATAAGTCAAGAGTAGATTAACTCAAAGTCAATGAAATGTTGATATTTATAGTTTTTTACCCTCTTTTTATATTTTTTTTTAAGATTGACCGAGACATTCATATTTTTAACAATAAAAGAAACTGGACTCATTCTTTTGTCCACGTGTCACCATTTACTTGACGACAAAAAACACCAATGCCCATCTATTTCTTTTATGACTTTGCTTACTAAGTCTAAACTAGACTTCTTCAAATCTTTACTCAAACTCGATCAAATCTAAATATCCTGCAGCAAGTCTAAGGGAGATTGATTGATTTGGTCTTAGAAAAGGAAAAAAAAAGACTGATTGAGTTTTCTAGCTATGATTTATACTGTTGGTACTGATTTTTAAGAGTTGCAATTTGAGTTTTCAACTTTCAAGTTGTCAAAGTTTGGAAGAGAACTTCAGTAAGCAATAGTACTAAAGTTGACAAATATTATCATGAAAATAACAGTGAAAGCAAGTCAGTGGTAAAAAAATGTTTTTAGTGTAATCTTTCGAGGCTGAAGCTTTACAATTTTTCAAATGGAGTTGGTTTCAAGTCATAATCCATCAATCGTGAGTTTTATTAATTGAATCATAAGTAATACATGCATCTGTCCCAGCAGAAGCTTAGCCATAGTCTCTCTAAATTAATGTTACTATCATCATACATGGTAGCATCAGGGTGCAAATATCGGCCGATACATATTGTATCGGCCGATATGTATCGATTTTGAAGTAGTGAATATCGGCGGATATATATCGTTATCGGCCGATATTCACAATATCGACTGAAATATCGGCTGTATTATATCGGCCGATATCGGCTGGAGAGAGAAAAATATCGGCCGATATATCGGCCGAAAACGATTTTTAAACCCTGAGTAGCATTATTTGCATAATTTTGGTCGATGTTAAATTCATTTATTTATCTCTTTAAAGAGTTAGATTATTATAATTGGATTTACAAATTACTTGTGGGGAGTTGATAATACTTAATTTTGATAATTTGTAAAGGACAAAGTTTACTCACCTCTAATTCATGTAATTTTCTAAATGTGGCTCACGTGAGTCCTATATAATATTTATGCAAGATTTTAAATCTCAAGGGATTTATCTGACGGTCAAAAAATCGGCTTCACATAATGAGGTCTTGAACTTGATTTACACTCAACTTTAACAGGCCACTTCTTGTAGACTTAATTGGTATGTGTGGATTGAGAAGTTTACACATACTCATGTTATCTAAAAAAGATTGAAGCTGGCATGAATCCTATATAATGGGTTTATTAAAAAGTCGTATCTTTTAATATAGAACTTGATAGAAATTATTTTGACTTTATGTTTAAGTATATAAAATAATACCGCGCAAAATAGTATTAAGGTGATCATTGTTGAATGTTAGGTAAATTAAGGAGTTTGAAAAGTGAAATGCGTCAACTTGACAAAAATTAGAAAGAAAAAAATGAATGAGAGTGAGAGAATATGGGAGGGTGGGGACCTTTGGCATGGCCATTATTTGCTGGCTGGCTACTTTCTTCTTCAATGTTTAAGAAATCACGAGATGGGAGCATGCATGCTTTCATTCCTTCTATTCTTTTCTTCTTTTTTTCCTTTCTCTTTGGCTTTCTCCATGTGCCTATGTAATTTCTCCTCACTCTTTCTACATTAACCTCTCAAATTCAATGTCATGTGATGATTGCAACCGGCTATACTTTTCAATGTTACCATGTTGAAAGTAGACTGATTATAATATAATAAAAATATAAATAAATGTATAAAAATAAAATAAAATTTTGTGTAATTTGATGGTGTATTTTTTTTTTTTTTTTAACGATCAAAGAGTCTAGGTCTTTTAGAGTACCCAACTAATATCCATATACACCCGATAACTCTACATGAGTGATCCTTTGAAGTAGAGTGAAACAGATATGTCTCAATATTACAAGTTACCTTCATACCTTACATTAGAGTTTGGTATCTAGTGTTTCCATCACCAAATAATATTTGTCATCTTCATGAGATACAAGCAAGTGTTGTTGCACTTGTTTGCGATGGACTGCGTCATGGGAATCAACAAGATCGAGCCCTCAAATGAGTGGATACATTAAATAGTTATCAGAGTTCTCTGAGAGGTTGATCTGACGATCAAGATACTCTCTTTATGAAGAAGGTCTTGCGTTTGATTCACCCTCAACATTCATTTCAGCAATTCCGTTTACCGAGTGTATGTAGGATTGAGAGATTTGCATATGTATCAAGGACTGGTTGTGTTAAAATGTCTAAATACAGGTGAGACTCCTGAATACCTTGATCATTAAAAAAAAAAAAGAATTTATACCATGGAGAGCTCATCATGAAATTATGCCTTGTGGGAGATGGATAGATGGTTTGATAGGTCTTATAATAATCTATCTATCTATCCCGCGGTTTTTCACACGTAAATTCAAAAAAAAAAAATCTATCTATCTATCTATCTATTAAATTTATTTTATTATAGAATGGGGCCACCTTTTGACGTGCCTTCTTAGAGAAACCATGCTTTTAACATGGAATGAATGTGAGACCTTCCCATTGCTAAAAGAGATATTTTCTCTATTGCCATGGTTCATGTGTTAAAAAAATATTTATAATTTAGAAATTTCTATTTTTAATGTAGTAAAATATTTTTAATATTTTTTACTATTTAAGTTTTATATAACATGCATGACTTTTTTAAAAAAAATAATGCCTCGATCACCTTTTAATAATGAAAATATAAAAGATTGTTTAATGGAAAAGCTTTTCAAAATCCAAAGTTTTCCTACCCTAGGTTCCCTCACCTCAAAACTTTTTATAGTTTTTTTAAAATAATTCCCTCGTGTTCAAAATTTCAAATGCCATCTAAAGAAGGGAAACAATTGAACCACAAGAAAAAGAGGTCAAATTAGCATTCAAACTTGTCATAGTCTATGAGCATCTCGATCTTATGGTGGGACCGATAAAAACAAACCAACCCATTTTTCAAACATGGTCCGACCCTCATTAATAAGGCACATATCCTTCACGTTTGTATTGATTCCAAGGAAAATATTTATTTATTTCAAAGATTCTATGTATAACTCCAAGAAAATATGTTAAATTCGAGGGAAAGTAACAGTCAAATGATCCAGATCCATTGACCACAACTTTTTTTTTTGGATTAACGTGTAAAAAATTCAGACACAGTCTTTCTAAAATCCATACAGATGAGTCTACTACCCCTAAGACATAACAAGGTTAAGCCATAGGGGCTCGAACCCACAACCTCCCCCTTCCTGAGGCCACTTACCACAACTTTAGTCATGGTAATGGTTCCAGTCACAAATATGTGGGTCCCACATGTAGGATTTCACCGATCCACTATAGAAATTGTCAAATAAGGAGCTTACTAATTTATTAATAAACCATCATCATTAAGCATTTTAAGAGCACTTTCTAATAAACAAATATGATTTTTCATTAAAATAAAAATATTTCTATTTTCTAAGATAAAGAGGATGAAATGTAAAAAGTATAGGCATGTATCATTTGATTGACTACTAAATTTTATTTTAGAATATATTTGGGTTTAAACTTTCTAATTGGAGAGGAGAACATTTATTTTCTTACCCATCACATTCACATCCTTATTCGTAGAAAACTCTATTTTTCTCTGGTAAAAGTTGACAATTTCAGTGAAATGTACAGCCGATTATTTTTTTTCTTTAATTTTTAAGTTAGCAACTCTTATATTTGACATTTTCTGTAAATTTAGTGAAGAGCATTTATGTTTGTCTTTTAACCATAATTTAAAATTTTAGTAAAATACTGATTTAGCGAAATTGAATCGATAAAATAAGAATCTCCACGGAGAATAATTAACATTGTGAGGGAGATCAGATAGTTGAGGAGGAACATGACTAACTTCTTCAGATATATTAAGAGATCTATTAGTTATGTAGTCGATTTTTTTGCGAATATTTGGAGTTTTTTGGTGAAAAGTTTTATTTGATATCTTGTTGGTAGAGTTAGGGTATTGGAGTGTTTGATTACTTTTATTATTTTTTGATGTTGAGTTTTATATATACTCTTTATTTTTGTTTTTGTTGTCTTTTAATTTGTATAATTCTCTTAGACACATCTTTTATCCATTGTACTTATTTTTTAAATTATTTTTTGTCATTTCTGCTTAAAAATTTGATTAAATAGGCCACTCAATCAACTTAGGACATGAATCTGACAATCTTGGTGAATTTGATGGTTTTTCAAGTTGTCTTAATCATGAATTTTTTTTTTTTGACAAACAATAAATTGGAAGCAGCAGGCCCAACAGCTATAAGAAGAAATTGCACATGCTTGTAGCCACTGACTACTAACTTTTTTATTGGAACTCTTTTCAATAATAGTTACAAATCATTATCCAGAAAATTAACACAAAATCCTAATAAATTTGGTACACAAATAATATACTCTCTCTATCCCAAATTAGTTCTCCTATATGGATTTTAAAATTGTCCCAAAATAGTTGTTTCATTTGGATTGGAATAGTATAAAATGTGTTAAAAATGGATGAGATCATATGGAGTGCTAGTCTTATATATAGAGTTCCTTAAAAAATACAAATATTTCAAATGAGACAACTAAAATGGGACGGAGGGAGTACAATTTATTAGTTTTATATCAGCCACAAGATATTAAGCCAAGACATGATACAAGTGGACCCCAACTTGTAGATGAGTTCAATCCAGGCCATTGATTAACTCAGCCAAACGCCGATTTTGGACGGTCTTTTTATAACAGCCCATTGTGAGTGCATGTAAGTTAAACCAGCTTGCATGGGCCTTGAGTTAGGCCTTTCATGGGCTTCAGGCTCATCCAAAGCCCAGCTTGCATTGGACCGTATTAACTATTTTTGGAGCCGTGTATCTTTTAAGAATTAAATGCTCATCCCATCACAAGGTATTTAACGAACAATGCTAACATTCTTGAGCTAGAATCCACTCTCAAAGTTAGTCATTAAGAAGATGGTACTTCAAGTATTATATAGAGTCGTTGGTTTCTCAAATTAGGAGATATGAGACTCTCTTGCCACTTTACATCTGCTCTCATGTGCAACTGCTTATCCTCCATTACGTGCAACGAATGTACGTAGATCCTCTGATACCATGTTAGAAAACCATGACATAATAATATTCTTGAAATAGAACTCACTCTAAAAAAGTAGCCATTGAGAGGAGGGTACTCAAGTGTTATACAGTCATTTGTCTCTCAAATTAGGCGATGTAGAACTCTCTTGCCAATTCACACCTGCCCGTACGTGCAGTCGCTCACCCTCTCTTACATGCAGTATGTGGAACCTTCTCTAATATCATATTAGAACAATCATGGCATGATAATATTTTGAGGTAGGCTATGATGGGTGGTTTCATGGTTTCTTGGTGAAGTGAAAACGTACAAGGGTCCCACAAATGTGATTTCTCAAATTCGGTGATGTATGACTCTCTTACCACTTCACAAACAACAAAATAGATTGCAAGGAGATGTACGGGTACTAAATTTTAGGTAATTGGGCCAGATCCTGGATGGAGTAATGGCTTATTTAACCAAGTAGACGGGGTTTTATCAACTTGGCATGGCCCATGTACGGCCCGAATAGAAAAATCACATGCAGGGAGCGTGAAAGCGCACATTCCAGGAGCATTTGAGCACACATGCACACATGTGGATGGGCTCCCTATGTCCCTACAAAGGCAAACAGTCCTCCGGGCTTGAATCATTAGGGTAGAGGGACCCATTTTTATGTCTTCAAAAGTTGGGATCTTGGATTGGGGCCCATATGTTGTCAAACTAATCAAAGCCCGTGATTACTGATTAGATTACCTCTAAGACGATTAATATTAATAAATTAATATCAAGTTGATGGGCTTTCTTGTCCTCTGTGACTGACTTTACAGCTAAACCACCCTTTGGCTATTGATTATCTCACCCCCTTAAAACAAGGCTCAAGTTCTTTTGTAACCTAAATTCCATTCTAATATAAGCAACCTCAGCAGCCGGTGAAACAAAACACACATGCATTTTATATGTGA
Organism: Chimonanthus praecox; assembly: GCA_022113865.1. NCBI lineage: Eukaryota > Viridiplantae > Streptophyta > Magnoliopsida > Laurales > Calycanthaceae > Chimonanthus > Chimonanthus praecox. The sequence continues at coordinate 3,379,326 of CM039095.1, read as the reverse complement.
AGATTCATGCAACGGCTAAAACAATTAATCTTTGGGACATATGTAAACTTCTCTATTCAGACACACCGAAAAATACTATGGAGACTGGTCCTTTTTATATTGAGAGTAATTTGAATCCAAGACCTCCCACATTTCAGACGGATTTTTGACTGTCAAGTCAACCCTCACGGATTCAAGCAACTTGATGTTTAACTGTATATTTTAAAATTGGTTCCTTATTTTTTAGAACAAGTGAATATAGATGAACATTGCCGCTTTTCAATTTTGTTACCCCATCTTTATTTAAGATTCTGTGGACCATATAATACATTTAAATGTCATTGTTTGATGGGCATAATTCACACACTAAATTGCAGAGGAGAGAAATGTAGGTAGATAAACTTGAACCGAAAAAGAAAAAGAAAAATGTCGGTGCATAAGCATCCCATTGCTGTCTGTCAAGTGGCGTACAATTTATTCATTAGGAAGTTGGGCCCCGATAGGTTCTGGGCAAGCCCGAGCCCAAGATCTAGTATGAGCCCAACTTGTGGAAATCAATCATTGAGCTCAAACCTGAGATTGACATGGCCAAGCCATATCAAAAGCCTTATTGGGCCCAAGTATCACCTAATCTCGAATGTTGTTTATTCCAAATTGGTGGGCTTCTTTTTCTCAAATTAATTTTCGGCTAGGCCCAAGAACATAGCAAATGTCATATAAATCACAAATCACTTAGGCATCAATGCTCACTGTTTAATTTTGCTACTTTTATGCAAGGTCCACCTGATCCCACATAGCTATGCGGATTTGAAAGTCATTGACTTGTACATGGTGCCATGTTTTTTCAAGGCCCAAAAGATCATGTTTTTTCAAGGCCCAAAACATGAATAGGTGTCAAGTTCAGTGTCAATCAGGGGTCGGAAAAATGCCCGAGATATCTCGTATCAGCCGAGATATCTTGGGTTTTTTATGCCTGAGATATCTCAGCCAATATGACCGAGATCTCGCCGATACGGCCGAGATTTGTAAAAAAAAAAAATAGAGAGAGAAAAAAATCGCTTGATATCGGCCGAAAAACGGTGGATCCGAGATCTCAGTGTCTCAGCCGAGATCTCGGGTCCACCATTTTTGGACCCCTGGTGTCAATGCACTTTACGAGAGTAAACATGTGTGAAAGGAATAAGGGTCTAACCATTGTGGGTCTCACGTAACGCTAGTGCTCAATGCTCATGTGATCTTTATTATAGAAATATAAAGTATATAATAAATAAATAATATATTCATACGTAATATTATAAATGATTTTGTTCAACAAAATCAGGCTTTTGGACTTCCTCAAACTTAGGCTGAAACTCGGGCTTTAGAGTGAGACTTTCAAAACCACTTTAAATACATCATGAACATTATCTGAGATAATATTTCTCTTATAATATCTAATGTAATTCAGAATCATTTTTAAGTTTTTTTAAATTATAATCTTTTAACATAGTTTTCTATCACTTGGTTGTTTTAGTTTCGGCATTTTTGAAGTTTTCAATTTAAATTAAGAAAAAATATCAACTGGACTGAGTTTTCAAAATACAGATACTAGACTAACTCATAATCCACTAGTGCAACTTATAACTTTATAAGATGAAACCTCAATCTTTGAAAATACCGTTTTTAAGAGACTTTGGAATTCGGAGTACTAAGTTTTGACTTTAGGGTTACCGAAGTGTCCGAGTATCTCAGAGCACTCGACTAATCTTCGAATTATGTGTAAGTTTCATACCGAATAATTCTACGGAGAGTCACTTCAACTCTTTTAGATTGAGAAGTGGGTCTATCATTGATACAAGGAAGGACAATATCACCTCGCATGGAACCCAATCACTAACCTATAATTATCATATTATATGGATCCCGTTGCATCAAATATCCATCACTGGTAATAACAATCACCACTGAAAAAAATAGTCTAAAATGATCAATGTAGTTGAGAGATTCTAAACTTGGAAAGAATAAAAATGTATTTATAATGAAATCTGATTATTTGACTATCATTTAAAGGATATAATTTGCTTCTTGTTGTAGCATAGAGAACCCATGAAAGATCTATTTATAACAAGTTTTCTATTAAATAATCGCTCGAAAAAAGATTCTTTATTAATAAAAAATTCAAACAAAGGATTTGGCTATTTAACACTTACTAATAAATATATAATTTTAAAAAATACATATATATTTAAAATTAATGTACAATTAGAATTTTAATAAATAGATTTCACATACTCAAAATGTCATCATTTGCTATCATCCTTCTTATTAGGATGTCTACGTAAGATCATTTGTTAACATTTAATTAGCTTTATATCATCATAAAGCTCTAAAAAGGTTGAAAAATGCATTGGATCAAAAGATTTCTCTAGTACACCATTGTTGTGTTTAGACTTTAGACCAGAAGAAGTGAAGACAGGGAGAAGTGAAGAGACTTCTCCTGAGAAAGTCTAACTTCTGAATCTATCCTCATGAAAAAAAAAAGGTAGAACTCATAAATAATACTCTCGTGTCTAAAATTAATTGTCTTATATGGATTTTGGAATTGTCCCAAATTAGTTATCTCATTTATGTTGGAGATGAGATCACATGAAGTGCTAGTTTTATATAGAGAGTTCTTTAAAAAATACAAATATTTCAAATGAGACAACTAAATTGGGACGGAGGAGTAATTTTTTTCCTCTAGGATTTTGAATTTTTTCAAATATTAAATAATTCTCTTGAAGTGTGTGTTAATATGATACTTTTAATATATTATAAAAGTATATTATAATGCGGGTCAGGTCATGCGAGTTGAGTCAGTGGGTCAGATCGAGTTGAAAAGGTAAAAATCCGCATGGAATTTACATCAGGTTAGGTTGAGGAATTTTCAAGTTAACTGACCCGACCTGACCTGACCCGACCCAATCTGGCTAAAATTAGGCTAAAATAGGTTCAGAATGTCGGTCGGGTCAAAATTCGAGTTGAGTCAGATTAAAATTTGGATTGAATCGGGTCGCGAATTTCGGATCAACAAGCGAATTAGGTTAGGTTGATTTCCATAAATATTGATTCGACTCAAGTTAAATTTTAAGAAACTCAATCCAACCCGACCCGATTTTAGCCCTATAATATTATAACAAGAATTTTGAAAAACCTGACCGATTTGAGAAATCTTCACGCACAGTAGCAGAGCTGTGGTCCTTCTATGTAGATCGATTCAGTGTGCCACGTGTATGGCTGTGGATGACTTGTAGAGAATGATGGATGGCGTTGGAAATTTAGAAAGAATTAGAGAGAATGATAAGACGCAGGGGAGGGGTTAGTTTGACTTTTGAGGTTGGGATCATGTGAACGTCTCTTTCTCTCGTGAAATGGATTTAATGCAGTGCACGTGCATGATGGATGGTTGGGCCGCTGCACCATGTGCCCCTTCACTGCATGTGGAAGACATTAGGGTTTCACCCTTCTGGTCTTCTGTCTTTTCTTTTTTTCATTATTAACTTTTACTTTTAATTGAATATACAAGAAATTTATTTTTTTCTGGAAAAATACTGTCATATAAGAGAGGAGAATGATCTTGAGTTTTTAATATGCTTTTAAGAGTTTACAAATTCTTTTAATATTTATTAACTTTAACATCTTATAATTAGAAAGTTCTTTTATAATAATTAGAATGTTAAATCTGTTAGAACATATTAAATTTTCAATTTTTTAATTATATATTAAAATAATTAAAAATTTACAATAAAAAATCCACGTCATGAAGTGAGATTTTGAGTTCGATTTATGTTCAATTCCTCCAAGTCACTCTTCATAGGATTACTCTCCATCTACTTAATTAGTGAATGTAGATTAGAAAATTTACTCGTACTCTAAAAGATTAATCTCATATCTAATGGGAGATAAAGATACCCATATTAAAAAATAATTCGATAACACGTCGCTCTACATGTATATATTCTACATATCGGTACATCAGTAGTTGATGAACGACACACAAGTAAAAATAAAATAGAAATTTCACTCCGTTGTCCCCTAACAAATTTTATCCATTAAATTGCGCTGTCATTAAATTAAGAGACGGGCATACATAGTATAAATGTTTTCTTGTACAACATGCAATAGGTACATGAATATGTACCTTCTTTTTGTTGGAAAAAGGGAAATCCAGTAATTGCCGTGGTACCTGAACAGTGCCAGCATCAATTTATTGCTTTCACGTATGGAAGAATGAAACAAGGCCTGCCAGTGAGTATGAAAATAATAAATTTGAATTGACCAACATGTGAAAGAAAGGTTAGGAATTTAAGAACTTAAAAATTGAGTTAATAAGAAACTTAATAAGTTATAATCATATAATATCTTTTCTATCATCTAAATATGGATTTAAAGTTCACAATTGTTTTGGGGGTGTGGTTTGGAATTATTGATTGGATATCAAGGTTCGGCCATAGATACTCAAATCTACAACATCTCGCTTCCTAAGGCAGGAGGCAACCAGTTGAACTACACCCATATAGATGAAAATACTATATCTTACAATATTTATGGGCTCACATAGTTTCGTAGATTAGATATGTTACGAGTATTTGTATTCTTTTTTGGTTCAACGGGTTGGATCAATGTGTGACCCAATAGATAAATGGGCCATTGTTGGGCTTCAAGTTAAGCTGGAGCATTCAACAAAAAACTTTCTCTGGAGTCTGGAATTTGGATAGATAGAAGCAAGGGCAAAAAGCCCATTGACACCCAAAGTTGTAACCCAAATCAGAATCATCTGGAAAGTAAAAATATACCATCCCAAAACCGGGTCTGGAGATATATTTTTAGTCTCTTATTACCTCAAATTTTGACAATTTGAATACGGTCGAACAATGGTCGAACCGGTGTCCACTAAGATGGTCCGGTCCCTAATCCTTTTTAATGAGTGCCAATAAGAACAAGCTCATCAGCAAAGGCAAACCCTCAATCTAACCATTGAAGACTTTGGATGTCTTGTACCGTACATTATCTTCTTCCTCCAAAGTTGCAATGGCAGCAGGGGTATAAATCTCGGCCGATATTGTGCATATTGGCCAGAGAAAAAAAATCAACCGATACAGCCGAGATATATATATATTTAAAACAGCATTTTTAATTTTTTTAAATGATTGTTTTTCAAAAAAATAAGTCACTGAGATTTCCCAAAAAAAAAAAAGAATTCTGAAGAAAGAGAAAAATTGGCCGAGATCTTAGTCCACCGAATTTTCAACCCCTGTCGGCAGAGAGGTGGCTATGGACCATGTACTATGAACTTGAATATAGCAGATGGTAAAATTCTACGTGATATGTTTGTACCTTGAACATTGAACTTCTGGTGCCATCACCATTTCAAGTAAATCACTTCCCCATGACTACATATATTTGGCCACATTTCAATAAAAACATAATGCTACCAAAATACATGATGCTCGCAATAAATTCATCTAATTTTTGGAGGGTCGATAAGTTGGGCTGGACTAGGGTGAAGCTTTTCTATAGATGGATTTAAAAGTCAAGTTTCACTGCTGGGTGGTAGTAATTATTAGGTCTGCTTGTGCTGAGCTTGGTCGGCTGACTGGGCAATATGTCGGTCTTTTACACAAATGCAACAAAGCCTACAGGCCCACTAATTGGACCACTGGCAAGTGCAGGCCCATGTCTATATCCAAGCCCTAAGAGGTGGATCGGTCATCACACAAGACCATCATCCGCTTCCAAACTTTGTAGTGATACTCGATCTGACATTTCAAAATTGTCAATCATGATGAGTAAACATTACATGATGCAAAAAGGACTCGAGGCATCTAGCAATTGTGCCTCCAGATTTACAAAATCAACCGAGTCTTTCCCGAGTAACTTAAAACAGACTGAGTCAACTAGTAAAGTCGGGCCGACGAGGATGAGCCAAGTCGAGCTGACTCTGACAAAGTTTTTTGAGCAATGGATGAAACAAAGCTGACCTAGATTGCAGAAAAAGAATTATTAGAATCCATTCAGCTTAACTGCTAATCCTAAAGGTGCAGCTTCGACCGCAATAGCATACACCAAATAACTGGATCTGATCGGAAACGGGGGAGCATCCCATGATTCAGCAGATTTTCTAAAGTTCAAGAACTGAATCTTTCCCAGACAAGCCAATATAGTCCCAGCAATTTAAATATACAAATCTAATGCCACATCCATTTGCCAAAACAATGGAAGTTAATATCATTAAGCAATGAAAAATATATCACATCTGAGCACAAGATTCATATACAGAGACATTTCATGGAAATGACAGGCTAACGTTCGCAATGGATGGAAACTCTACAACAGCAAATTCATCCCATTTCACCCGCCATAAGTATAAATGAAGAGTGCAAACTATGCTATGTTACAAGTTGCCACTCGTAGCGAGACCAACCCATAGAAGAAGCCGCCTCGGTCGTCCTAAAAATCTGGCTTGCCAAGCAGGTTCATCATTTTCATATTCAAAATCACTCTTCATATACAATTTCTTTGCAGGTTCATTGTCAACAGCAACATGGGCATACAAATCAGTTATACCTGAAATAATAATCAGCCCTTTAGGGGGAAAAAACTCAGGAAAGATTAATTGCCATGGAATCCTGATAAGAGAGAAAAATATCAGGAATTTTGCGGGGTCAATCTACCCTCTTGTCTATAAAGAGAATCTGTTTGCCAATATAGCAATAGGAAGTAGGAATGGAAATGGGCCAAGCCTATGCTGAGCCCGAGCACTAGACCTACATGGGCTTTAAGATATGTGCCCAAGCCCGAGGAGATGTAAGAGCCTGACAAAAAGCCTAAGCCCAATTACAAGGAATATGTATATCACAGTACCTGGTCCATTTTCTCTTTATTTTTTCAATTTTCATTGATCTTATTAAAAATCAACCGTATAACTAAAAAATAGACTTGATAATCTACAAATGAACTATATTTCGTCCAAAAATTCAATTTCTAGCCACTTGATCTTAATGGTGAAAATCACCAGACATCTTTGATCTTAGTAGTCTAAACCAACTTTTTTCAAGGGCACTTAGTGATTTTAATTTCTAAGATCAAGTGGCTATATTTTGAATTTTGGTCGGAAATTTAGTCCATCTATAATTCATCAAATCTATTTTCAATCTATATAGTTGATTTTTTATATGTATGTAAAATATATTAAAAAAATGCATGAAATTTCTGAGCCCAACCCGATGGAAGAGCCTGAGCCTGAGCCCGATGGAAAGCCTGAATATGAGGAACATGTATAACACAGTACCTGGTCCATTTTCTTCTGTTTTTTTTCAATTTTTTTATCCTCTTAAAAAATCAATTGTATACCTTGAAACTAGACTTGATCTACAAATGGACTAAATTTCATCAAAAATTTAATTTATAGCCACTTGAACTCAGTGCTCAGAATCACTAGACATCTTTGATTTAATTAGTCAAAACCATCAATTTCTTTAAAGACACCTAGCGACTTTCAAGTGGCTATAAGTTAAATTTTAGGCTGAAATTTGGTCCATCTATAGTCCATCAAGTCTATTTTCAATCTCTATAGTTGATTTTATATGTATGTAAAATATAAAAACTATAAATGAAATTTGGGGCCTGGTATCAAGCTTCAAGCCTGTGCATTGATATGGCCAAGTAAGCCCGACTGTAAAATGGGCTTCACATTTAGGCCTGAGCCTGAGCCTGAACCTGAGCCAAATTAATAATCTGGCTATTAATTAATGATCAAGCCCTATTTTCTCAAGCCGAACTTTTCAGGTTTTCAGGTTTAGTACAACTAATGTCTGATGGAACACTACTGATAAGTAGGACAATTAGTTTAACTTGTGAATCTTACTGGATCCACAATCACAAGATAATGCATTTGGAACTTACTAGTCATCTAAATCCTTAGGCCAAAGTGCATTTTAAGGTAAATCTACAATAAGCTAATCTAGCAATCCTGCCCAAGCCCATGGCCTATAGGCGGAACCCATATAATGATCAATCCGAACTACTCAACACGCTACTCTACCTTCTAAAATCAAATCCAGCCAAAGCTAGCACTCATCCAGTTGTCCCACCAACGCATCAAATATTTTTTTGAAGACCACCAATGCATCAAATATGAAGAGTAAAATGATTTATCTGATGGTTTGTTTTGAGATATAACTATTTATACAGTAGTTTAACTTTTGAACTAAAAACATATATGATGGCTTATCTACAAAGACACTTTGAAGAATCTCATATGAACACAATTCCATATCCATCCATCCCTTTCAATTTTGTTAGTGTGTGATGCCACCAAAGATTTCCACTACCCTCTACAATGATTCCATGTCCTAATAGAAACACCAACATCAACCTCAATTCCAATTTCCAACTCAAGCAAATATTACCTTTTTTGGGAGGGTAATTTTCCTTGAGAGGTTGTAATCTTGTCCAATGACATCTGTTATCCACCTGGTTCAATAATCCCACTAAGCACGTCTCATACCAAAGAACCAAGGTACATTGGGTTGTTAGAATGGAATTGGAAGGGCCATATATGCTTGTGACAAGACCGACTAAGGAATCTAGTTAGGAAGACCTAGGAGTTGTCACACCACCCTTAAAGTACCCAACCTACACAAAACATTGTTCCTTGTTAACAAAATGGAAAGATAACTGTTCAACAGCTAAATGATGTCCAACGCCCTCGAAATCACCATGTATTTGTAAGTCTGCATATAAGGAGAGGTGTCCCCCTTCTAATTCAAAGAATCTCACCACCTCAATGCGTCATCACAAGCACAAGTTTTTCTGGAGTAATTTCCACCATTGGAGCATTAGCAGGTGATGATAGAGATGGTATCATGTAGGAAAAAAAAAAATCTATCTGAGGGAGCCAAATCACTAAAGTTGGATGAGAACTCTTGTGATTATCATGTATCTGAGGGTTCATGTATTTAACTTCCCAGGAGTAGTATTAGTGGGGATGGTGCATTTGTTGGATTTGAAGGATGCTTGCAAACAATTGGTATATGAGAAGGATAGGAGTAGAGATTTGCCCTTCAAAAAGAACTATGTTGTGGGAGAGATGAAACCTGAAGGAATCAGTATATATGATACGATAGAGCATCAAATACCAGAGAGTAATATGGAAAGAAAATTTAAGCTAATATATAGTTACAATTGGATATCATGTGAAGCTATTATCTGAATTATGTCATGTTATATTAGATATAATGACATGTAAACGTTCATTGTTGCAAACATAAAGATCGTAAATTTTAAGACGTATATGCACCAGAGAAGCAGTGAGCCCATGGAAATTTTTTCTCTCAAATCCAATTATGACTACCAACCCCCAGATAAATGGAATAAATGGCTTGATGATGATGATACTCTACCCTACATGGGTACAATTTTATCTGGATGTTGATCTTCAAACAAGTGACTAGATGAACTTGTGGCTATGGTGAGTCCCAATGTGCCTCAATTATTTGTCAGCACTCTATGAAACAAAAAACCAGGATAAAAATTGAGTTGGTTAAAAGAAATTTCTAAAATTGGGAGGTTGTCTGAAGTTTTACATTATCTATTTGCGCTTGTCATGATAATCACAGAAATTGGGAGGTTGTCTGAAGTTTGACATTATTTATTTGCGCTTGTCATGATAATCACAGCGATTACAAAATAACTATACAAACAGCAAGGAGAAAATCATTACCCCATTCTCGAGCAACATTCTTGGACTTGGCAACTAGTGCATATCCCACACCATTCCTATGCAACTCCTTAGCTACACAAACATTGCTTATATATGCCCTTGCAAAATCAGCTCCAATGCCCTGTTCAAAAACATTTTACTTGTAAGAGAGAAGCAATTCTTAAACAACTGGTAAGGGCTCATTGTTACAAACTAAAGGTTGTAGATTCCAGTCCCATAGGTGTCAAATAGGCAGTTGGCCCATGAAAACAAATTGCCAAATCCAAATATAAAGGTCAACCCCAGATTGATGGAATAAATGCTTAGATGACGGTAATGATGAAATGGAATTGACAACTATGCAATAATGTCAGTGGCAGTCCAAATACATAAGCAACAGCATTACATCAATCAACATTGACTCCTAAACATTGATATCCAGCTAGGCAAACACAGCCTTGAGATATTGAAAATTTACCTCCGGCTTCGTCCCAGCTATTTCATCTGCCAGCCTTGGACACTGGTTAAGATCCAGGGTCCCAACAACCACTCGATCCTCTCCATTCTCAGAAAACTACAAAAGATTATCACCCATAGATATTAGGTAGCTGCTTGCTCAGAGTTGAACACTGTGATTGCTTCTACTAAACTGTGCCAAACCATTCATAACAGGGCACCTCATAGATGACCCAGTGATGGTAAGCATAATCTCTTGATACATGTTTTCTATATTTTTGACCCAGAGAGAGAGAGAGAGGGGTGGGGGCAGGGAAGGGCCCTTGCATTATAATGATGTCCAGTTGTATCATAATGATAAGTAACATACAGAAATTGAACACCTCGTTTACCAAATTCAGTGAGGACATTAAACAGTGCCTACTACAAAAGTTTATGATTTAAGAAAACAACAATTTCATGCTACAAAAGTTCAGTCAACAAGTCACCTACACTCCACCCATGTCCCAAGCAAGAGACCAAAAACTTAATTGGAAGGTGCATTTCAACACCCAAACAGCATCGAGGGTTTTGTACTTTAAGAAATGTCTGCATGTGAAGAATATGAATGGTAATTAGAGGGCAATATGCCAATATTCAAGAAGCTCCCCTCATAAAAGGGAGGTCTTGAGTTCGATTCACTCTCAACACCTCTCTGGGCTACTCTCCGGAGTTGTCTACCCGGTATGTGTGGGATTGGGAGGTTTGCACATGCCCGAAGGACTAATCAGATTAAAATGTCCCCTGTCCAAATACAGGTGAGACCCCTGAACACCTTGGTCATCAAAAAAAAAAATAGAGGGAAATATGCCAATATTCAGCCTCTCCTCAATGCTTCGGATGGAAACTGTTTGGATCAGTTATGAACGGTTTGTCTAACATGGTAAACTCATCATGGATGACAAGACAGGTGATGTTTGTACCTTACAAGTCGTGCAAAAATCATGTGAAGAGCTCAATGCTTGTGACAATGGAAGTGTCGCATTTATGCAAGTAACTCTTTTAAATCCAATCCTCTTTCCAGCAATGCGGTCTTTTAATGCCTCAAACTCACGCTCTGCCAGGTACCTCTTATGATCCTAACAGAACTTGACAAGTAATAAAAACCATCAGTCTTATTATATGTAAATAGGCTGCAATAAGTCATTTCAAAATACAGCAAAGAAGAACTTAACTATCCCAACCGCTTCATCAAGACTACAAGCATGCAACACGTAAAATAATTGAATCATACCATCCTTTGTTAATGGGGCCAATTTTAGCAGTCAGATAGCCCTATGTTTTTTAATCGATCTGGCCGTTTGCTCATTTTAGAAGATGGGACTGCCCTTTGGCATGGCATCAGCAAACCCCTGCGTTTGGATGGGGGTAAAGGACCCCCCAATACCCCTGTTTGGTAATGAGAGGGTATTGTGTCTCTTTTTTGTTGGAGATTGAATACCCCTTGCATGCAAAGGGTATTCAATCCCCCTGGATGAGGGGTATTAAAAACACAGCTAGTTAGTGCATGCAGTACTAGTACTCAAGTGGCAGAAAATTAGTAATAGGGTTCAGAACTAAAACAGAAAGTGAAATTAAAAGATATAGGAAAATCTTCTTGATAATGATGATGACGACGACGACAACCCCATTATCATATCGTAACCCCCACCACCAAAGCCATTATCTCAAGGTTTGCTACAAAGCATCTCACCATCACCACCAAAGCAATTATCTCATGATCGTTGAGTATTTCTTTCAAAATTTCAATTTTTATGTCTATTTTGACAGAGAGTCAAATCCAAATTCATTTTTATAAAAAACCATTTGCAACGTAAAACATCCAAAATGACAAAATAACCCTTCAGCCTTCTATTGAATTATAATTTCCATGAGTCCTTTTAAAATTCTTCTAAATACTCATTGTGTTTTTTATATTTTCATGTTCATCTCTCAACTTTCTTCCTTAGGCTCATCTCTCACTTTTTTCATCAAATTATTTTTTATATTATGAGAAGTGGTTGATAATAATTTTTGCTATTTACAAGACGGTCATCCACTTACAGTCAAGCAGGACTTTCGAGATTTTCTTATAAAGCTCGGAGATTTTTAAGATGTCAAAACAAAGAGTACGTTTTAGAATTAAAACTTAAATAAAATTTTCTAAATTAAAATAAAATACTTGAAATTTCACCATGCATTTTCATAAGTTGTAGAAAAGCTACACTGAGGGCCATGTAGCACATGCTACGCTGAATTTTGCTGACCCATTCCGGGCATTTCCATTAAATATTGAAAAAAAAAACCGAAAAGAGGAAAGGGGAAAAAAGAAATTGAGAGGAATGGAACGGCTCACCTGGATTCCGTACGTCTGGACGTCGAATTCGTAGAAGGAACGGACCCGAAGCCGAGCCGCGGCCCAGAGCTCCGCCTCAGATACGGCTTCGGCGACGGAAAGAGCAGACCTGTCTGTCGCTATTCGCGTTTCCTCGGAGCAGATGTGAGAAGCGACTACGATGGTAAAATGGCGAGGAAATTTCCGGGTTCGGGTCGTCGGGAAGGAGTAGCAGTCTGGTAGAATCTTGCAGCTCCGAGGGGCATTTATGGAATGGAGATTTGGAAGATGGGGAGAGGAATGGGAGAGAAGCGCCATCGTCGTTTCCTTCTGTGAGGAGGAGATAACGTCTTCCCCTTCTCCTTAGTTTCATCTCATCCGTTCATAGATTTATATAGCTTGCTGTCTCGGAAATCTGATGTTTCTATATATATATATATATATATATATATTATATTATATACCATTGATTTTATAATAGACGTTAGTTGATTTTATAACCGGAGTTGATCAAAATTTGTGGGGAGCGGATTATTAAAAATTTTATTTTATTTGTACTGGTGTATACATATATTATATATGTATACTTGATGAGCGGTATATCTTTAAAGATAAAATAGAAATTTCACTCTAGGTAAAAATAAAATGAGAATTTCACTCTATTCCATGTCTCTTAATAAATTTTGACTGTATTAAAATGATTAACCTTTTATAATTTATTGTTTTTTACTAAGAAAAATATCCACATACCGGACCCACATAATAGTAGTCTACTACTCTACTGATCTAAAATTAAATTCAGATGCTTAGATACCGTTTAAAGTGCTTAATCTTATGTCTATGAGTGGATGGACAAAAGTAAGTATAGATAATATAATTTAAAGTATACTTTTTATTTAATTATTTTGTTAAATGAGTTACTATAAATCAATCATTTATAATAATTAAAATTTTAAAATCTAATATCATGACCTCAAATTTTAAATAATATACTCAAAGAAAACTTTCCTAGAGGTTTTTTATTCAACCCGAAAAGGACCAATTAGATTCTTAAAGAATAATTTATCACTTATTTCAATTATTATAAATAAATAAAAGAGAGATTAATGAACTGATTGGGTGTTAATGCTACATTCAAAAGAGTCTTTCACCTTTGACTCACCTTGTAGAGACTTGTGCTTCGTAATTTTGACTGTTGATAATTTATTGTATTCGATCTAAGTCTCTTAAGTTAATATATTTTATTTGTACTGTTCTATTATCATCTTAATATATATGTAAAAAAAAATTGAGGATCTTATATATTACTTAATATTATTTATTCTGCAGTTTCCGACACGTAAATTAAAAAACAAAAAATAAAAAATTGTAACTTTTATGCGCTAGAATCAAATTTCAAAATGGCCTAATATTTTAGATCCAAATATAAACCCGAGATCAACCCGAGCTTGAACTTTCTTGGGGTTTTTTACGTGGGCGTAAGTTAAGCCCGATTTAAATTGCACCCATAGTTAGAATGACAAAAAAGACATGGTCTATTTTATTTTTACATAATAACGTATAAATACTTTTTACTATTTTAGTTAGGAAGTGTCTATATCTTTAACTTAGATAAATATTTGGCAATTTTTTGTTTAAAAAAGTAAATTTGTATCCTTTCAGAAAACTATTTATCCAATTTTCAAAGTAGGTTTAACGAAACTGAACCGCTTCATGCTATTTCAAAAGAATTTAATTTCTTTGCATCCAAACAGGGCCAACAAGTTCAGATCCTTTTATGAATGTCCGAAAGAACCAACTCAAGAGTGACCGTTACTGAAGGAACATAGCTTTTACAAAGAAACAAAGATAAAAGCAAAAATAATAATAATAATAAAAGGCCAAACAGATGCTATGATCTTTAAAAAATGTGAGCCAATTTCATAAGGAATCAAATATGGAAATGAGACAGGAGAGAAATGTTTTATGCAATGCTTCCCTTTACTTTTTTCTTTTCTTTTTTTTGCTTCCAGTCTCTTCGCTTGAAGAGCAATACTTCAAAATTAATCCCTAAAGCCAGCCTCATGCTAAATGAAATTTAACACAATATTGTCCACTTTGAGCTTAAAAAGCCTTCACGGTTTTGCACCGTACCCAAATTTCACTCAAGATTGCTTCCAAAAAGCCTTGTGCTAAAGAGAAACTTATCTTATATGATAGAGAATTTCCATCACTCTAGGTGATATGAGACAAGGAATCCATGCACCCGGTGATTTTCTCTTCCCTCCCACACGCCCCCACACCCAGGGTATTACACAAGCAACTTGCTGTTTTTGATCTGAATTCCACATATTTCAGTCTTGTTTAGAGCTGGGTTGATGGGATGTAATATGGGAAATTAGAAATTCCTTTCTTTGCTGATTTTTTTTTTTTTCTCTTTAGACATTTCTTGCTGCTGTATTTTGGATTGCAAATCAGCAGGTTTTCTTCTTCCTTCTCACTTGGACGGTCAGCCCAGGAGTTCAATCTCTTCTTATTTTTCTTTCCCTTTTTTCTTTCTGGTGGAAGGATTTCGAGCTGACAGTCTGGTTGTTGTTTGTTCAGAATCCCCTCAAGCCAATGTCTACCCCACAAACGAACAACCATCAGAGGAGTCAAACTACGAACACAACAAAAACAATTAGAAGAAACAAATCAACCACTAGTCAAGTAATAAGGACAGAATGAAAATAAATCATGGCCAAAGAACTAAAAGTACATTGCTAGGTAGCATCTTAAATGTCTGTCCTTTCATCCTAACAACATACAGAATGATATTGAATGCAATTTCACATCCAATATCTGCTATGCCTTCGATCGAGCTAATCTGAGGATAATTTCAAACAAATATTTGTAGATCCATTATTTCATTTTTAAAAAATGTATCTTAACTAAAACACTGACAAACTTCAAAATTAGAAAGTGGCACCAAAATACTTTGTGGTTAACCAGTAGCACCTACTAGTGGGACCTAAAATTTAGGCTTGAACGGTGCCTGGGCATGGACTCAACTCGGAGATGGACCATGAGTCTGGTCAGGTGCAAACGGAGAACTCATTGAAAGTAAGCATTGTCGGGCCCGTTGGTTTGGCAGGGCTGAACATATCAAAATTTACCCATGAAACCTAAAATTCAGATCCCAGCTGAACAACGAAGGGCACTCATACGAGCAAGATGGTTTGTTCATTTCCACCCATTCATTTGAATGATTGAGCTTATTAGCATAAAACAGTCATAACTAACTGAATAAGTAAGCACTAACTGAAAAAGTAAGCAATGCATACCCATACATACCCATTAGAATTCTCAGCGGTGAGGCTAGCACCCTTGGCAATCAAATGCTGCATTTTGCACAGAACCAAAGAATATGATCATTTTCTAAGATGGGTTTCTGAAATATGAGAATCAACTTAAAGAGTAAACCAACATACTTGACAGCATCGTGCATTTCCACCATAGGCAGCATAATGAAGGGGTGTACTTCCTTGGCCTGTCAAATTAAAAGAAAATTATTTTAGTAGGGATTCCTCCAAATTCCCACCTGGTGTGCATGAATAATTTGGAGAACTAAGCATTGAATTGGAAGGAAAAAAATAAGATAAAGCCAAAAAAATAACTTTGATTATAACAATTTCTTCATATTGTAGTTGAATCATGAGTTAATGATTGTCCAAATGTAGACTTAATGAAGTTATGATGTTATCACAGAGTTGAGATAGAACTAAAAACTATGAACCACCCAAAGATTTTGAATAATGAAGCATAGAGTAATTAATGGATTGTGACATGACAAAATGCATGTGGTAACCAAAAAAAAAAAGATCAAGCATATGGTAGGACATCAGTTACCATGAACATCCTAATGAATCAGGTCCCTACTAGTTCTCTAAAGCATAAGTTGGCAATAATGTAGAAATCAAACAACAAACAGAAATGGGTAAAAATAGAACTACCAATTGGGTCTGGTATTGTCCCATCTTCCACGGTGACCTCTGACACCGAAGCTCCCAAGCTCACACGTAAATGAATGGTCTCAGCATGTCCATATGGTGCTGCCATATGGAGGGCAGTAAAACCACCATTTTCTGTTTTATTAAGAAAGCTAGAAATAGCACTGCTACAACAAAGGAATGAACAAATAGATCACTCGATGTATCAAAAAAAGAAGCAATGAACTAAGAGCTACTGATCATAAAATGGACATGAATTTAGACAATGTACCCCTCATCAATTTCAGTTGTAGAATCTTGCTCTGGGGATCTCTTGCTTGTGAAATTCCAAAAATCAGGTAGGCTGGGAACATAATCAGCAAGGAGGAGACGGATGCAATGAGTGTGGCCACTTATTGCTGCATAGTGGAGTGCCGTACCACCACGATAATCAGCTTTGTGAACCTAAAAACAAACAAACAAACAAACAAAATTGTGAGCATTACTTGCCTAAGTTTAAATGAACGCATTTATTTGGATCTACACATAGTTGAAACTGATTTAGACATTTTGTTGGAACAGGCTTCTGTTCTGTCATCTTTACAATTTGGAGCATGGAAATGGAAACCACATTAGGTAGGATGGTGTATTCGAATCTTTCCATGTTCAAATCAACAATTTGATGATAATGAAAACTAGAAGGAAAGGGAGAAAAACATCATCACTCATCATCTAGGTGGTTTCTGATTTATATGCAGCTCAAATGCACAAGGATTTTAGGTATCTGCTTGTTCTATGAATACACTTGGCTGCATGTGTTTCGGATAAGATACAAGCAGATAGGAATTGGAAAGCAAGAGTAAAACCTTACATTAGCTCTGAGAAGCATCAGACTCTGAACAACTTCCCAACGGCCATATTGCAAGCTTTCATCAAAGCGGTCTGTTTATGACGCAGAACAAGTTTCTATTAGTAAAAGGCATCCGATAACATGGCAAAGTAACATTCCTATGGAATAATCTACTAAACAAACATGCTTTAATGTTTCATAAAGTGTTGCATCCAACGTTGTGTTTGAGACAGGTGAACATATATTCTTCTTCCAGTAATATCAGTAATAGACATTAATATACTACTTGTGTAGAGTAACAATTTTTAGTTGCATACATTTTTTTACTAAATCTTACACAACAATGTCGACATCGTTATTTACTGAATAGATATTGTATAAATGTGTCAGTGTTGGTGTTACAGTTTTCTCCATGTCTGGTATTCATGTTCATATAAATCCATCAATAAATTGTTCTTTTGACAATCTGAGCATGGATGTCTACAAATTAAACAGTAGACAGTCGTTGTCCAGTGTAATTCAAATTTTAGGATTTGTGTTAATCTTAACTAATCTTAAAAGAATAAATAGAAGAAACATAAAGAAAATGTACAGAAGACCCAATGATAAAGATGAAGATGACCTAACCTGACCACGGGAATTCACATGATCAATTTTGACGCCGGATTCAAGCAAGAGGGAGACAATCTGAAGGTACAAAAAATGAAATCAACGTCTTAAGAAAAAGTACAAACTACAAACTAATGACTTTTGGATGCTAATGTTTTGGCAGAATAAACCATTATTTGTTCTTTTGAATAATATCAGACGGGTCAACAGGATACCCAAAACAAGTATCCAAACATCCAATTCAATGTAGTTTTTTATTTCCATTGCACCTGTAAGAGACAATCTTTTATTTTGCTTTACAATTTTGGGTTTGCATTCTTCGACGAAATCAAAATAACAAATTGAATGAATAAAGGGAGGAGATGTTAGATAACTGATGGTGGCCTCGTTTAGCAGCGCAACGCAGGGGAGATTTGTCAAGTCCAGAAGTCGAATACCAGGCGAGATGAGGATTATATTCCAAGATAGCCTTGGCTTCCTGAACATCTCCATCCGTTGCAGCATTCATAAGGTGCTCACCTAACACTGAGTCACCCAACACTGAGAATCCAAAATAATAGGCCATAATGCTTAGAAATCCCATGGTTTTTTATAGAAGAAAAGGTGACAATAATGAATAACTTGATCTCTCCTTTTACATCCAAAGGAATACGCCCTGAAGCTCACACGATAAGCTTCACTCAAGCATTGGATAGCGACAAGGGACCGGTTTAGCATACAGATTTTACCCAATCTGCTGCACTCGTTCAAGCCTGATTTGGGACCGGTTTTTTCTTTAGAAACCTGCGGCATTTTGAATTCAAAAATAACAGAAATGATCTGCAAAGGCCCAGCGACAGAGATCGAAGATAGAAGGCGGGCAGGATTGCCGTTCCGATTAGAGAGGAAACGACGCAGTACAGTGCTGCCAAACGAGAGTGGGGAAAGAATAAGAATGGGAAATCAAGCTCAAATTAGAAATCGGAGTTCTGTTGAGCCCAGTACATAAAAGGGTGAATTTGAGTTATATTTTATAAAATTTAATTTTGAATTAATATTTAAATAAATATAAAATTTATGTAATATATGATGTATATATTAATAGAATAATAAAAAAATTCTTTTTAGGTCCAAATAAATCTGAATTCAAATAAGCATGCATATACATTTTGAGTTTGAAATTAGACTTGATCTTACAAATACAAATTATAAACTATTTCAGTTTAACTTATTCGGATTGGCCCAAGCCTGAGCTTATATTAAAGGGTCCAACCATACTCTAGGATATGGGCCAATATCTCGACAAGATGTATCGTCCAAATATCAGCCAAAATCCACGAAAATCATTTTTAGTTTTTTTAAATTCAGATCAAATGTGAGCCCATGCCAATATATTAGCCTATATCGGCCGATAATTCACTGATATTTAAGCTTTCCAAATTTTTTTAAAAAAAAAAACTGGGTTGTTTTTTGGTTTATTATTTTATTTAAAAAAAAAAAAAGAACCAGCAATATTTGTTAAAAATTGAAGAGAGATATATCAGCTAATATCCGATATCTCACTTTTCTGAGATTTGCACCCCAGCTTAGACTTGCACCCTTTAATTACCAATGAATGTGGAGAGGAATATGTGTCTTTGACGTTTAGTATATCTTAAATGTAAAAGATTACGAGAATATTTATTCAAATTAAAATCTTTTTGTTTGTTTATTAAAAGAGAGAAAATGGTCATCGCTAATATAGCCTAAAGATCTGAGGAGATGACATGAAGTTTTTAAGTCTCTTAATTGAATACATAGATTTAGATCTAAGAAACAAAGGTATGAACTCATGTAAATTCTCTCTCTTAATTGAAAATCTTTTGTTTGTCAAATACTGGATAAAATTCTTTTGATATAAATTCTAATAAAAAAAATTATAGTCGTACACATTCTCAGGTGAGCAAATCTTTCCAATTTTTAATATGAAAATTTCAGCACTATCGGCTCCCTAATGAGTACTCAAAAAATTTCAATTCCTTAAAATATAGAATTCTCATTCGAAATATTAAACTTCTAATTTTTTTTAAAATTTAATCAAACATTCCTACCTACCAAATCAGGAGTAAATCAAGAGGTACATAGATCCAAAGGGTATAACTTACCAACCTAAAGAGTTGTTATCTAATAAATACTCTATTTCAACACAAAAAGGCTACTACCCTTAGTTCTGTACTCAACGTGTGTAAATTGAAAGATTTACATATTCCTCAAGAATTAATCAATAGGACGCCTAAAAAATTCAAGTAAAATGATTGAATACCAACAGCTCATAATATATTATTTGAAAAAACTATAAAATAACACAAGTTTTTAATACATTGACCAGACTCATAACAGTGATTGGTAGTTGGCTCATGCAAGACTAAATTTTTTTCTTAATCCACCCAATATTTATATGTTTTTCATACATATAGTATCCCATTAAAGCATATTGGGTAATAATGCAGTGGGTAGAGTTCTATGAAAAGTGAATTGTCATTAATAATTAAATATCGTTAAAATAATATCTCATTAATCTTATGATATTTAAGTCTGATATTCTATTATGCGAAAAGACCTTTTTGTGGACAAAAAATATTTGTTGGATCACTCAAATCATGATCTTTAAGCTCATGAAAATTTAAATATGTTAACTTGTCTATCACTAAAAATTTCTCAATCTTTAAACATGTCTAAATTGACTAAATCAATATACTTATTAATTATATATTTAAAAAAAAATACATTATCACCTCATGTGGTAAGTAGAATAAATAATATTCTGGGAGATTAATTATGTTTTATATAGAAAACAAATACCATTTTTCTTTTAAGCACGTAATATCATCTCGATGCAATCTCTATAGTAAAAAAATTACAAAATAATTTCTTTGGTTTTCTTTCAATTAAAAATAGATAAGAAAGCAAATGTAATTAACATAATCTATAAGGCATTAAAGATCTTTTCCATGTTGAAGTGTTGAATGCAGAAATGTGGACAAACAAGTCAGCATGAAATGCCCATACGATGATGACAGGTACACCATTGTAGACTGTAAAGAATGTTCCCCTCTTGAGAATGGAGAAGTAGTAGTATGGGCATGTGGCTCACATTAACATTCTGGTTTGAATAATAATTTAAAAGGTTTTTTAATTAATATTTTAGATATATTATATAGAATTTGAGCCTACATTATAAACATTGTATGCTCACAAGCACATAAAAATTAATTAAAAAGTTTAAATCAAATGATTAAAAAAAATATCATTGCATCGTTCACAGTATGTAGATGAGTCAATTGAAATGATATTTTTTTAATAAGTCAGTCCACCAAAAATCACATTCATCATATTAATCAAATTATATTTTTAAAAACAATAAGTTTAAGAGATAAAAAATATTAAAGATTGCAGAAGTTTAAAAATATGATTCGACTATTTCAATTAATATGATTTTTGACAGACTACACATTATTGGAGAACATCTTTCAATTAGCACCATCACCAACCACCTTATTTGGCGGGACCTAACGTAAAGGTCAATATTTCGTTTAGTTTACTTGAGACAACTCAAACTCAAAGGTGTCAATATCTTTGGCTTTCCATGTCTGAACTTGCACAAGAGTGTGAGAATAGGCCACTTCATACTGAGGTTTGAGTTTGCACAACTACCGTTTATTTTGAATCCATGATTCCTCTAAATGAAAAACTCAAGTAGGATCAACTTGTTTGTGAAATGGATCAAGATACATAATCATATGTTTTGGGTTAGATTACATTTATTAGATTGGTTCATAAAATTCGAAATCAAATTAGTTAGGTTGCTTGACTCTAACTTTACTTTTTTAAATTAAAGTGGAAGATGCAATAAAAAAATATCTGCCTAATCTCTATGATCAGAGTAAGAAACTCTCTGGAGATCATTGTCCACAGAAATCCAAAGGTGATGGTAGCACACAGCCTGACTCGACTCGGCTGACATAAAAAATCAAACCTGAAAACCTTGATCATAAAAAACTCATTATCCACAAATTCCATAAAAAATTTCAACATTAATTATAAGGCTAATATAAAAAGTTTAGCTAAGAGAATTTTCAATTTTAATTTTAATTTAAAATTTCCAGTCAAAATTTAAACATACCAATAGTATTTTAAAAATTATATATTTCAAACCCCAGTTTAGACTAAAATACATATTTTAACCATATGCTTTTAGTCTCTCCCTCTCTTCAGTGGATTCCATCCACTCCTAAATATAGAGAACTACACTAGGCATTTTTGTTTGCATCGGCTCAAATAGTCCAGTGATTCCAGTTCATGGACATACTTCTACAATTTATGAAGTGGGATCTGATAAAACTTTTTGAAAAATAAATGCATCACTATATTGTTAAACATAATCAGGGAGAAACAACTTCAAATTTATATGTTTTTCATTTTATTTAAAGTAAAATTTATCATATTATAAATATGAAAATATAATATTTATCATCAAATTGAAGTGTCGGTAAAAAAATTATTTAAAAAGATTGTTATATATATATATATATATATATATATATATCCACATCAAACAGCCATGTTAGACCCATCACGAGAAAAAAAGTAGTCTCCTGATTGAAAATGAAACCCAGTCTCTCTGCCTGCGTTTGGATGAGAGGGGGGGGGAGAGGGAATGAGGTGTTACCCCTCATTACCCTTGTTTGAAAACTCTTTCCAAGCAAAAATCCCTGAAAAATTTATCCCTCATCCAAATGCAACCCAAAGGGTAAAAGTAAAAAATCTCAATTTACCCATGTTTACCCCCACTCAGACTTTTGAAAAACCTTTTAAAACAAAGGTATTTATAATTGGTTTCCCAACCATTCTTACCCACCTCCAAAATTTAAACCTCAACGAAACGTAGCCTCTAAAGTGCCCAAATTAAAACTTGCAAGATGCAACTATACAAGGAAATGCTCAAAATGCAGATGTCAGGAGGCCTGCAACAGAAATGGACAAGAGCTAAAAGGGTTCTTCTACTCCTCCCGTATTCAAACTCCTTTGAATTGCGTGAGTTGGTGGCCAAAAGATGTTCTTCCCCTCTACTTCTGCATCTATCAAATCATTGGTACGTTTTGGATGGGGTAACATGGTTGTTTGGTAACTCTTTTTAAGAAAGGGATATTGAAGGGTAACCTCTGAAAAATTTACCCCATATTCAAATGCAGCCCCAGAGTCTCTCTTAACTGCATTTGGATGAGGGGAGTCTAAAAGGAATGAGGTGTTATCCCTCATTACCCATATTCGGTAACTAAGTAAGGATCATAATTGATACCCACCCCTACAAAATTTATAGTCATCCAAACAAAATTTACACCTCACCCAAAAACCTCATTTAGAAGTGCCCAAATTAAAACTTGCAAGGTGCAACTATAAAAGTGTGGAGAAGTAAGGAAATGTCTGTACCATTGAAGTCAAGATGCTCAAAATGCAGATGTCAAGAGGCCTGTAACAGACATGGGCAAGAGCTAAAAATGATCTTCTAATCACATTCTACTCCTTCCTTATTCAAACTCCTTTCAATTGAGTGAATGGGTGGCCAAAAGATGTTCTTCCCCTCTACTTCTGCATCTATCAAATCACATGACATCAAATCCATTTCTTCACAATATCAAATCCCTCTTTCATCTCGCCAGTCTTTTTTTCCCAGAGCAGAGCAGGGAGCTAAAGACGCATTTGGAATGTAACCTCGCTGACATCATTATTTCTAATACCATTTCTATACAAGTCTTACTCCTTTCCTTCATCAACCTTATCATCTTGCCATTTTCTATCAACTCATTCCACACCCAACATGCCACTTGACTCTTGTCTTTTATTCCTCTCAATGTCTTCTCTCTTTCTACGGCTTCGTTTTGTTTCTTCTGTGATTTTTGCCACTACAAATGGTTTTCTTCTTTCTCTCGATCTTCCTTGTTTCAATGGAAGAATCTACTTGTGGGCTAAAGAAACAGGTGTCATCCTCCTTGAGCTTTTCTTCTTCTTTTATCCATCTCTTCCTTTCCAAGGTTTGAAAGTATTGGGATTTCTTATTCATTTTCTTGACCTTGGAAGCCTCTCACCTTAATGCCCATTTTGTGGCCGCTCTTTACCTCACTTAGACACGCTGTCATAATTTTGCAATCTCATCAGCTCTAGAAATTCTCCATTTTCATCTATCCCTCCCGAGCTTTTAGATAAAAAAACCTCCAGGAGTTCTCATCTTTGCATGAGAAATTCAAGCTTGAATTGGATTACAAAATTTAATCCAAACTTTAGCCCATTATATTACAGATAAACTTCTATTCCTCCGAAATATGCCACTTTGTCAATCTCTATATTTAAAGACTCAAGATAGCAGTGCATAAAAAGGAGATTCTGCTGAATTGCAATTAATATCATGGCAAAGAAGAAGTGATTCCCTAGTGTAATTTGTTCATACATAATAGATTTTGTATTAGCACTAATTATCACTTGGATTAGTTGATATCTACTTCTTTTTGTTAATATTCTATTTTTTGGTCCTACCTGGATTGAAAATTTCTGAATAGAAGACTATATATTTCCAAAAGAACTAGGGATGTAAATGGATATCGAAATTGGAGGTAAAATTTCAACCCATCAATTCAATGATTTTGATCATCAGCCTCAGAACCAAATGAATTGGATCAGGGGTTTTCTAGCATGGTGTTTTTTCAAGTATTGGCTGATATTTCAATTTACAAAGTGTCTATAAGACCTCTTTCACAATACTCATCTTCTGGAATCCATTCCACAAGATTGGACAATTTTGAGAATACTCATCTTCTGGAATCCATTCACAATACTCATCTTCTGGACTCTAAGAGAGATTCTGGAGCACAATTTTGAGAATCTCAATTACACATATTAGGTCAAGTTAAGTTAGAATCGAGGGTTAAAATATTGGCCTATACATATCGTATCAGCTGATATGTATATATTTATCGGCCTAGCAAGGGAGATATCGGTGATATTTACAAAGACATATCCGCTCAAAATATCAGCTGAGATTTTATTTTATTTTTAAAAAAATTAAAAAATATATAATATCAGCCAATATATCAAAACAAAATTGAAAAAAAAAAACAAATAATATTGGCAAATATATCGGCCAATATATCAAGCAAGCCATTTTTTTAATCCCTAGTTAGAATTTTGAAGTCTATCAGAAGAATAGTCAAAATCATTGAACCATGGTGGTCCAAGCCCTCTGGCTAATAATCATAATGTTCCTTGTCAATATAACTCGCTATTGATTGAATAATTATGCAACGATAAGTCCGAAACAAATTGGAAATGCTTCACCTGGATGCTACTTGATATGGAAAGGAATTCTATTTCCCGCTTAATTTCATGCTGCAATATTCCACTGGGAAAAGGTTGACATTGAGCACAAAAATAGCTCCAACTTTTTACCAAATGAAAAACAAGTGACACACCACAAGAAAATTAGCTGCTAGTTTTGCAGCCTCATCCTTTGGTTCTTGGATAAGTTTTGGCAAAAAAATGGCAGCCTCCAATTCAATATGATGAGAATATGTCATCTTGTGAATCCAACTGCATGAGAAAAATCATGTTTCTCCAAATAATGGACTATAAATAAGTTAAAAAGATTTATAAAGAAAATAATACACATGCTATATCCATCACCAGATTCGTATTCCACAGGAAAAAGCAAGCAAGCTTTCTAGATGGACAGGTCATATACAGCCACTGGTAATAAGCATTGTCAACTTGATGATTGTGCAACACTCATAGAGGATTGCACCCAGATACAAGCAAAACCAGGACAAAGTGATGGGAACCAAAGCCTAGTCCATGGCCACATTCAGGCCGAAAGTTTGGACCTGACACACATACATGAATGGAGGTGCCAGACCCTTTCCTGCAGTTAAGGATGCAAATAGTTCAAATTCAAGTTGGACCCGCATGAAATTTTGCATCTAGATCCACATCCTAAATGCAAGATCCGAATCCATACCCAAATTTGACTTAAGACACCTTTCCAAAGGATCATATCCACAAACATGTCCAAATACTTCTGTCAAACCCACATATGCATCCATGTCCAACTCAATCCATATTTGGATTCAAAATGAAAGTTTCTCCTAGCCTTTTTATGTATTACATAAACTACATGTCTACCCTCCTCCATTCTGTTCCACCCCTCCAAATTTCATCCTAGGACTAATGCATAGTCACTAGGCCTTAACAGTCAAAATCAACAGATGCCTTGAATTTAGTTTTATTATTAAATCAACAACTCTATCATGGGAAAAAAAAGATTATTTTGTTCGACTTATTATGAATAGGACTTTGGAAACTTTTTTATATGATAAGTGTGATGGTTTGTGATTGTGACAATGATGATAATTTTTATCGTGAAAAAATAATTGTCCCGGGGTATTAACCTATAGCTCTGATACCGTCCTTCTTGGCGAATAAACTAGGAACACCCCAAGGTGAAGTGCTAGGACAGATAAAACCGACTTCCAAAACGTCTTCCAATTGTTATTCAATTCCCAGAGTTCTATCTGTGCCATATGATACAGTGCAATGGAAATAGAGGACGTACCCCGAGATGTATTTCCATGGAGAACACAACCTCTCAGTGTGGAGGCAACTCAATAAGTGACTAAGAAAAAACGTCTGCAGACTCACGTACCACCCAAGATAATTTCGAACCTACGATTCCTTCATCCTCCCATCCAATGCTAGCCACAAGATCGGCAAGCTCGCATAGCCACCCGTCTAAGAAGTATGGGTAGAAGGACAGGCTTAGCTTGCCTACAAACCCAATACCAGCTGGCAAACATCCCGACACTCTCTTCTGAAAACAATCAACGGTGACACGGTGTGCCGTCAGCCAATTCATGCCAAGGATGATGTCAAAGTCAGACATTCCATTAGCAACATGTCAAAGACCAAATGAAGATTGTCGATGCTCAAAACACAAGATTTACATACTCGATCCACCTTAATTGATCGACCCGAGTAAGGGCCTGAAAGCCCAAAGGCCCAAGTAAGGGCTTGAAAGCCCAAAGGCCCATATGGGCCCTTTGTTTTTTGTTAGGGCACAACGGGAGTTTAGTAAATTGGGACCTAGCCTACCGAACTTGCACCCCCTTCTTTACCCTTTCTCCCACTACTCTATAGACCAAAGAGTCGATCACATTGAGTTTGCCTCTCCTCGTGTGTGCGATATATAACCTCCCTACTTATTAATTGGGTTTGTTTATGATCTTCTACTTATATATACAACCACTTTAGATGAGTGGTTCTTATCTTGTCATTTATTGAAGCTATCATTAAATTATTTATAATGTGACTATCATTAAATTCTTTATAATGTAACAATATATTTACTCATCCAACATGATATGAGCATGTCTAATCCATAATTCTTTCATATACTCACTATCATATACACGTCACTATTTCAAATCCGCCTCTTCATCTTTCAGATTTTCGAGCTAAATAATTATCCCAACTTCCACCAAATTGATGATGTCATGGTGGAAATGTCCATCATCAACCAATGAAACTTAAAGCAAAATAGGGCATTTATTAATTTTCACTTAATAGTAGTAACTATGGATTGTTGTTTTCATAAATTCTTTCGCACTCATAAACTTCAATGTATAATGAACAATCTCAAACCAATGAACTGGGGAAAAAAATTTGTATTCTCCACCAACTTTCCAACACCAATGCGATAAATAAGAAATTCAAGCATATATAGGATTCTCACACGTGACCAAACATCAAGTGAACAATATTTTCATTGAGATGCACTCCTTCAACGAATGAATCGAAATAAAATTCGACATTCACATTTCTTTTATATCAACATCCGATGAGTAAATTTGCATTCTTATATGAAATTCTCCAGTTTGGCCATACACCACATAAACAATGTCATTGTTTGGATACCCATCCCAAGCAAGGAACCTAACCACAATTGGGTATCACATTGTTGTTTGGATGCCCATCCCAACAAAGGAATCTAACAAAAAATGGGGCATCAAAATCGCTTTCTACTAAATATCCAATAAAAATATATATCAATCATATTTCAGATATTGAAATATAATCTTCAAAACACACATGATGTTGTTGCTCGTATGCCCTTCCCCAATCATAGGACCTGAATATAAAATGGGCCTCCGCAAGGAATGGAACGAAATAAAATTGGGAATCGGAACTTCATTCATATCAACATTTGATGATTAAATTTGCAAACCTATAATAAACTCTCATCCAAGCCTGAAACCATGTGGACAACGTTGTCATTTGGATGCCCATGCCAAATCAAGGAACCTAACCAAACTTGGGCATCTATATAGCTTTCCACTCAATATCCAATGAAAATATGATCTTCACAACATACATGATGTCATTTATTGTATACCCTTTCCAAATCAATAAGCCTAAAAAAGTGGGCTTCCCCAGGTAATGGATCGAAATAAATACGGAATCGGCATTTCTTTCAATTCAATATCCGTGTAAACAAGGTTGTTTTTTGGATTTCCATCCAACCAAGGAATCTAAACAAAATTGGGCATCAATACCAATATCCACTCAATATATATATATATATATCAATCATATTTCAGATATTTAAATATAGTCTTCACAACACACATGATGTTGATGTTTGTATGCCCTTCGGCATCAATATTGTTATCCATTCAATATCCAAAAAAAAAAAAAAAATACCAATCATATGTCAGATATTGAAATATAGTCTTCACAACACACATGATGTTGTTGCTCGTATGCCCTTCCCCAATCAATAGACCTGAATATAAAATGGGCTTCCCTAAGAAATGGATCGAAATAAAATTGGGAATCGACAGTCATTCATATCAACATCCGATGATTAAATTTGCAAACCTATATTAAACTCTCATATCTGGCCTGAAACCACGTAGACAACGTTGTCGTTTGGATGTTCATTCCAACCAAGGAACGAAACCAAAATTGGGCATCCATACGGCTTTCCACACAATATACAATGATAATATATTTAGATTTTAATTGAGACATTGAAATACGATCCGCACAACAAAAATGATGTCGTTGCTTGTATATCTGATGAATAAATTTGGAAACCAATATGAAGGAATAGACAATGTTGTTGTTTGGATGCCCACCCCAAACAAGGAATCTAACAAAAATTGGACATCAACCGGCTTTCCACTCAATATCAAATTAAATAAAGTTCAATCTTATTAGAGATATTAAAATACGATCTTCACAACACACATGATGTTGATGCCTGTATGCCCTTCCTCAATCAATGGACCTAAATAAAAAATGGGCTTCCTGAAGCAATAAATCGAAATAAAATTGGGAATTGGCACTACTTTCAATTTAAAATCCGATGAATAAATTTGCAAACCAATAGGAAACTCTTATGTATGGCCTGGCGCCACATATACAACGTTGTTTTCTAGATGCCCATCCCAACAAAGCAATGTAACCAAAATTGGGCATCAATACCGCTTTCAACTCAATATCCAATAAAAATATATATCAATCATTTTTCAAATATTGATATATAATATTCACAACACACATGATGTTGTTCCTTGTATGCCCTTCCCCAATCAATGGACCTGAATATAAAATGGGCTTCCCCAAGGAATTAATCGAAATAAAATTGGGAATCGGCACTTCATTCATATCAACATCCGATGTTTAAATTTGCAAACCTATATTAAATCCCTAATCCTGGCCTGAAACCACGTAGACAGCATTGTTGTTCGAATGCTCATCCCAACCAAGAAACATGACCAAAATTGGGCATCCATATGGTTTTCCACTCAATTTACAATGAAAATATATTTCAATTTTATTTGAGAAATTGAAATACGATCTTCACAACATACGTGACGTCGTTGCTTGAATACCTTTCCACAATGAATGGACCTGAATATAAAATGGGCTTACCCAAGGAATGGATCGAAATAAAATTGGGACACTTCATTCATATCAACATCCGATGATTAAATTTGCAAACCTATATTAAACTCTCATCTCAGGCCTGAAACCACGTACACAACGTTGTCGTTTGGATGCTCATCCCAACCAAGAAACCTAACCAAAATCTTAACAAAATACATGATGTTGATTTATGTGTGCCCCACCCCAATCTTGGACCTAAATAAAATATGGGCTTCCCCAAACAATAAATCAAAATAAAATTGGATATTGGCACTAGGTTCATATCAACATCCGATAAATAAATTTGCGAACCTATAGGAAACTCTTATGTTTGGCCTGACACCACGTATGCAACATTGTTTTTTAGATGCCCATCCCAACCAAAGAATCAAACCAAAATCGGGTATCATATTGTTGTTTGGATGACCATCCCAATAAAAGAACCTAACCAAAATTGGACATGAATACCGCTTTCAACTCAATATCCAATATAGTCTTCACAATACACATGATGTTGTTGCGCGTATGCCCTTCCCCAACGACCTAAATATAAATTGGGCTTCCCCAAGGAATGGATCCCCATCCCAACCAAGGAACCCAACCAAAATTGGGCATCCATATGGCTTTCCAATCAATATCCAATGAAAATATATTTCAATTTTATTTCAGATATTGAAATACGATCTTCACAACATTCATGATGTTGGTTCTTGTATACCCATCCACAACCGAGGGACCAAAAACAAAGGAGGTTCCCCAAGAAATGGATCGAAATAAAATAGGGAATCAAAACTTCTTTCAATTCAACATCCGATGAATAAATTTGGAAACCAATATGAAGGGGAAGACAACGTTGTTGTTTGAATGCCCATCCCAACCAAGGAATCTAACCATATTGGGCATTAAGAAGGCTTTCCACTCAATATCCAATGAAAATATATTTCAATCTTATTAGAGATATTAAAATATGATCTTCACAACATACCCAATGTTGATGCTTGTATGCCCATCCCCAATCAATAGACCTAAATAAAAATGGGCCTCCCCAAGCTATAGATCAAATAAAATTGGGAAACAACACTTCTTTCAAGTCATCATCCGATGAATAAATTTGCGAACCTATATGAATCTCTTGTGCCTGGCATGACACCACGTAGGCAACGATGTTTTTTGGATGCCCATCCCAACCAAAGAATCAAACCAAAATTGGGCATCACATAGTTGTTAGGATGACCATCCCAACAAAGCAATATAACCAAAATTGGGCATCAAATACCGCCTTCCACTCAATATCTAATAAAAATATATATCAATCATCTTTCAGATATTGAAATACGGCCTTCATAACACACATTAAGTTGTTGCCTGTATGCCCTTCCTCAATCAATGGACCTAAATATAAAATGGGCATCAATATGGCTTTGCGGAAATGCCCTACCCAAACAAATGAATCGAAACCAAAATTAGGCATTTCAAAAATTTCCATTTAATTGTGGATATTGGAGTGACGCCACATAGATCCCGTTATTGTTTAGATGCCCATACCAACCAAAAAACCTAACCAAAATTGGGCATCAATAAGTCTTTCCATTCACAATTTGAATTTCATGTAAACCCCTTTGAACTAAAAATTAATGGGCACCAGATTGATAAATTTAACTTCGAATCGGGCGGTTCAGATTTTCAAGCTAAATAGCCAAGTCTACTTCCACCAGATTGATCATGTCATTGTGGAAATGTCCTTCCCCAACCAATGAACCTAAACCAAAATTGGACATTTCATTAATTTCCATTTAATAGTGGATATTGACCGGACACCACATAAACAACATTATTGTTTAGATGCCCATCTCAACCAAGGAACCTAACCAAAATTGGCCATCAATATGAATTTCCACTCAAAAATTGAATTTCCTGAAAATCTCTTTGAACTCAAAATTAAGATCCAAGCCAAAATTAATTTCGAATCGAGCACTTCAAGTTTTCAGTTCTACGAGTTAAATAGCCATGTCTACTTCCACCAAATTGATCCTGTCATTGTGGAAATGCCTGTCTCCAAACAATAAACCTACACCAAAATTGGACATTTCATTAATTTCCATTAACTAGTGGATATTGGCCTCACAACACACAGACAACGTTGTTGTTTTGATGCCCATACCAACTAAGGAACCTAAGCAAAACTGGACATCAATACAGTTTTCCACTCAAAATTTGAATTTCAAAGAAATTTCTCTTTGAACTTAAAATTAAGAGCCAAGCCAAATTTCATTTCGAATTCGGCACTTCAAGTTTTCAGATTTTCGACCTAAATAGTCATGTCTACTTCCATCAGATTGATCATTTCATTGTGGAAATGCCCGTCCCAAACCAATGAACCTAATCCAAAATTGGGCACCTCACAAATTTTCATTTAATAGCGGTTAATGGCCTGACACCACATAGACAACATTGTTGTTTGGATGCCCATCCAACCAAGGAACGTAACCATTGGGCATCAATACTGCTTTCCACTCAAAATTTAGAGACAACCCAAATTTAATTTCGAATCTGGAGCTTCAAGTTTTAAGATTTTCGAGCTAAATAGCAATGTCTACTTCCCCAGATCGATTATGTGATTGTGAGAATGCCCGTCCCCAACCAATGAACCTAAACAAAAATTGGGCATTTCATTAATTTCCATTTAATAGTAGATATTGGCCTAACACCACATAGACTACGTTCTTCTTTGGAAGCCCGTCCCGATCAAAAAGATCGTTTACAAGAGGGGGGAAAAGGAAATGTTTTAGAAAGAAAATAAGTACTTTGGAAAAGAAATGAGAGTCTTCGAATGAAAAGAAGAGCTTTCAAGAACAAAACAAGATTTCTAAAAAGAAAACGAGAATTAAAATGGTACTTGTTAGAAGAAATTGCCAGGTTCTTAAAAGAAGTGGAGTGCAAGTAAGAATAAAAAGATAACTTTCAGGAAAACAAGGAATCGCCTTAGAAGGCACCTGAGTGCTACTCAAAAGAGAAGCATTTTTAAGAAGAAAACCAATGTTTTAGAAAAAAGAGTGTTAAAATGAGAGACAAAAGATGAAAATGCAAGTGTATAAGAAATAAAGAAGGTTTTTAAAAAACAAACGAAGAACATTTAACAATAAAAATAGTTTTTCGGAAGAAAAGGATAGGCTTCAAGAAGACAAACAAAATTTTAGGAGAAGGAAATCGAACGTTTCGAATAAGAAAGTAGAAGTTTTAAGAAGCATAGGTAGAATTTCTTAACACGACGACATTCAAAGGAGATAGCTAAAAAATTTATAAAAAGAAGAGTATTAAGAAAAAAAAAATAGAGCTTTTATAAGAAAATGAGAGATTGTGAGAAGAAAGTCAAAGTTTTAAGAAGACTGATTTCAAGAGAAGGGAAAGAGAAGAGTTTTAGAAAGAAAAATGAGAACTTTAGAAAGGAAATGAGAGCATTCAAATGAAAAGAAGAGTTTTCTAAAATTTCTAAGAAAATGAGAATTTTTAATGAGTAAAACAAATTTTTTAGAAATAAAAACTAAGGTTAACAAGAAAATCAATGTTTTTAGTCGAAAATGAAACATTTTTGAAGAAATGGCAATCTCTTCAAAGGAAAAAGAGTGCTACAAGAAGAAAGAAATAGTCTTGAGAAGGAAAAGAGAGTTCTTAGAAGGAATTTGAGAATAACTAAAAAGAGGAGAGTTTTTAAGAAGATTACATGAGTTTTAGAAGGAAAAAAAAGGGTTTAAAATGAGACTCTTCAAATGAAAATGTGTGTTTAAGAAATAAAGAAGTGTTTCTAATGAGAAATCAAGTGTCCTAGAGAAAATGGAGTTTGGAAAAAAATGAAAAAAATAGATAGCCTTAAAGAAGCAAAAGAGAGCCTTTCTAAGGAAAAACATACTTTCAAGAAACCTTTTTTTTAAGAAAATGAGTGGAAAAAAAATGAGAACTATTAAGAAGAGAAGGAAAACTCCAAAAAAGAAGAGAAGAGGCTTAACTAAAAAATGAGTTATTTAGAACAAAAAGTTATTTAAAAAAAACAAAAACTAGAACTCTTACAAGAAAATGAGAGTTTTCTAAACAGAAAATGATTGCTTCTCAAAAAAAATGAGAGAGCTCTTCATAAGGATACGAGATTTTGAAGAAGATAATGAGATTTTAAAAAGAATTTGAGGTCTTAATAAAAAAGTGAAAGCATAAAAGGAAAAAAAAAAAGGAGAATTTTATTAAAGAAAGAATAACTTTTCGTAAGAAATTAGAGTTTTATGAAAGAGTTTAGAGTTAATCAAAAGAAAAAGAGAGTTCTAAAAGGGAAAAGATGAGCTTTTAGAAGAATTTGAGGATTTTAATTTGAGGATTTTAAGAACAAAATGAAAGCGTTATGAAAAAGGTCAAAGTTCATAAAAGAAAAATGAGAGGAATTTAGTACAAACTGAGTTTTTTAAGAAAGATAGAATTTCTTATAAATAAGTTGAGTTTTTACAAAGAAAAATGGGAAAAGAAAACAAAGAGTGTTAAAAATAAAGATAATGCAAGCTCATTAACAACATATAGGTCCAGGTATTCTATAAAAGAAATTGGATTTTCTCAAAATATTCACTAAGTCGAAGAATTGTTAGTTTGATCAGTTTTTTAGCTAAAGTGATGAAATAGTGGGGCCCTCCATGGGTTTTTCCACCCATAATCCATGTGAATCCAAAACTTTCGGGCCCTAAAATCTTAGATTCATATAGATTTTGGGAAGAAAACGCAATGGACCTATGTATATTGAATCTTTGCATGTTATTTCATCACCTTCATCTTGAAAACTATATTGAATCTTTGCATGTTATTTCATCACCTTCATCTTGAAAACTCATCAAAATAACAAAATTTTAAGCTAATGATTTTTTTCAAAAAATTCAATTTATTTAAAAAAATATATGAACCTGCATTTTATATATGTGCCTACATCAACAGATAGTGTTTTTAAAAGAAAAAATACCTTTAAGATAAAATAAGAGAGCTTATAAAAAGAACATGCGATTAAGACTTTTTCAGAAGAAAAGGAGAGACTTTAAGAAGACAAACAAATTTTAGAAAGCAGAAAACGAAAGTTTCAAAGAAGAAAATAGAAGTTTTAAGAAGCATAGGTAAAATTTCTAAAAAGGGCAAAAGTTCCAAGGAAAATGCAAAAAAAAATAAGAATAAAAGAAGAGTATTAAGAAAATTATAGACTTTCATTGATTAAAACATGTCTTTCAGAAGAAAAAAGCAATTTCTTTTAAATAAGTATTTTTAAAAGAAATAAGAGTTTTACAAGGACAAAAAAAATTAAAGAAAAACGAGTATATTAATCATAGAAGAAGAGTTTATAAGAAAAGAAGGAAAACTCTAAGAAAGAAGAGAAGTGGTTTCGAAGAAAGAGTTTTAAGAAAACTAGTAGAGCTTTTATAAGAAAATGAGTTTGTAAGAAGGAAGACAATTTTAAGAAGATTATTTTCAAGAGAGAGAGAAAAGGAAGAGCTTTAGAAAGAAAATGAGAACTTTCAAATCAAAAGAAAAGCGTTCAAGAACAAAGCAAGATTTCAAATAAGAAAACAAGAGAACTTAAGAAGGAAAAAATAAATTATTATATATAAAAGATAAGGTTTAACAAGAATATGTGAGAGTTAAAATAAAAAACTTAAGATGAAAGTGTGAGTGTTCAAGAAATAAAGAAGGGTTTCTAAGAAGAAATGAGGAATTATAAAACATAAATGAAAAAAAAAAAAATTAGAGACTTAACAAGCATAAGAGAGCTTTTCTAAAGAAAAAAGAAAGTTTTAAGAAGAAAGTTAGTTCTCAAGAAGAAAAAGAGATCAAAAGAGTGTATTAATCAGATAATAAAAGTTTACAAGAAGATAAAGGAAAAATCCAAAAAAGAAAAGAAGAGGTTTAACTAGAAAATGGGATTTATTTAGAAGAAATTTTAAAGGAAAAAAAAAAATGAGAGTTTTGAAGAAAAAAATCAAAGTTTTAAGAAGATTGATTTCAAGAGGAGGTTAACAAGAGAGTTTTAGATAAAAAATAGTATTCAAATGAAAAAAAGAGCTTTCTAGAACAAAACAAGATCTCTAAAAAGAAAACAAGAG
Organism: Chimonanthus praecox; assembly: GCA_022113865.1. Taxonomy (NCBI): domain Eukaryota; kingdom Viridiplantae; phylum Streptophyta; class Magnoliopsida; order Laurales; family Calycanthaceae; genus Chimonanthus; species Chimonanthus praecox. The sequence goes on along the minus strand of CM039095.1, from coordinate 3,343,301 downwards.
TTTTTAACAAGTAAAAATAATTGTTTAGAAATAAAAGATAAGGTAGAACAAAAAAATCATTGCTCTTAGTCAAAAATGAAAATTTTTAGAAAAAATAGCAATCTCTTCAAAGAAAAAGAAGTATTACTAGAAGAAAGTGATAGCTTTGAGAAGAAAAAGGAGACTTGGAAGGCAAATGAGAGTTACTCAAAAGAGGATAATTTTAGGAAGAATACCAAAGTTTTAGACGAAAAAAATCGTATTAAAATGAAAGACTCAAGACAAAAATGTGAGTGCTTGAGAAATAAAGAAGTGTTCTAATGAGAAATAGAGCGTTTTAAGAAGAAATGGGGAATTTAAAAAAAAAAGTTGAAAAATAAATCTGCAACATTAAGAAACATAGACCAAAATTGGGAATCAATACGACTGTAGGGAAATGACCTACCCAGACAAATGAACCTAAACCAAAATTGGACATTTCAAAAAATTCCATTTAATGGTGGATATTGGACTGACGTCATATAGATGCCGTTATTGTTTAGATGTCCATCCCAACCAAGGAACCTAACCAAAATTGGGCATCAATAAGGCTTTCCATTTAAAATTTGAATTTCATGAAATTCTATTTTAACTAAAAATTAATAGCCAAACCAAATTAAATTTCGACTCGGGCGCTTCAAGTTTTCACATTTTCGAACTAAATAGCCATGTCTACTTCCACCAGATTGATCATGTCATTGTGGGAATGTCCGTCCCGAACTAATGAACCTAAACCAATTGGACATTTCATTAATATCCATTTAATATTGGTCTCACACCATATAGACAACGTTATTGTTTGGATGCCCATCGCAAGCAAGGAACCTAAGCAAAACTGGGCAGCAATGAGGCTTCCCATTCAAAATTTGAATTATGAAAATATCTTTGACCTTATTATTACAAGTCAAGCCAAATTTAATTTTGAATCACGTGTTTCAAGTTTTCAGATTTTCGACCTAAATAGCTATGTCTACTTCCACCAAATTGATCATTTCATTATGGAAATGCCCATTCCAAACCAATAAACCTAAACCAAAATTGGGCATCTCACTAATTTCTTTTTAATAGTGGATATTGGCCTGACACCACATAGACAACGTCGTCGTTTAGATGTCCATCCAACCAAGGAACCTAACCATTGGGCATCAAAAGGAATTGATCGAAATAAAATAGGGAATTCGAACTTCTTTCAAATCAACTACCGATTAATAAATTTGAAAACCAAAATGAAAGGGTAGACAACGTTGTTGTTTGGATGCTCATCCAAACCAAGGAATCTAACCAAAATAGGGCATCAACACGGTTTCCACTCAACATCCAACGAAAATATAATTCAAACTTATTAGGGATATTAAAATACGATCTTCACAACATACATGATGTTAATGCCTGTATACCCTTCCCCAACCAATGGACCAAAATAAAAAACGAGCTTCCCCAAGCAATACATCGAAATAAAATTGGGAATCATCACTTCTTTCATATCAACATCCGATGAATAAATTTGTGAACCTATATGAAACACTTATTGCATGGCTGACAACACGTAGGCAATGATGTTTTGGATGCCCATCCCAACCAAGGAATCAAACCAAAATTGGGCATCACATTGTTGTTTGGATGACCATCCTAGCAAAGGAATAAAACAATATTCGGGCATCAATACTGCTTTCGACTAAATATCCAATAAAAGTAAATAGTCATCACAACACACATGATGATGTTGCTTGTATGCCCTTCCCCAATCAACGGACCTGAATATAAAATGGCCAGCCCCCAAGGAATAGATCGAAATGAAATTGGGAATCGGCACTTCATTCATATCAACATCCGATGATTAAATTTGCAAGCCTATATTAAACTCTCATCTCAGGCATGAAACCACGTAAACAACGTTCTCGTTCGAATGCTCATCCCAACCGAAGAACCTAACCAAAATTGGGCATCCGTGTCTTTTCAATCAATATTGAATGAAAATATATTTCAATTTTATTCGAGATATTGAAATACGATCTTCACAATGTATATGACGTCAGTTCCTGTATACCCTTCCCCAATCAAGGGACCAAAAACAAAAGGGGTTCCCCAAAGAATGGATCGGAATAAAATAGGGAATCGGAACAACTTTCAATTCCACATCCGATTAATAAATTTGGAAACCAAAATGAAGAGGTAGACAACGTTGTTATTTGGATGCCTATCACAACGAAGGAATATAACCAAAATTGGGCATCAATACGGCTTTCCACTCAATATCCAATGAAATAAGATCTCCACAACATACATGGTGTTGATGCCTATATGCCCATCCCCAATCAATAGATCGAAATAAAATTGGGAATCGGCACTTCTTTCATGTCATCATCCGATGAATAAATTTGCAAACCTATATGAAACTCTTATGTCTGGGTGCCCATCCCAACCAAAGAAACAAACAAAAATTGGGTATCAATACCGCTTTCAACTCAATATCAAATAAAAATATATATCAATCATTTTTCAAAAATTGATATGTGATATTCACAACACACATGATGTTGTTGCTTGTATGCCCTTGCCCAATCATAGGACATGAATATAAAATGGGCTTCTCCAAGGAAAAGATTGAAAAAAAATTGGGAATCGGCACTTCATTTATATCAGCATCTGATGATTAAATTTGTTAACCTATATTAAACTCTCATATCTGGCTTGACACCATGTTGGGATTATGGCTTAATTCACCATGGTGGAGTCCAAATTAGAGTTGGTTTAATTTGGGCAATACGCGACAGATACAACATATCATATGCGGCAACTGCTATAGGCAGTGTTGGTAAGTTGTTAAAGATTGGAAGAGAAATCCTAAAGGATATTGGCAATCTATTGCACATGAATCTTGTTTGACAGTATTAGGTAGTTTTCTAATAAATTGGATTCATAGAAAGAAGGTGGTAGAACTGGGTTCTTATCTTGTTTACAATCGGACAACTGGTATCAGACAATTGTTATTGTGTGAAACGAAGTTGTTACGTGTAAGACTTTTATAGCCATCAACTGTAAGGTGTATAAAAGAGACTGCTTGGAACTGCCTGAAGATATGCAATACTCAAACTGCATAGAGATGACACGGAGGTCATTGCATCGTGACAATAGGTGGACTGGCTGTTTACATGAGGAAGCAATATACAGAGGTGTTGTGCCAAAGTGAATCAAACTACAGCGCATAGAGAGATTGCAAATCTGTCTCGGGTGCAGTGTTGTTCTTGGTTCAGCCAGTGTGTATACAACAGTCTTTGCAGAGATAAAAAGACCGCAGCGTGTGGAGGTGATCGGGATCAGCTCGACGAGAGAGAGGGTGGTTCCTAGTGTGAGAACATAGAGAGGAAAGTGCATATTTGGAGATTGGGTTCTACAGCAAGCACTCAGACTTATAGGCTTGTCTCAGTGGGAACTAGCACACAAGAGTCGACTACATACAGCAACCAAGATCTGTGATCGACAGCACTGTTATTCAAAGGCAGTGTGTGAGAAGGTGGGACATTGATAATAGATCCAAAGCATAGAGATCAGCAACAAGGCAGATCGGCAAAAGGCATGTCAACATGGAGGATACAGTCAGGGTTAGGCTATTTAGTTGGGGTTTTTCAAATCCAGTTTCTTATAAGAGTGTACTTATTTGTTCTCTAAATAAAAAATTATCACGCTCCGTGGACATAAGCCAAGTGGGCTGAACCACGTAAATTGTCGGTACGTTATTGTGTTGATTTTATTCCGTTTATTTTGGTGTGATTATTTCTCTAATAATCCTAACACACCACGTAGACAACATTGTCTTTTGGATGTTCATCGCAACCAAGAAACCTAACCAAAACTGGGCATCCATATGGCTTTCCACTCAATATCCAATGAAAAAATAATTCAATTTTATTTGAGATATTGAAATACTATCTTCACAACGCACATGATGTCGGTTCTTGTATACCCTTTCCCAATCAAGGGACCAAAAACAAATGGGGTTCCCCAAGGAATGAATCGGAATAAAATAGGAAATCGAAACTTCCTTCAATTCAACATCCTATTAATAAATTTGGAAACCAAAATGAAGGGGTAAACAACGTTGTTATTTAGATACCCATCACAACCAAGGAATCTAACCAAAATTGAGCATCAACACGGCTTTCCACTCAATATTTAATGAAAATATATTTCAAACTTATTAAAGATATTAAAATACGATCTTCAAAACATACATGATATTTGATGCCTATATGCCCTTCCCCAATCAATGGGCCTAAATAACAAATGGGCTTCCCAAAGCAATAAATCTGGGAATCGGAACTTCTTTCATATCAACATCCAAAAAATAAATTTCCAAACCTATATGAAACTCTTATGTCTGGCATGACACCACATTGGCAACGTTGTTTTTTGGATGCCTATCCCAACCAAGGAATCAAACCAAAATTGGGCATCACATTCTTTTTTGGATGCCCATCCCAAGAAAGGAATCTAACTAAAATTGGCATCAATACCGCTTTCAACTCAATATCCAATAAAAATATATATCAATCATTTTTCAAATGTTGATATATAATATTCACAACACACACGATGTTGTTCCTTGTATGCCCTTCCTCAATCAATGGACCTGAATATAAAATGGGATTCCCCAAGGAATGGATAGAAATAAAATTGGGAATCGACACTTCATTCATATCAACATTCAATGATCAAATTTGCAAACTTATCTTAAACTCTCAATCCTGGCCTGAAACCACATAAACAACGTTGTCGTTTAGATGCCCATCCCAACCAAGAAACCTAACTAAAATTGAGCATCCCTATGCCTTTCCACTCAATATCCAATGAAAATATATTTCAATTTTATTTGAGATATTGAAATACGATCTTCCAAAAGTAACTCATGTCATTGCTTGAATACCAATACCCTTCCCCAATCAAGGAACTTAAAAAAAGGGCCTTCCCCAACAAATGTATCGATATAAAATAAGAAACTGGCACTTGTTTAAATTCAACATTCGATGAATAAATTTGGAAACCAAAATGAAGGGATAGACAACGTTGTTGTTTGGATGCCCATGCCAACAGAGGAATCTAACCAAATTGGGCATTAACACCGCTTTCCACCCAATATCCAATGAAAATATATTTCAATTTTAATAGAAATTTTAAAATACGATCTTCGCAACATACATGATGTTGATGCATGTATGCCCTTCCCCAATCAATTGACCAAAATAAAAAAATGGCCTTCCCTAAGCAATAGATCGAAATAAAATTCGGAATAGACACTTGTTTCATATCAACATCCGATTAATAAATTTGCAAACCTACACGATGTTCATGCCTGTTGTTTTTTACATGCCCATCCCAACCAAAGAATAAAACAAAATTAGGCATCACGTAATTGTTTGGATGCCCATCCCAACAAAGGAATCTAACCAAAATAGGGTATCAATACCGCTTTCCACTCAATATCCAATAAAAATATATATCAATCATTTTTCAAATATTGATATATAGTATTCACAACACACATGATGTTGTTGCTTGTATGTCATTCCCTAATCATTGGCCCGAATTATAAAATGGGCTTCCCCAAGGAATGGATTGAAATAAAAATTGGGAATCGACACTTATTTAAATTCACCATCTAAATTTGGAAAACCAATATGAAAGGGTAGACAACGTTGTTGTTTGGATGCTCATCCCAACCAAGGAATCTAAACAAATAGGGCATTAAAACGGCTTCCACTCAATATCCCATGAAAATACATTTCAATCTTATTAGAGATATAAAAATACGATTTTCACAACATACATGACGTTGATGCATGTATGCCCTTCCCCAATCAATGGACCTAAATAAAAAATGGGCTTCCCTGGCAATATATCGAAATAAAATTGGGAACCTGCACTTCTTTCATGTCATCAACCGATGAATAAATTTGTGAACCTATATGAAATTCTTATGTCTGGCATGACACCAAGTAGGCAACGATGTTTTTTTGGATGCCCATCCCAACCAAGAAACAAACCAAAATTGGGCATCACATTCTTTTTTAGATGCCGACCCCAACAAAGGAATCTAACCAAACTGGGCATGAATACCGCTTTAACTCAATATCCAATAAAAATATATATCAACCATTTTTCAAATATTGATATACATTATTCACAACACACACGATGTTGTTGCATGTATGCCCTTCTCCAATCATTGGATCTGAATATAAAATGGGCTTCCACGAATCGAAATAAAATTGGGAATCAGCACTTCATTCATATCAACATTCGATGATTAAATTTGCAAACCTATTTAAATTCTAAATCCTGACCTGAAACCACGTAGACAACGTTGTCGTTTCGATGCTTATCCCAACCAAGGAACCTAACCAAAATTGGGCATCTGTATGGCTTTTTACTCAATATTTAAATAAAATATACTTCAATTTTATTTGAGATATTAAAATACGATCTTCATTACATACATGATGTAGTTGCTAGAATACCCCTTCCCAATCAAGGGACTTCAAAAAATGAGGTTCCCCAACGAATGGATCGAAATAAAAAAGGGAACCGACACTTATTTAAATTCACCATCCGATGAATAAATTTGGAAACCTATATGAAAGGGTAGACAATGTCTGTGTTTGGATGCCCATCCCAACCAAGGAATCTAACCAAATTGGGCATCAACACGGCCTTACACTCAATATCCAATGAAAATATATTTCAAACTAATTACAGATATTAAAATGCGATCTTCAAAACATACATGAAGTTGACGCCTGTATGCCCTTCCCCAATCAACGGACCCAAACAAAAAAGCGCTTCCCCAAGCAATAGATCAAAATAAATTTGGAAATCAGCACTTCTTCCATATCACCTTCCCAAGAATAAAATTGCCAACCTATATGAAACTCTTATGTCTGGCCTGATCCCACGTAGCAACGTTGTTTTTTTGGATGCCCATCCAAACAGAGGAATCAAAACCAAAATCCACATCACATTCTTTTTTAGAAGCTCATCCCAAAAAAGAATCTAACCAAAATTAGGCATCAATACCGCTTTCAACTTAATATCCAATAAAAATATATATCAATCATTTTTCACTTATTGATATATAGTATTCACAACAACCACGATGTTGTTGCTTGTAAACCATTTCCCAATCAATGGACTTGATTACAAAATGGGCTTCCCCAAGGAATGAATCAAAATAAAATTGGGAATCAGCACTTCATTCATATAAACATCCAATGATTAAATTTGCAAACCTATCTTAAATTCTAAATCCTGATCTGAAACCGAGACAACATTGTCATTTGGATGGCCATCCCAACAAAGGGACCTAATCAAAATTGGGCATCAATATGGCTTTCCACTCAATATACAATGAAAATTTATTTCAATTTTATTTGAGATATTGAAATACAATCTTCACAACGTAAATGATGTCATTACTTGAATACCCTTCCACAATCAAGGGACTTATAAAAAAGGGTTTCTCCAACGAATGGAACGAAATAAAATAGGGAATCGGCACTTGTTTAAATTCACCATTCGATGGATAAATTTGGAAACCAATATGAAAGGGTAGACAACGTTGTTGTTTGGATGCCCATCCCAACCAAGGAATCTAACCAAAGAAAATATATTTCAATCTTATTAGAGATATTAAAATACGATCTTCACAACATACATGGTGTTGATGCCTATATGTCCATCCCCAATCAAAGGACCTAAATAAAAAATGGGCTTCCCCAAACAATAGATCGAAATAAAATTGGGAATCGGCACTTCTTTCATGTCATCATCCCATGAATAAATTTGCAAACCTATATGTAACTCTTATGTCTGGCATGATACCATGTAGGCAACAATGTTTTTTGGACCCCCATCCCAACCAAGGAAACAAACAAAATTGGGAATCTCATTCTTTTTTTAATGCCCATCCCAACAAAGGAATGTAACCAAAATTGGACATCAATACTGCTTTCAACTCAATATCCAATAAATATATATAGATCAATCATTTTTCAAATATTGATATATAATATTCATAACACAAGTGATGTTGTTCCTTTTATACCCTTCCCCAATCAATGGACCTGAATATAAAATGGGGTTCCCCACTTCATTCAAATCAACATCTGATGATTAAATTTGCAAACCTATCTTAAACTCTCAATCCTAGCCTGAAACCACGAAGACAATGTTGTTGAATGGATGCCCATCCTAACCAAGGAACCTAACCAAAATTGGCATCCGTGTGGCTTTCCACTCAATATCCATTGAAAATATATTTCAATTTTATTTCAGATATTGAAATACGATCTTCACAACGCACATGATGTCAGTTCTTGTATACTCTTCCCCAATCAAGGGACCAAAAACAAATGGCTTCCCCAAGGAATGGATCAGAATAAAATAGGAAATCGAAACTTCCTTCAATTCAACATCCTATTAATAAATTTGGAAACCAAAATGAATGGGTAGACAACGTTGTTGTTTGGATACCCATCCCAACCAAAACTGGGCATCAACACGACTTTCCAATCAATATCCAATGAAAATATATTTCAAACTTGTTAGAGATATTAAAATACGATCTTCAAAACATACACGATGTTCATGCCTATATGCCCTTCCCCAATCGATAGACCTAAATAAAAAAATGGGCTTCCCCAAGCAATAAATCAAAATAAATTTGGGAATCGGCACTTCTTTCATATCAACATACAAAGAACAAATTTGCCAACCTATATGAAACTCTTATGTCTGACCTAACCCCACGTAGGTAACGTTGTTTTTTTTATGCCCATCCCAACAAAGGAATCAAACCAAAATTCACATCACATTCTTTTTTAGATGACCATCCCAAAAAAGGAATCTAATCAAAATTGGGCATCTAATTCTTAAATTTGCAAACCTATCTTAAATTCTAAATCCTGATCTAAAACCAAGTAGACAACGTTGTCGTTTGAATGGCCATCCAACCAAGGAACCTAACCAAAATTGGGCATCTGTATGGCTTTCCACACAATATCCAATGAAAATTTATTTCAATTTTATTTGAGAGATTGAAATACGATCTTCACAACGTAAATGATGTCGTTACTTAAATACCTTCCACAATCAAGGGACATAAAAAAATGGGCTTCCCCAACAAATGGATCGAAATAAAATAGGGAATCGGCACTTGTTTAAATTCAGCATCCGATGAATAAATTTGGAAATCAATAAGAAAGGGTAGACAACGTTGTTGTTTGGATGCCCATCCCAACCAAGGAAACAAACCAAAATTGGGCATCACATTCTTTTTTGGATACCCATCCCAACGAAGGAATCTAACCAAAACTGGGGAAGTTGTCGCTTGTATGCCTTCCCCAATCAATTGACCTAAATATAAAATGGGTTTACCAAAGGAATAGATCGAAATAAAATTGGGAATCGGCACGTATTCACATCAACATCTGATGTTTAATTTGTTATACTATATTAAACTCTCATTTCTGGCCTGACACCACGTAGACAACATTGTTATTTGGATGTCCATCCCAACCAAGGAACCTAACCAAAATTGGACATCCATATGGCTTTCCAATCAATATCCAATGAAATATATTTCAATTTTATTTGAGATATTGAAAACAATCTTCACAACATATATGACGCCACTTCCTGTATACCCTTCCCCAATCAAGGGACCAAAAATAAAAGGGGTTCCCCAACGAATGGATCGGAATAAAATAGGGAATCGGAACACCTTTCAATTCCACATCCAATTAATAAATTTGGAAACCAAAATGAAGATAATAGACAATGTTGTTGTTTGGATGCCCATTACAATGAAGGAATCTAACCAAAATTGGGTATCAACACAGCTTTCCACTCAATATCTAATGAAAATATATTTCAAACTTATTAGAGATATTAAAATACAATCTTCAAAACATACATGATGTTGATGCATGTACGCCATTCCCAATCAATGGACCTAAATAAAAAGCGGGCTTTCCCAAGAAATAGATCGAAATAAATTTGGGAATCGGCACTCCTTTCATATCAACATCCGAAGAATAAATATGCCAACCTATATGGCCTGACCCCACGTAGGCAACGGTGTTTTTTGGATACCCATCCCAACCACGGAATCAAACAAAAAAAAAATTGGCTTCACATTGTTGTTTAGATGCCATCCCAACAAAGGAATCTAAACAAAATTGGACATCAATACCATTTTCAACTCAATATCCAATAAAAATACATATCAATCATTTTAAAAATATTGATATACAGTATTGGCAACACAAACGATGTTGTTACTTGTATACCCTTCCCCAATTAATAGACCTTAATATAAAATGGGCTTCCCCAAGGAATAGATCGAAATAAAATTGGGAATCAGCACTTTATTCATATCAACATCCGATGATTAAATTTGTAAACCTATCTTAAACTCTCAATCTTAGCATGAAACCACATAGAGACAACATTGTCGTTTGGATGACCATCCCAACCAAGGAACTTAACCAAAATTGGGCATCCATATGTATGGTTTTCCACTCAATATCCAATGAAAATATATTTCAATTTTATTTGAGATATTGAAATACGAAATTCACAACGTACATGATGTCGTTGCTTGAATACAATGAGCAGATCGATATAAAATAGAGAACCGGCACTTGTTTAAATTCAGCATCCGATGAATAAATTTGGAAACCAAAATCAAGGGGTAGACAACGTTGTTGTTTGGATGCCCATCACAACGAAGGAATCAAACCAAAATTGGGCATGAACATAGCTTTTCACTTAATATCCAATGAAAATATATTTCAAACTTATTAGAGATATTAAAATACTATCTTCAAAACATACATGATGTTGATGTCTATATGCCCTTCCCCAATCAATGGACCTAAATAAAAAATGGGCTTCCCCAAGAAATAGATCGACATAAATTTGGGAATCGGCACTTCTTTCATATCAACATCCGAAGAATAAATTTGCCAACCTATATTGCCTGACCCCACGTAGCCAACGGTGTATTTTGGATGCCCATCCCAATCAAGGAATGAAAAAAAAAATGGGCATCACATTGTTGTTTAGATGCCCATCCCAACAAAGAAATCTAAATAAAATTGGGCATCAATACCATTTTCAACTCAATATCCAATAAAAATACATATCAATCATTTTAAAAATATTGATACGCAGTATTCGCAACACAAATGGTGTTGTTGCTTGTATGCCCTTCCCCAATTAATGGACCTGAATATAAAATGGGCTTCCCCAAGGAATTGATCAAAATAAAATTGGGAATCAACACTTATTCATATCAACATCCGATGATTAAATTTGTAAACCTATCTTAAACTCTCAATCCTAGGATGAAACCACATAGACAACATTGTTGTTTGGATGACCATCCCAACCAAGGAACCTAACCAAAATCGATCATCCGTATGTATGGCTTTCCACTCAATATCCAATGAAAATATATTTCAATTTTATTTCAAATACTGAAATACGAACTTCGCAACGTACATGATGTCGTTGCTTGTATACAACGAATGGATGGATATAAAATAGGGAACCGCACTTGTTCAAATTCAGCATGTGATGAATAAATTTGGAAGACAACGTTGTTGTTTGGATGCCCATCACAATGAAGAAATCTAAACAAAATTGGGGTATCAACACGACTTTCCACTCAATATCCAATGAAAATATATTTCAAACTTATTAAAGATATTAAAATATGATCTTCAAAACATACATGATGTTGATGCCTGTATGCCCTTCCCCAATCAATGGACGTAAATAAAAAGCGGGCTTCCCCAAGAAATAGATCCAAATAAATTTGGGAATCGGCACTTCCTTCATATTAACATCAGAAGAATAAATTTGCCAACCTATATGGCCTGACCCCACGTAGGCAACGGTGTTTTTTGGATGCCCATCCCAACCAAGCAATAAAAAAAAAAAATGGGCATCACATTGTTGTTTAGATGCCCATCCCAACAAAGGAATCTAAACAAAATTGGGGCATTAATACCGTTTTCAACTCAATATCCAATAAAAATACATATCAATTGTTTTTAAAATATTGATATACAGTATTCGCAACACAAACGATGTTGCTGCTTGTATGCCCGTCCACAATTAATGGACCTAATATAAAATGGGCTTCCCCAAGGAATGTATCGAAATAAAATTGGGAATCGGCACTTTATTCATATCAACATCTGATGATTAAATTTGTAAATCTATCTTAAAGTCTCAATCCTGGCATGAAACCACATAGACAACATTGTCGTTTGGATGCCCATCCCAACGAAGGAACCTAACAAAATTTGGGCATCCGTATGGCTTTCCACTCGATATCCAATGAAAATATATTTCAATTTTATTTGAAATACTGAAATACGAACTTCACAACGTACATAATGTCGTTCTTGACTACAACAAACGGATCGATATAAAATAGGGAACCGGCACTTGTTCAAATTCAGCATCCAATGAATAAATTTGGAAACCAAAATGAAGGGGTAGACAACGTTGTTGTTTGGATGCCCATGCCAAACGAGGAATCTAACCAAATTGGGCATTAAGACGGATTTCCACTCAATATCCAATGAAAATATATTTTAACTTTAATACAGATTTTAAAAACGATCTTCACAACATACATGATGTTGATGCCTATGTGCCCTTCCCCAAACAATGGACCAAAAAGAAAAAAAAAATGGGCTTCCCCAAGCAATAGATCGAAAATAAAATTGGGAATCGGCACTTCTTTCATGCCATCATCAGACGAATAAATTTGCAAACTTAAATGAAACTCTTATGTCTGGCATGACACCACCTAGGCAACGATGTTTTTTGGATGCCCATCCCAACCAAGGAAACAAAACAAAATTGGGCATCACATTCTTTTTTGGATACCCATCTCAACGAAGGAATGTAACCAAAATTGGACATTAATACCGCTTTCAACTCAATATCCAATAAAAATATATATCAATCATTTTTCATATATTGATATATAATATTCACAACACACATGATGTTGTTCCTTATATGCCCTTCCCCAATCAATGGACTAGAATATAAAATGGGCTTCCCCAAGGTATAGAACGAAATAAAATTGGGAATCGGCACTTCATTTATATCAATATCCGATGATTAAATTTGTAAACCTATACTAAACTCTCATCTCTAGCATGACACCACGTAGACAACGTTGTCGTTTAGATGTCCATCCCAACCAAGGAACCTAACCGAAATTGGGCACCCATATGGCTTTCCACTCAATATCCAATGCAAATATATTTCAACTTTATTTGAGATATTGAAATACGATCTCCACAACATAAATGATGTCGGTTATTGTATACCCATCCCAATCAAGGGACCAAAAACAAATGGGGTTTCCCCAAGGAATGGATTGAAATAAAATAGGGAATCAGAACTTCTTTCAATTCCACATTCGATTAATAAATTTGGAAACCAAAATGAAGGGGTAGACAACGTTGTTGTCTGGATGTCCATCTCAACCAAGAAATCTAACCAAAACTGGGTATCAACACGGATTTCCAAATCAATATCAAACTTATTAAAGAGATAAAAATACGATCTTCAAAACATACATGATGTTGATGCATGTATGCCCTTCCCCAATCAATGGACCTAAATAAAAAATGGGCTTCCCAAGCAACAGATTGAAATAAATTTGGGAATCGGCACTTTTTCTTATCAACATCCGACGGATAAATTTCCGAACCTATATGAAACTCTTATGCTTAGCATGACACCACGTAGGCAACATTTTTCAAATTGATACATAATATTCAAAACACAGACGATGGTGTTCCTAAACTCTTATGCTTAGCTAAGGAATGGATCGAAATAAAATTGGAAATCGGCACTTCATTCATATCAACATCCGGTGATTAAATTTACAAACCTATAAAAAACACTCAATCCTGGCCAGAAACCACGAAGACAACGTTGTTGTTTGGATGCACATCCCAACCAAGGAACCTAACCAAAATTGGGCATCCAAATGGTTTTCCACTCGTTATCCAATGAAAATATATTTCAATTTTATTTGAGATATTGAAATACGATCTTCACAACGTACACGATGTCGTTGCTTGAATACCCATCCACAATCAAGGGACTTAAAAAAATGGGTTTCCCCAACAAATGGATTGAAATAAAATAGGGAATCGGCACTTGTTTAAATTCACCATTCGATGGATAAATTTGGAAACCAATATGAAAGGGTAGACAACATTGTTGTTTGATGCCCATCCCAACCAAGGAATCTAACCAAATTGGGCATTAACACGGCTTTCCACTCAATATCCAATGAAAATATATTTCAATCTTATTAGAGATATTAAAATACAATCTTCACAACATACATGGTGTTGATGCCTATATGCCCATCCCCAATCAATGGACCTAAATAATAAAATGGGCTTCCTCAAGCAATAGATTGAAATAAAATTGGGAATAGGCACTTCTTTCATGTCATCACCCGATGAATAAATTTGCAAACCTATATGAAACTCTTATGTCCGACCTGACCGCGCGCAGGCAACGTTTTTTTTTTTTAATGCCCATCCCAACAAAGGAATTAAACCAAAATTGGGCATCACATTCTTTTTTGGATGCCCATCTAAACAAAGGAATGTAACCAAAATTGGGCACTAATACATCTTTCAACTCAATATCCAATATATATATCAATCATTTTTCAAATATTGATATATAATATTCACAACACACATGATGTTGTTGCTTGTATGCCCTTCCCCAATCGATGGACCAGAATATAAAATGGGCTTCCCCAAGATATAGAACGAAATAAAATTGGGAATCGGCACTTCATTTATATCAATATCCGTTGATTAAATTTGCAAACATATATTAAACTCTCATCTCTAGCCTGACACCACGTAGACAACGTTGCGTTTGGATGCCCATCCCAACCAAGGAACCTAACCGAAATTGGGCATCCATATGGCTTTCCACTCAATATCAATTGAAAATATATTTCAACTTTATTTGAGATATTGAAATACGATCTTCACAACATAAATGGTGTCGGTTATTGTATACCCTTCCCCAATCGAGGGACCAAAAACAAATGGGGTTCCCCAAGGAATGGATCGAAATAAAATAGGGAATCAAACTTCTTTCAATTCAACATTTGATTAATAAATTTGGAAACCAAAATGAAGGGGTAAACAACGTTGTTGTCTGGATGCCCATCTCAACCAAGGAATCTAACCAAAATTGGGCATCAACACGGCTTTCCACTCAGTATCCAATGAAAATATATTTCAAACTTATTAGAGAGATTAAAATACGATCTTCAAAACATACATGATGTTGATGCATATATGCCCTTCCCCAATCAATGGACCTAAATAATAAATGGGCTTCCCAAGCAATAGATCGAAATAAATTTGGGAATCGGTACTTCTTTCATATCAACATCCGAAAGAATAAATTTTCGAACCTCTATGAAACTCTTATGCTTAGCGTGACACCACGTAGGCAACATTTTTCAAATATTGATATATAATATTCAAAACACAGACGATGTTGTTCCTTGTCTGCCCTTCCCCAATCAATGGACCTAAATATAAAATGGGCTTTGCCGAGGAATGGATCGAAATAAAATTGGAAATCGGCACTTCATTCATATCAACATCCGGTGATTAAATTTGCAAACCTATCAAAAACACTTAATCCTGGCCAAAAACCACGAAGACAACGTTGTTGTTTGGATGTCCATCCCAACCAAGGAACCTAACCAAAATTGGGCATCCAAATGGCTTTCCACTCAATATCCAATGAAAATATATTTTAATTTTATTTGAGATATTGAAATACTATCTTCACAACATGCATGATGTCATTGCTTGAATAATCTTCCCCAATCAAGGGACTTAAAAAAAATGGGCTTCCCCAAGCAATAGATCGATAAAAAAATTAGGAATCGACACTTCTTTCATGGCATCATCTGATGAATAAATTTGCGAACCTATATGAAACTCTTATGTCTAGCATGACACCACGTAGGAAAAGATGTTTTTAGGATGCCCATCCCAACCAAGGAATCAAACTAAAATTGGGCATCACATTGTTGTTAGGATGCTCAGCCTATTAAAGAAATCTAACCAAACTTGGGCATTAATACCGCTTCCCACTTAATATCAAATAAAAATATTTATCAATCATATTTCAGATATCGAAATACTATCTTCACAACACACATGAAGTTGTTGTTTGTATACGCCCATCCCCAATGAATGCACCTAAATATAAAATGGGCTTCCCCAAGTAATAGATCGGGAAAAAATTGGGAATCGGCACTTCTTTCTTATCAACATCCGAAGAACAAATTTGCAAACCTATATGGAAACTCTTATGTCCGACCTGACCGCTCGTAAAAACGTTATTTTTTGGATGCCCATCCCAACAAAGGAATCAAACCAAAATTGAGCATCACATTCTTTTTTGGATGCCCATCCCAACAAAGGAATCAAACCAAAATTGAGCATCACATTCTTTTTTGGATGCCCATCCCAACAAAGGAATCTAATCAAAATTGGGCATCAATACCGCTTTCAACTCAATATCCAATAAAAATATATATCAAATATTCATATATAATATTCACAACACACATGAAGATGTTGCTTGTATGCCCTTCCCTAATCAATGGACCTAAATATAAAATGAGCTTCCCCAAGGAATAGATCGAAATAAAATTGGGAATCAGCACTTCATTCATATCAACATCCGATGATCAAGTCTGGAAACATATATTAAACTCTCATCTCTAGCCTGATACCACTTAAACAACGTTGTCATTTGGATACCCATCCCAACCAAGGAACCTAACAAAAATTGGGCATCCATACGGCTTTCCACACAATATTTAATTTTATTTCAGCTATTGAAATACGATCTTCACAACGTACATGATGTCGGTTCTTGTATACCCTTCCCCAATCAAGGGAACAAAAACAAAAGGGGTTCCCCAAGGAATGTATCGAAATAAAATAAAGAATTGGAACTTCTTTCAATACGACATCCGATTAATAAATTTGGAAACCAAAATGAAGGGGTAAACAACGTTGTAGTTTGGATGCCCATCCCAACCAAAGAATCTAACAAAAATTGGGCATCAACACGGCTTTCCACTCAATATCAAATGAAAATAAATTTCATACTTATTAAAGATATCAAAATACGATCTTCAAAACATACATGATATTGATGCCAGTATGCCCTTCCCCAATCAATGGACCTAAATAAAAAATTAGATTCCCCAAGCAATAGATCGAAATAAATTTGGGAATCGGCACTTCTTTCATATCAACATCAAAACAACAAATTTACCAACCTATATGAAACTCTTATGTCTGGCCTGACACCACATAAGCACCGTTGCTTTTCAGATGCCCATTCCAACCAAGGAATCAAACCAAAATTGGGCATCACATTGTTGTTTAGATGCACATAACATTAAAAGGAATCTAACCAAAATTGGATATCAATGCCGCTTTCAACTCAATATACAATTAAAATGTATATATATCAATCATTTTTCAAATTTTGATATATATTATTCACAATACACATGATGTTGTTGCTTGTATGTCCTTCCCCAATCATTGGAAGTGAATATAAAATGGGCTTCCCCAAGGAATGAATCGAAATTGGGAATCGGCACTTCATTCATATCAACATCCGATGATTAAATTTGCAAATCATTTTTCAAATATTGATATATATTATTCACAATACACATGATGTTGTTGCTTGTATGTCCTTCCCCAATCATTGCAAGTGAATATAAAATGGGCTTCCCCAAGGAATGAATCGAAATTGGGAATCGGCATTTCATTCATATCAACATCTGATGATTAAATTTGCAAATCTATCATAAACTCTCAATCCTAGCCTGAAACCATGTAGACACGTTGTCGTTTGGATGCCCATCCCAACCAAGGAACCTAACCAAAATTTAGGATCCATATTTGCTTTCCAATCAATATACAATGAAAATATATTTATATTTTATTGGAGATATTGAAATACGATCTTCACAACATATATGAGGTCATTGCTTGAATACCAATGCACAACCCCAATCAAGGGACTTAAAAAAATGGGCTTCCCCAACGAATGAATCGATATAAAATAGGGAACTGGCTCTTGTTTCAGCATCTGATCAATAAATTTGGAAACAAAATGAAGAGGTAGACAACTTCGTCGTTTGGATGCCCATTCAAACCAAGGAATCTAACCAAATTGGGTATGAACACGGCTTTCCACTCAATATCCAATGAAAATATAACTCAATCTTATTAGAGATTTTAAAATACGATCTTCACAACATACATGATGTTGATGCCTATAAGCCCTTCCCCAATCAATGGACCAAAATAAAAAAAATGGGCTTCCCTAAGCAATAGATCGAAATAAAATTGGGAATCGACACTCATTTCATATCAACATCCGATTAATAAATTTGCAAACCTATATGAAACTCTTATGTATGGCCTGGCACCACGTAGACAACGTTATTTTTTACATGTCCATCCCTACTAAGGAATCAAACAAAATTGGGCATCACGTTCTTGTTTGGATGCCCATCCCCACAAAGGAATCTAACCAAAATTGGTTATCAATCGCTTTCCACTCAATATCCAATAATCAATCATTTTACAAATATTGATATAGAGTATTCACAAGACACATGATGTTGATTGTATGCCATTCCCCAATCATTGGACCTAACTATAAAATGGGCTTCCCCAAGGAATGGATCGAAATAAAATTCAGAATCGGCATTTCATTCATATCAACATCCGATGATTAAATTTGTAAACCTATCATAAACTCTCAATCCTGGGCTGAAACCACGTAGACAATGTTGTCGTTTGGATGCCCATCCCAACCAAGGAACCTAACCAAAATTGGACATCCATATGGTTTTCCACTCAATATACAATTAAAATATACTTCAATTTTATTTGAAACATTGAAATACGATCTTCACAACATACATGATGTCGTCATTACTTGAATACCAATACCCTTCCCCAATCAAGGGACTTATAAAAATGGGTTTCCCCAGCGAATGGATTGAAATAAAATAAGGAATCGGCACTCGTTTAAATTCACCATTCGATGGATAAATTTGAACACCAATGTGAAAGGGTAGATAACGTTGTTGTTTGGATGCCCATCCCAACAAGGAATCTAACCAAATTGGGCATTAATACGGCTTTCCACTCAATATCCAATGAAAATATATTTCAATCTTATTAGAGATATTAAAATACGATCTTCACGACATACATGGTGTTGATGCCTATATGCCCATCCCCAATCAATGGACCTAAATAATAAAATGGGCTTCCTCAAGCAATAGATTGAAATAAAATTGGGAATCGGCACTTCTTTCATGTCATCATCCGATGAATAAATTTGCAAACCTCTATGAAACTCTTATGTCTGGCATGACACCACGTAGGCAACAATGTTTTTTGGATGCCCATCCCAACTAAGGAAACAAACCAAAAGTGGGCATCACATTCTTTTTTGGATGCCCATCCCAACAAAGGAATGTAACCAAAATTGGACATCAATACCGCTTTCAACTCAATATCCAATAAAAATATATATCAATCATTTTTCAAATATTGATATATAATATTCACAACACACATGATGTTGTTCCTTGTATGCCCTTCCCCAATCAATGGACCTAAATATAAAATGGGGTTCCCCACTTCATTCAAATCAACATCCGATGATTAAATTTGCAAACCTATCTTAAACTCTCAATCCTGGCTTAAAACCACAAAGACAACGTTGTTGAATGGATGCCCATCATAACGAAGGAACCTAACCAAAATTGGCATCTGTGTGGCTTTCCACTCAATATCCAATGAAAATATATTTCAATTTTATTTCAGATATTGAAATACAATGTTCACAAAGCACATGATGTCGGTTCTTGTATACCCTTCCTCGATCAAGGGACCAAAAACAAATGGGGTTCCCCAAGGAATGGATCGGAATAAAATAGGGAATCGAAACTTCCTTCAATTCAACATCCTATTAATAAATTTGGAAACCAAAATGAAGGGGTAAACAACGTTGTTGTTTGGATGCCCATCCCAACCAAGGAATCTAACCCAAATTGGATATCAACACAGCTTTCCAATCAATATCCAATGAAAATATATTTCAAACTTATTAGAGAGATTAAAATACGATCTTCAAAACATACACGTTGTCCATGCATGTATGTCCTTCCCCAATCGCTGGACCTAAATAAAAAATGGGCTTCCCCAAGCAATAGATCGAAATAAATTTGGGAATCGACACTTCTTTCATATAAACATACGAAGAATAAATTTGCCAACCTATTTGAAACTCTTATGTATGGCATGACACCACGTAGGGAACGTTGTTTTTTTATGCCCATCCCAACCAAAAAATAAAACCAAAATTGGGGCATCACATTGTTGTTTGGATGCCCATCCCCACACAGGAATCTAACCAAAATTGGGCATATCCAATAAAAATATATATCAACCATTTTTTCAAATATTGATATACAATATTCACAACACACAAGATGATGTTGCTTGTATGCCCTTCCCCAATCAATGGACCTGAATATAAAATGGGCTTCCCCAAGGAATGGATCGAAATAAACCAGTATCCAATTGAAATGTCCAATTCATAATTATTTTGACTCTCCATCACATACATGTCACCATTATTTGAAATGTCTTTCCCCTACCAATGATACTAATCAAATTTCAATATTAGCACCACTTTTTCCGAATGTTTTATACGGACTTGAACTTTTTCCAAAAAAAATCATTTACCTTTCTACATACATAAAGATGCTGAAACATGACCATCACATGTGATATCAATGTACAACTCAAGTCAAGTTGGGAAAAAATAGTCCAATTGTAAGGATGAATTGGATAGAGTTCAACATAAGGGAAGGTTGAAATTAAGAGGGAAATGTATTGCAAAGGGTAATGCCAAGACCTATCTCCAATCATGTTGAGGACCTATTTTGCATTCTTCCATGTAACATAAGATTATCATATCATCATCATAATGCGATTTTCTCATCCATTTGAGATCTATTTTGACTCTAAAAATTTCCTATTTAGAAACATTAAGAAAACTATAATGGCCTACTTCCAATTGTGATGACATATCAAACAAGATATCTACTATTCACATGATGATTGACAAAAATGACATGATTTTTTTGTTGTTTGTGAGAGAAAGTAACTGAATTAGAAAAACATTCATATTTTCATTAATTTAGAAATATCAAAATCAAAGTCTTAAAGCTAGAATTGAAATATCATATGAGATACAAATGAGGAACTGTCATTTGGTAAGCAAAAGCAAGTGAAAGACCTATTTACAAATTGATTGATATATACACATGGTGCAATCGAGAACGAGTTTCTTACCCCAATGATCTTTGTAGACAAATACTCCATATGTTTAGAATCATCAGCACCTCTCGCAAAGAATAGAGCAATAAATCCACCCTCTCAGACACTCCAAAGTCAACATCAACTCAGTCCTATATATCAAGAAAGACAAAGTTCAGTAGTGGACAAGAAAAAGATAAAGGGTATTGCTTCATTGGAGTTTTCATCACTCAGAGTAGCAAATAAGTGAAAATGATGAAACTGGCTTGTTTCGTGTTTTCTCTTTTTCCTTTTGTCAATATATCATCAATTTCGTTGAAAGGTAAAATGCCACATTAACCCATCCTGAGTTGCCCCAAGTTCCCCTCATATGTGATTAAATTAAAAAAAAAACCCTTTACAATGGAATAGAAATGATGAAAATTTAAGGGAAGTGGTAACTTTTCATTAAAGAGCACAAAGGAGTGCACCAAAAGGAGGGATCAAACAAAGCAGGAAAAAAGAAAGCAAGCCCAAAAGACCAAAACACTTTCCCCCTAACAGCAAAACAAGATTAAAATAAAGAGAGAACAACAAAGCCTGCCAGCTGAAATTGAAAGATATAATTGAAATGGAAAACTTTGGGAATTAGCTCTTAACAACAAGTATTCACGCACCCATTCAAAAAAAAGGAAAAAGTGTTCAGACACACACACACACACTACTCAAACCACTCAATCGAAACTGGAAATAAGGAAAATAATTTTACACGCAACAAATGCAATAACAACAATAATAGGTCAGCCATGGGCCCAATGACCATGGCTTACAGGGGCTATATGGATCAAGAGTTTTACCCAACACCTAGTACCAGAAGAGAGTTGGAGATCTCAGGGTTCAAAATAAAATAACAAGTGTTTTTCTTTTAGCTTTTAGTTTTCAAAGATAAAAGATAAGTCTTTACTTATATGAATCAATCTAATCGTGAAAAGGTGTTAAATAATATTAATTAAAATTAGATTTAAACTAAAATTAAAAATAATATTTTAAATACATTATTATTTAACGAAAAATAGACCCAGATTATTTTTATTTAACTTATATTTTGTCAAATCTATAATTTATTTTAATTATTAAAATAAAATAAAAATTATTGAGCTTGAAAATTCATCTTCAAATATACGTATAAGTAACTTAGGATGACGTTGATATTAGAAAGTTTTAAAAGATAAAATTCAAACAATACGAAGGAAGGAATTCCTTTCCTTTTACACTTTTCCTCTATTACAATTACAATTTTCTCCCATTCCTTTTTACTCCCATTTTCCCCTTTTACTTCTCTCCTCAATTACACAATCTCTATCTCTCTTCCTCTCACTTCTTTCGATCGGATCACCAAACGCATCCAAAAACCCTAATTCTCTTCCTCTCTCTATACAGAAATTCCATTCATTTTTTTTCTCCAATCCTCAAATTTCCATCTCATCTTTTTGGCGATCCCACTCTCTGGAAAATAAGATAAATCGGCAAAACCCTAGCCCACCGCCCATTCAGATTTGGATTCTGATCGATTCTTCATTCTCATCTCTCAAAAGAAAAAGACACCCAAAAACCCTAATTCTCTTCCTCTCTCTATGCAGAAATTCCCCTCATTTTCTTTACTCCATCTCATCTTTTGCCGATCCCACTCTCTGGACAAGAAAAGAAATCGGTAAAACCCTAACCCACTCCGCCCATTCGAATTCGGATTTGGATTCGGATCGATTCTTCGTTCTCATCTCTCAAAAGAAAAAGACATCCAAAAACCTTAATTCTCTTCCTCTCTCTATGCAGAAATTCCCCTCATTTTCTTTACTCCATCTCATCTTTTGCCGATCCCACTCTCTGGACACGGTAACCTACTCCTCGAATCCAGATTTGGATTCGGATCGATACTTATTTCTCATCTCTCAAAAGAAAAAAGACGAGAAAAAACAACAAAAATTGGAAGTTGGGGAAAGAGGAGAGAAATGGGAAGAAGGAGACTCACCATCGTCTCTTCAGGTTGCATTTTGAACGGGACTGGATCTGAAGGTCGAGCCGAGATTGGGTCTAAAAGTTTCGTCTGAGTGCATCGCGCAACAGAAAGGGAGACGAAGACTCTTCCTCAACGCGTCGGCGGTGTGGTTAGGGCGTGAATTGCTTGGTGCGGCAGACATTCCGAGAGACTGCAAATCTCGCCGGTAAAGAGACATAGGAAAGACAAACAAGCGACGGAAGCAGGGAGGGACAAGGGGAGGGACAAGGGGGGGAAAAAGAAGAAAGAAGAAGAAGCAGCAGAAGGGAAGCGCGCTTTTCTGCCTAGGTTTCTTTAGCCGGTAATGAAATGACGGTGTCATTTAGCGGAAGGCTTTTATAATAAGATTGGATGATGTTAGTTTCGTCGTATTTTCTTTCAATATTATAATTTTTCCTAATAACCTAATATTTTTAAACTTTTATAATTATAATATTTAATGATAGTATATGGTTTTTCTATTTTAACTAATTTTAGTTAAAAAGGAGTAAAATGTCACTCTTGCTTTGATTTGAGTGCTTATATAAGTTTTTAATTGGTAATATTGTTTGTATCCTGAAATTTTTTTAGATATTTTCAAAATATAATTACTTTTTTAAAAACATTTATTTGTAATAAAAGTCGACTGCCCATAATTTTTAAGGCCTTCAAAACTCTTGATTGTAATTAAAATGACAAATTGTTAAAAAAGATTAAATATAATTAATTAATATAGAGACACATTTATATATTAAAATGCATTGAATGGTATCTCTTTCACCGTCTTACTTGTTCTTTTTTTATTTCTTTTCCTCATCATTGATAATATTTATCTAACAAATTTAAAAATAAATTTATATATATCAAGATGAGATGAGATCTTTTTTACTTGGTTAAAATACGAATGTACAAATAAGTCTATGATCAGTAAAAGAAAATTATACAAATCATGAGAAAGAAGAAAAAACAACGATATATAAAATTAACAACACAAAAAGCTAAAAACATAGTTCTCAACCCCTTATGCCAAGATAAGATGAGATTCACAATCATTTACGTTAGTTTTCAAAATATTGAGTGAAAATTTGTAGCAGTGAAAATGTATTTTTTTCCAAACAATATTAGAGTCTAGCAGTGGTTTTCTTTTTTAACGATAAAAGAATATCACAGTCTCTCTCATAAGGGTCTGACTCTTAAGTATAGTTGGAGTAGGTGGCTGCATAAGGCTTCAAATAGATAGGGCTCTCAAGTCCATAAATTCTTTTGTTATCTAGATCCAAAAAATTAAAAATTAAATCCAGTAAAATAGACTCAAAATAATAAGCCCAAAATTTAATTATTAATTTCGCATCTCAAAATCTGAGAAAAATAAATTTTAAATAATACTTTGTTATAAATTTTATTATGATATTTTATTTGGATGTTTCACACTTTGTAAAAATAAAATGTATAATTTTATTTGTTGTGAGCAATGTTATCAAACCCGACCCGCGGGTAAACCGTGACCTGGCTGAAACACGGGTCATGTCATTTTAAAATCCTTAAAAACCCTCTGCGACTCGCGGGTCAACTTGATTTTTCTAATAAACCCGTGACCCTTGACCCTTAAAAACCCTTGGTTTTCTTTAAATGAAAAAAAATGCAGACGAAGATGTTGGTTCTTTTGAGAATAGGATTTTTAGATGAGTAGTTTTTAGTTTTTACAATTTGGTTTGTGAGAAAAAAAAAATTATGAAATATAACCTTAGTTAATAATTTAATATTATATTAATAGCACGGGTTTGACCAGATTTGACTATAGGTGAACCTAGTTGAACTTTATTTAACCCACCATTCCTCCAAGACGAGTTGCTCTACCGGTCGAGTTTTAAAACATTGGTTGTGAGTGTATAAAAGACTCATCTTAAGAGTTTGCATAGGGCTCCTGAAATCTCAGGACCGGTACTACTCTCATATTAAGTAAAAATATCATATTTTTTTAAAGATATTTAAGGAAGTATTTATTTTATGATAAAGTTTATATTTAAATATATTATTTTATATTGCAAGTCGTTGTCTTATATATTCATTTAACCGTAATATTCCATGTTTTAAATTATAATAACTGATTTTGTTTATTTAAAGGAGTAGAGAGATTTTAATTGTAATTATCTAAAATTTTTAATGATATAAATGTTTTATTTGAATTGTGAAGTAAGAAAATTCTGATTGTTTGAAAAAAAATTATTTCAATGATTATATTAGCCTTTAATTTTTTCTATATTTTGATTTTGAAAGTATTATTGAAAGATAGTTCAATTCAATTTTAAATGAATAGTTTATTTTGTAAATTTAACATTATCAACTAAATAAATAAAGACATTAAAAAAAATAAAGGATTGTTATCATAACAAATAAGAAAATGTTGAAAATAATGATAATTTTTCAGCTTAATAAATAGAAGTTTACATGTTTGTTATATTATTATACATTGTAATTATTTATGGAACAAATAGAATTGTTAAAATTTGAGTCATATTTACATGAACACTTTATTTTTATAAAGAATTTTGTTATTTTATTTTAATTGGAATGACATAAAAAATTAAAAAATTGATTTTAAAAAGTGTAGCTTTAAGTCTTTAACACAAGCTTGTATTAAACACGTCAGTGTTTTGCGGAGTCAATAGTTAAGTCTTATTTTATTATTATAAATTTTGAATATTAAATAAATTATTATGAATATTATATTATTATAATATAAAATTATTTTATTTAGTACAAGTGAGAGAGCAGAGGAAGAAAATTAGAAATGAGTAAGGAGATAATGAAACGGCTGCATCTCTATCTTCCCTTCTTCTTCTCTTCCTCTCCTCTTTCTCTTAAATAATAACAATATTATTATTATTAAATCTTAGAGTAATTTCAGAGGTAATCATTTAAACTCATAAATAGTTATATTCGGATAGAGAGGTTTGCACATGTTACGAGGACTAATCAGATGCTCTAAGAGGTCCTGAACACCTCAATCTTAAAAAAAAAAAAAAAAAACGTTTGGTTTCAATATATGAGCATAATACACACAGTAGAGAGAAAATTTGACAAGGACTATACGTTCTTCAGCATGGAAGAAATGGGCAGTTAATCCCCTGTAGGGTGCCAACTTCAACACATAGATAAATAGATTTCACAATGCCAATGAATGAAATGTTGCAATCTCTTTACATAAACATATAACTGTATCTACAAAACATGGCAATGACAAAAAGAATTGAAAAATCAAAATTACAAAGAATGGAAAAAATCAAACTCACACATGCATCTCAGTCATTGTCTGTAGTTATATATTGATCTTTTCTTAGTTTAAATGATGTTACATATTGATTTAAAGAGAAGCAAGACCTTCTTCCATCTATGTGAGAGGCTGATCGCGGTAGAACCAGTCTAGAACACCTACCCATCTGATTTTGTGGATGGCTACTGTTGTCACAAGGAGCCGGAGATGAACTTGTGTCTGGAGCTCCCATGCAGGGGCTAGAATTGAGTTTCCTTGATGGGAACTTCTGGCAGATAAAGGCGCGCAAAGAAAAGGATCTGAGAGGCAAAATCTGGGTACATTGGATATCATGTTTGCAGAATAGGGTCGAGAATGAAGCAGTCTCAGAAGAACCATTGCTTGAGCATGTAGTGCTTGTAGTCGCCATTTCATTAATTGGGTCTGTGTTGAGGAGCTTGATAAAGGAAACTATCCCACGCCGGCAGAGTGGGCATGCAATTGAGCCTAGAGGGAAGGGTGTTGGAATAGATGTGCAGTTCGTAGAACAAAGGTACAGAGCACAACTGGTGCAAAATTCATGCCCGCAACCTGTTGTTAATTTTGTTGATCAGAATAAATTTGATATGGAAGGCAATCTAAGATGACACATGTAATTCTACAAGAGGTTGAGGCATCTCACCCGACAAATCTTTTCCCCTTAAAACAATGACAGAAGTCAAATGGAAAGATAATACCAAAACCCAGATGAGAGAATTGTATTTTCCACAAGAACTACATTCAGAAAGCTAAAAAAAATGAACAATTAGTCATGAATCTTCCATGAAAAGTACCTTTTGTTGCTACTGTACACTTTCTTTCCAAACAAACCGAGCATGGATCAACACATCTTGGCAGTGAATCAAGATCATCTCTCCATCCACATTCTCTGCAAACAAATCATAATAAGTGTCTTGCAATGCATTGCAACAATAATGACGACTGCTTTATTCAATATATTCATATCATTAGGAAAACATTTCCTTCATGGCCATGCATGGCCCGTAAACCTATCTATGCATTTGAGCAAAATTGAGGACATCCAGAACAGAACATAACCAATGAATGACAATTAAAGCAAGAAAAATATGGATGAATTGGATAATATGACAAATTTAACGATGAAAAAGAGGTGACAACATGAATTTCCATGATAAGAGGAATTTGAAATTCTACCGGGTATCTTTAAATTATTGGGATCCTTGTGTTACACCACATTGATACTGATACTGGTAGAATGTGGGATGGTGAAATGTATATTTAAATGTTTAACTTCTATTAAATACATAGCTTTACAGTCAATAAAATAATATAGAGCCCACTCACCGAGCAATTTTCACAATACTCATAAGGGGAAGGGACAGATATGGTGATGGAAGAATTTCGAGCTGACATTCTGGTTGTTGTTTGTTCAGAATCCCCTCAAGCCAATGTCTTTCCCGCAAACGAGCAACCATCAGAGGAGTCAAACTACAAAAACAACAAAAACAATTAGAAGAAACAAATCAACCACTAAACCTTAGGCTTGAATCGTGCCTGGGCTTGGACTCAACTCGGAGATGGACCACGACTCTGGTCAGGTGCAAACAGAGAACTCATTAAAAATAAGCATTGTTGGGCCGGTTGATGGCAGGGCTGAACAGATCAAAATTTACCCATGAAACCTCAAAATCAGATCCCAACCCAACAATGATGGGCACTTGTATGAGCAAGATGGTTTGTCCATTCCAGCCATTCATTTGAATGATTGATCTTATTAGTATAAAACACTCATATCTAACTGAATAACTAAGCACTGCATACCCATACATACCCATTAGAATTCTCAGCAGTGAGGCTAGCACCCTTGGCAATCAAAAGCTGCATTTCGCACAGAACCACAGAATATGATCATTTTCTAAGAAGGGTTTCTGAAATATGACAGTCAACTTAAAGAGTAAACCAACATACTTGACAGCATTGTGCATTTCCACCAGAGGCAGCATAATGAAGAGGTGTACTTCGTCGGCCTGTCAAATTGAAAGAAAATTTTATTTTAGTAGGGATTCCTCCGGATTCCCAACCAGTGTGCAAGAATAATTTGTAGAACTAAGCATTGAATTGGAAGAAAAAAAGTGAAGATAAAGCCAAAAAAATAACTTTTATAATCACTCAAAAGCCATTTTGTTTTGCCCTCATAAAATTATTATGTAGCAGGATGCAATAAAAAACCACCAAATTCCACATATTAGAGCCAAACAGTTATGTAATCCAGAATCATCATTAGTCCTCACCGTGTATGTATATTGTGAAGAAATTGAAACTATGTATTTTTAGGCAACACTGATTGGAAAGTTTGGATCCACCAATAATGGGTATGGAGATCACCCATAGTGAGGGCCCGATCAAGGTTACAGAACCATGAACTGCACAGGTGGAATGAATTTCACATCCAAATTGCAGCTTAGGATCCACTTATGTAAGTGTAACAACTTGTACCCCAGTACTCATAAAAACAAGAAAAATAAATCATAAAAAAATAACACTCAATGCTCACTGATTTTAAAATAAAAAGAATGAAGAGCCAATATGTCAGTATCTTCTGCTGTATTCAGCTATGAGGTCAATTGGGTACAGTATCACTTTCTCATTTCACCACAAGTGGATATACATATTATCCTCATGGCTTGAGATTGTACTGTAAGACCCTTGGTTAGGTGATTGAATTGTTCTTCCAATAGGACTTGACATTGATAGGACCCCTACTTTCACTATTACTATTATTATTTTAAGATTAGACAAGCCCTTTATTTCTCCTGTTCCCCTTTCTAGATGAAGTGATTCATTTGATACTAAAGCATCTAATTGCAGGAGTGGATAATCCACCCAAAGTGGTGGCCATAAGGTTATCAATTTGGATTATATAACCCACAGAGAAGACTGAGGATACCAAAAATCCCAAGTAGTGGATCATATAATTTCTCATGAGGTTGCAGTACATTTACACAGAGATATTATTACTATTATATTATACTAACAAAAGGAAATGATACAAGCCATCACATTCATAAGCAAATTGAAGAGATGTAATGTTCCAAGATTCGGATCAAGTCTCTTCTTTTTCTTTTTCTCAGTAGGCGAAAATCAATTTCATTAAATGATAAGAAAAAGGACAAAAGCATGACTATATATCATATATATGGTATAAAATATATAAAGTGCACTTTTTGAAAGGTTTAAGATCTATAAACAGCAACGATTATGAAAATTCCATATACGGACCATACAAACCGAACTTGGGCATAGTCATATCCAATTTCACAGAACTGTATCCAGATCAAAGTGTCCTCTGTCTACCACTCTACCCCCAGTTACATATGAAGAGCCACAGTCCTTGCTCCTAAATGTCCATTGTATGATAGATAATGTTACTATTTAGACAGAAATCATGGAACTCTAAAGCTGATCCGTTGAGCCTTCTATGAATTGCATTGATGGACACCAATTTGAGCAGTTTTTTGGGTATTAAACTATGGAAGAGAGTGGTGACAAAAGGCTTTGACGATGAAGCAATTACAAGAAAAATGGTGATGAGAACTATGGAAAATACAGTAATAACCAGGGTATTGTCAGCTGACTATAGTGAGTGATTGAGTAGATGATGGTCGAGAGCTGCGATGAAGCAAAATTACAGCAGTAAGCTCCGAATAAAGAGAGTAGCCTAATGAGAGAGTTGAATGAGGCATCCATTTTTTAAACTGTATTATCGAATTTTATCAGAAAATAAATATTTGGAATAGTAATTTAAGCTTTAAATGGTTATTGAGATCAATTGTGCTGGATAATCCAATACACCCTTTTTGAGAATGCAATTTCATGAAACAATTTCTTCGTAATGTAGTTGAATCATGTGTTCATGATTGTCCAAATTAGACTTAATGAAGTGTGCTGATATCATAGTGTTGAGATAGAACTAAAAACTATGAACCACCGAGAGATTTTGAATAATGAAGCATAGACTAATTAATGGATTGTGACATGACAAAATGCATGTGGTAACAAAGAAAAAGATCAAGCATATGGTAGGACATCAGTTACCATGAACATCCTAATGAATCAGGTCCCTACTAGTTCTCTAAACCAGAAGTTGTCAATAATGTAGAAATCAAACAACGAACAGAAATGGATAAAAATAGAACTACCAATTGGATCTATTATTGTCCTTTCGTCTGTGGTGACCTCTGACACTGAAGCTCCAAAGCTCACAAGTAAATGCACAGTCTCAGCATGTCCATATAGTGCTGCCATATGGAGGGCAGTAAAACTACCATCTGCTGTTTTATTAAGTATGCTAGGAAGAGAACTGCTATAACAGAGGAATGAATAAATAGATCGCTCAATGTATCAGAAAAAGAAGCAATGAACTAAGAGCTACTGATCATAAAAAGGACATGAATTTAGACAATGTACCCCTCATCAAATTCAGTTGTAGAATCTTCATCTGGCGATCTCTTGCTTGTGAAATTCCAAAAATGAGGTATGCTGGGAACATAATCAGCGAGGAGGAGACGGGTGCAACGAGTGTGACCATTTGTTGCTGCAAAGTGGAGTGCTGCACCACCATTGAGATAATCGACTTTGTGAACCTAAAACCAAAAAACAAACAAAATTGTGAGCATTACTTGCCTGAGTTTAACTGAATGTGTTTTCTTGGATCTACATATAGTTGAAACTGATTTAGACATTTTGTTGGAACAGGCTTCAGTTCAGTCTTCTTTTCAATTTGGTGCATGGAAATGGAAACCACATTAGGTAGGATGGTGTATTCCAATTTTTACATGACCGAATCAAACATCTGATGACAAAGAAAACTAGTAGGAAAGGGAGAAAAACATCACCACTCATCATCTAGCTGGTTTCTGATTTACATGCAGCTCAAATGCACAAGGGTAATAGGTATCTGCTTGTTCTGTGAATACACTTGGTTGCATGTGTTTTGGATTGTAAGAACACGAGTATAACTCATCCTTAAAAATTGGCTTATAAGAAGAGTGTGCCCATACATTTATAAACCCTAAGACCCGAAGGTCCACTGACAATGTGGGACTTTGCTAACACTCCCACTCATAGCCAGGGTTGTAGACACTCAGCTCCCCATCTCCACGCAGGGCTGGAGATATGAACCTGATCCATCCTTAAAAACTGGCTTATAAAGAGAGGGTGCCCATGCATTTATAAACTCCATGCCTCAAAGGTCCATTGGCAACGTGGGACTTTGCTAACATGGATAAGATACAAGCATATAGGAATTGGAACTCAAGAGTAAAAACTTACATTAGCTCTGAAAAGCATTAGACTCTGAACAACCTCCCAATGGCCATAATAGCAAGCTTGCATCAAAGCGGACTGTTTATGATGTAGAACAAGTTTCTATTAGTGAAAGACATCCAACAAAATGGCAAAGTAACATTCCTATGGTATAATTTAGTAAACAAACTGTAAGGAATGAAATCACAAAACACACAGATCAATCAAAAGCACAAAACAATAGATTTTACGTGGTTCACCACTAGGGGTTACAACGGAATACTGCTCGATTGCGCAATGAAGAAATCTAGACAACTTGTTACAATGGATTCTCAATCCCTTAACCCTATGTCCTCTCTCCTTTCTTCTCTCTCTGTTTTCTTCTCTCTCCGCTGAGAAAGTCCCCTATTTGAAAACCCTAAAGAGAAATAGTCCTTACGTATTGGGCCTTACATAAACACAACAACTTGGACCTTTTCAGCCAAACCCAACATAAACATGCTCTAATGTTTCATCAAATGTTGCATCCAACGTTCTGTTTGAGACAAGTGAACATTTATTCTTCTTCCAGTAATAGCAGTACTAGACATTAATATACTACTTGTGTAGAGTAACAATTTTTATTTGCATACATTTTTTTCACTAAATCTTACACAGCAATGTTGACGTCGTTATAAATGTGCCGGAGTATTTTGTTCTAGTTTTCTCCATGTCTAGTATTCATGTACTGACCAGGGGTACAAATATCGGCCGATACATATCGTATCAGCCGATATGTACCGGTTTTCAAAGAGTGAATATCGGCCGATATATATCGTTATCGGCCGATATTCACAATATCGGCTGAAATATCGGCCCTATTATATCGGCCGATATCGGGTGGAGAGAGGAAAATATCGGCCGATATATCGTCCGATAACGATATATCGGTCGACATATCGTAGCGGCCGATATATCAGCCGATATCGATTTTTAAACCCCTGGTACTGACAATCTGAGCATGGATTTTACAAATTAAACAGTAGGCACTTGTTGTCCACTGTAATTCAAATTTTAGGAGTAGTGTTAAACTATTAATCTTAACTAGTCTTAAAAGAATAAATAGAAGAAACATAAAGAAAAATGTACAGAAGACCCAATCATAAAAGATAAAGATGCTCTAACCTGACCACGGTAATTCTCAAGATCAATTTCGACGTCGGATTCAAGCAAGAGAGAGACAATCTGAAGGTACAAAAAATGAAATCAGCCTCTAAGAAAAAGTACAAACTAATGACTGTTGGATGCTAAGATGGGTATTCCAAATCACATTTGGAATTTTGGATCAAATGTTTTGGCAGAATAAATCATTATTTGTTCTTTAGAATTAGACAAAGGAAGTAGAGTAATAATATCAGATGGGTCAATGGGATATACTATATGGGACCAAAACAAGGATCCAAGCATCCAATTCAATGTAGCTTTTTTAGTTCCATTGCACCAGTAAGAAACAATCTTTCATTTTGCTTTACAATTTGGAGTTTGCATCCTTCACAATATTCTGAGACGAAATTGAAATGTGAAAGTGACAAAAAGTCTCACATTGATTAATTTGAGAAACCAGCGACTTCATATAACACTTGATGCACACTTCTCTCAATAGCTAGCTTTTGAGAGTGAGTTCTACCTCAAAAACGTTATCATGTCACGGTTTTCTAACAATAACAAATTGAATGAATAAAGAGAGGAGATGTTAGATACCTCATGGTGGCCTCGAGCAGCAGCGTAATGCAGGGGAGAATTGTGGACCCCAGAAGTCGAATACCTCGCGAGATGAGGATTATATTCCAAGAGAGCCTTGGCTTCCTGAACATCTCCATCTCTTGCAGCAGACATAAGCCGCTCACCTGACACTGAGCATCCAAAAGAATTGCCCATAATGCTTAGAAATCTCATGGATTTTTGTAGAAGAAAAGGTGACAATAATGAATAACTTGTTGTCTCAATGCAAGATTAGTACTATTTCCACTGGAATAATAACTAGAGACACCAGTTAGATTCTCCAGCCATTACTCCAACTGAACTTTCCACGACCTTCAAGAAACCATCTTCTCTCTGTTCAAGACAGCTTCTTTTCACCACATCATCTACAACTGGATTCAAAGTCAGTCCTTTTGTATCCAAATCAATTGCCATCTAATCTTGTGTTTTCTAAGAATTAAGAAGACCCAATGAAGTAAACAACTCTCTCTTTTCTCTCTACATCAACAACATTGATTTTCACCCAAAAACGAGAAATACCCACATCGAAATCTCTCATTTTACATCCAAAGGAATAGGCCCTGAAGCTCACACAGTAACACTGTAAAGTTTAAGTCTGGAGAAAGCCATTATACATGTATCAAATCAAAGAGCCCACGATGCTGAAAGAAAAAAGGAAAAAGACAGAAATCCAGTAAAGAAGGTTCTGCCACTGCATAGACCAAAATGACAACGAAGAAATCAAAATCGCTCTCATCGGTCAATTACACATCAATCTAATCGTCCAATGGACGGCACGTGTATATCTGAGTAATCTCCAAATAATCCAACAGGAAAGAAACAAAGAATAGAAATAATAATCCCGGTTTTTTCGTGAAATTCCTTGAAGAACGGGGATTCCGGGTTATTGTCATTATATATATATATATATATTCCGGGTTATTGTCATTATATATATATATATATGAGGATAAATAAAGTCGGACCCACATATTTAAATGGTAATTAAATAATTTTATAATCGAAAACTCTAACATGATACAATGGAATTATAAAATTAGAAAAAAAAAGGGGAGTTACATAATTTTGTGATTCAATCACGAATTCAATAATAAATGGTATATCAAATTAAATGATATATTAAATATAAAAATAAGTCTTATTTAAACGTATCATCATTCTATTTAAGTAAATTAGGGATTTAAAAAGTGGAGGCTACCATGAAACTATATATTGATTTAGAGGAGTTAGTTTGATGATCAATTTCTCTTCTTGTTTGCAAGAGGTCTTAGGATCAAGTCCCCCTCAACGCAAAAAACATCATTCTCCATTGTCTCCTCTCATAATCGGAGGTCTTGAGTTCAATTAACACTCTGACTTCTTTAGGACACTTTTCATGGAATTACTTCTTATCGCTTGGACTCAATATTAGCGGTGAAACTCAGGTCGAATTTTGGCCCGAACCCACATGACTTAACCCGAAAATCATGCGGGTCGATAGGGCTGCAACTCGGATCGGGCGGGTCGGGTTTCTTAAAACCCAACCCAACCCACATAAATTCTCGGGTTATGAAAGTCGGGTCAGCGAGTCGAGTCAGGTTGAGAAGTAAAAAACCCGCATTGAATTCGAGTCGGGTCGGGTTGAGTTGAGAGATTTTTAAGTTAATCCGACCCGACCTGGTAAAAAGTAAGCTAAAGTATGTTCAAAATGTGGGTCAGGTCAGGTTTCGAGTTGAGTGGGATTATAATTTTGGTCGGGTCGGGTCAAGACGTCCAGGTCAAAAGTTCGGGTCGGGCCGGGTCGAGTTCCATATATTAGTAACTCGGACCGGATTGAGTTTTAAAATACCTGACCCGACCCGGCCCGATTTCAGCCCTACTCAATATGTATTTGTAGAAAGGTGTGCACATACTCCGAAGGATTAATTGGATAAAATCCCCTATATGTGAGACATCCAAACACCCTCTCTCATTAAAAATAAAATAAAATAGCAAAATAAGATTTTCTAAATTTCCTTAAAAGGAAAAAGAAAAAGAAAAATTATAGTCAAAGAGTGAAGATGGAGTAGAGTATCCGGCGCTCCACTGAAGTCCCATTTTTCTGCACGGCAGAAAATAGAATCGTGTCTGCCACTCTATTACTAATTTACTATCATGGAAAGGCAACCAGTCACCGACGTTCTCTTCTCTCTCTCTCTCTCTCAATTTTTAATTGATGGAACAGAAAAATACTTTAAAATAAAATAAAATACAGTAGTAAACTACAATGGACATGACAGCAACTCGTGGGTTTAGAGCTCAATTTGGGCCAGATCTGACATGAGATCATGTAAAAAAATCTGAAAGAAAAAATTATCTAGGTTGATCCGACTTGGTTTGAGATCATTTTTGGACTTAAAACATCAAGAGCCCAGTACGTAAAAGTCTGAATTTGAATCATAATTTATAAAATTTAAGTTTAAATGAATATTATGTCTAAATATAAAATTTATATAATATATTGTATATTTTAATAAAAAAATATAAAAAACTTTCTTTTTAGATTCAAATAGATTCGAATCCAAATAAACATGCATATGCATTTTGAGTTTGAAACCAAATTTGGTCTTGCAAATACAAATCAAATAGGACTTGGGTTTAACTCATTTGGGTTGACCCAAGACCAGGCTTAGATTTGAGCCCTTTAATTACCATTTGGGCCCAAGCTAGGCAGACCCAAAGCCTAAACTGGCCCATCCAAGTTGCAGTTCTAGTCAAAATTCAAATTCATAATACCGGCTTCTGCCTAATGAATGGTGGAGAGGAATTTTATAGAGGAATATGTGTCTTTGATAATTAATATATCTTAAATTTAGGAAATTACGTACAAAGTTATAAAATCATACAAGTCTCGTGTATCAAGTAAATTTTAAGGAAGTTGAACCTAAAGCCTAGGGCTGCAACTTGGCCCAACCCGCATGACCTGACCCAAAAAATCATGCGGGTCGGGTCAGCAGGATCGGGTTGAAAAGATAAAAATCCACATGAAATTCGGGTTCGGTTGGGTTGAGGATTTTACAAGTTAACTCAACCCGGCTAAAATTAGGCTAAAATGAGTTCAGAATACGGATCGGGTTAGAATTCGAGTCGGGTCGGGTTGTGAAGTTCGGGTTGAGAATTCAAGTCAAGTCGGATCAGGTTCCATATATATTAACTTGGGTCAAATTGGATTTTAAGGAACCTGACCCGTCCGACCCAAGTTACAGTCCTATGTAAGCCCCACGTAGTCTGACTTCAGAATTTTACATTGACTATGTTGAGTTGTTTTTGTCTATAAATTTACTTTTAATTAAAAAATCTCTAAATTTTAACATCTCTGTGATAAATCATGATAGAATATTAAGATCCGATAATATAATTATTTCCATAATAGAATGATAGTGATGATGAATGATAGTGATGCTGAAGATGGTCAAAATACAGAATGAAGTCCTATCAAATGGATTAAGAAATTCAATCACTATTTAATGTTGAAATAAATGGGTCCACATGGCACCACTTGGAAACGTGAAGGACCCTCAATGGCTCGAGAGCTCTAACAAGTCAGTCAATTTAATATTTTAATTGACTTCTCACGTGAACTGCATTTCATGAGAATAATTTCCATAGAGCATTCAATTTGAAGTGATTGATAAATTCAAATCTATATTAATATTCACGCTACATTTTAGAAATCAAATTGAACTATACAATTTGATTTGATTGGATTTAAATGGGTTTTCATGATGATTGTGTTTTTAAAATGATTTAGTTTGTTTAAAAATTATTATATTTTAATTTTCTTCTTTTAGTAATTTATTCTTCCATAAGTATTTTATTAGTTTTTTTCTTCTTATTTATCCCCATCAAATAGGGGACATAATGTGAGAATTTCTTACCACTAAATATTGGTAGTCTAACAGAATTTGTCTCTAAGCTTTCCTCTCAGATAATTTTCTCTTCCATATAGGGTGTAATATTACTTATTATTTTTCAAACAATAATAATTAAATACAAAGATTTATAAACCTCGCGGTTAAGATTTTAATTGTTTTAATCAAAATATCATGTTTTAATTCAACATATATTGGACTTGGTTATTTTGGTGCACAGAGTTTGCATACCCTTTAAATATTATTGAAATAGCCTCAATATACCCAATATTTTTATATATTTTGAAAACGAATATCCATAATGTATCAGCTGAATATATATATAGTAAAAATGAAAAGGATCTTTTTGGATGACAGCACAAGTAGAAGGAAGATGAATGGGACAGGGCATGTGCTTACTAACTCTCTAATAAAGATGCACTAATCAGCTGCACAGAATCAAAATATTTTACACAATTCATGAGTTTTTTTTTTTATAAACATGGCTTGTAGAGCACCCGATTAATTTTCAAAATACGTGTAAGTCTTCCTACTGACATACATCTAGTAATTTGATAACAGATAGTGATCCTTTAGAGTAAAGTGAAAATCGAACTCAGAACTTTCGTTTCCTAAACGAGTTCTTGATCACAACGAGAAATTTTGTAACAAAGCGTTGAAGTAGAGGGCCCACCTTAGATAGTCATGAAAATAGAAAGTTAATATTTTTTAAAATTCTAAAACTGTTCTTCTTTTGTTTTAATCATAAGTTGAAAATTTGAGATTCAGACTCAATTTAAAATCTTATTGAGTCAACTCAATTAAAAATGACTAACTCAAGTATTTTTTTTTCCTTCTTTATATTTTTAAACTATAACAACAATTTAAAAGACAAAAATATGTAAACAACTTGAACCCAAATTGGATTTTATGTTACAGTCACAGTCCCTCAACTGTGTAAAAGGTGAGGATTTATAATTTTCCTCACTAGATGTAGAAGAACCCTTCTAAATAGAAATTTGTCACTATCTTATATTAACATTGAAATACTATAAAATTGTGAAAGCTTAAATAATTTCAATTCAAGCTAGGGCTTAGAAATGAATGGTGGAGAGGTTCATATGCAAAATTCAATGTTTTGAATTTTGATCATCGAATTTCAATGGGTCAGAAGTGGGTAAGGCAGGTAGAGGATTAGTTTAAGTTTGATATCTACAATTTCAAAAGACATCAAATCAATCAACCAATCAATAATTTATTTAAAATGATCTTTCCATAACACTGTGTGGAGAACTGCCCTAACCCTTCACTCAATAACAAGGTTTGGCTAAAATTCTATTTTTGGTTAAAAAACTTGTGAGTTTTTAAGGAGGCTAGTAGAAAAATTAGGGCTGAAATTTGGATGAGTTTGGCTGGATTTTAATAAATCTAATTTAACTCATATAAGAAATTATTGAACTCAACTTGAATCGATCCGAATTGCTTAATCCAATCCAATTCAAATTGCTTAGTCGATTCATCCTGAGTGTTGAACTGAATTGTTAGTTCAACTCAACCTGAGTACTATATCAAATTTAAAATGACTTAGGGATTAGGACTTCCTTAATGAAAGTGCACGACGAGACTATTTGACAGTTTTTTCACCTAAAAAGGAGGAGCACATTATCTACGTGTCCAAACATCTTAAAGCATTTGACTAATTTTCGAAGCATATGCAAGCCTCTCTATTCTACATAAACTGCATAACTTTACAGATAGTGGCCGTTTGGAGTGGAGTGAGAATTGAACTAAAGACTCTGATAGGTATATCCAACTTTCTTAGAGCATCCGACTAATCTTCGAGGCATGTGAAAGCCTCCCTACTCCATATAAACCCCATTACTTTATAGGGAGTGACCCTTTAGATTGGAGTGTAAATCAAACTCAGGATTCTCATTTTGGAGGTGGGTTTCTCGCCCGCACTCCAATTCTTTTAGGTTTTTCAATTTTTTTTTATTTTAATTTTAGCATTATTATTATTTTTTATTACTAAAAATTTACCAAAGTGAAGAAGAGCTTCTTGGTTTTGGTTGAGTTTGTATTGGATCTTGTAGATGACTAGATTCAGTATCTTTGCAGCATGCAGTCTTTAGTCTTACAAACTACAACAGTCTCATATCATTTACTCAGTCTGCCCTGGATTTTATTGCCTTTGCTACTAAATTTGAATTTCTTTTCTTGAATCGCTTTCCTTCTGCCATTCCATTTATTTCTCCCGCATATAACTTTCCACCTCCCTCTCTCTCTCTCTTGTATTCTTCTCCTTGCCCCACTACAGAAGAAATTCAACTACTCAAAGAGGCATTCATCAAAGGCCTAAATAGCCTCAGATCACCATGACATGCAAACATCCATCCATGGTTTCATTCTTATCTTGTCTTCAGTAATGGAAGATGGGTTTTTCCCAGTGAACAATTTGGAGAATCCTGGTAATTTCTATTGATTTTTTCTTGAAAAATGAGGTGGGTATTGTTAGAAACAACTGGAAAAGGCTTCATCTCCCCTGTTCCATCACAAAGTCTCAATGTAGAAGAAAACAAGATCAGCCCAAGCATCTTACTCATCATTCTCATCCTATCGGCCATTTTTTTCATATCTGGTTTGTTTCATCTCCTTGTTAGATACTTCTTCAAACCCTCTAACACAAATACACAAGATTTGGACAGTGTCACTGCCTTCCAGGGGCAATTACAGCAGCTATTCCACCTCCATGATGCAGGTGTGGATCAGTCATTCATAGACACACTTCCTATATTCCTCTACAAAACCATCATAGGTTTGAAAAATCCATTTGATTGTGCCGTTTGCCTTTGTGAATTTGAGGCAGAGGACAAGCTGAGACTGCTGCCCAAGTGCAGCCATGCATTTCACTTGGAATGCATTGATACATGGCTGTTGTCTCACTCAACTTGCCCTCTTTGTAGAGACATCTTGCTTCCCGATTTCTCGTCCCGCCAGGGTTGCTCTGTTTTTATTCTAGAATCAGGCAGCGA
Organism: Chimonanthus praecox; assembly: GCA_022113865.1. Lineage (NCBI taxonomy): Eukaryota > Viridiplantae > Streptophyta > Magnoliopsida > Laurales > Calycanthaceae > Chimonanthus > Chimonanthus praecox. Next base: position 3,302,502 of record CM039095.1, on the reverse strand, counting down.
AAGCTCGAGAGAGATCCCACCTGAGAGAGAGCCACCGATCGGGGCTAATACGTCTTCGCGAAGAAGTTCAATTACTCATTTCAGCTTCCATGGAGGAGAAGACGAATTCGGGTCTTCTCGTAACGATGTTTCGCACAAAACGAATCAAATTGGAGAGACTTTGGAGGCAAAACTCGTTCCTGTTAAGCTTGGAAAGTTCAAGAATGCTGATTCTAACGCTGGAGGAGGTGAGGGAAGTAGTGACAACAGCAATGTAGATGGAAGGAGATGCTTCTCTACGGGCTCTTACGCGTATGTTCTGGATGATTCTTCTCTTCTACAAGTTGCTATAAAACCCCCCACCAAGAAGCCTACAGGCAAAAGGCCTTATCTTCCATTGATGCCCGGCCACCGGGTGGCCATGTCCGAATGTGATTGCCATTCAAGCAGGGAAGATTTTAAGGGATTTGAAGCAGCAAAGAGCACTGAATTTCATTTGGATGGTAGTGGTGACGGTGGTGGTGGTGGCAGTACTACTGCAGCTGCAGTTGGAGGAAGTAGAACAGAGAGCTTTTCTTTCTCAAAGATCTGGCTTAGATCAAAGGAGAAACCTTCAACAATGGATTCTTTTAGCCGAGCCATATCCTTTCGACTGCCATTGCAACGATCGACCGTCAACGGGATGAGGCCCAAGTGTCCCGGGAATGTTCAAGAGATCGGCGTTGCCGGGTTAGGGAGTGGCAGAAGTGAATTGGGTCTGGATGTTGAAGTTGGTAGTTCAATGAGTTTGGAGCTCAATCCTCCTTCATTTGCAAGAAGAACATTACTTAGGCTTGGAGGGAAACAGAACAAGGTAGTCCATTCATCTTCAGCACTCATGTTTGATTGAATCTTGGTATTGGTTGTAATGTTGTAGTGCATGATCTTAGATTCCTTGAATTCTATTACATTAAAATGAAGGAAAAAGAGAATCACAAAACTTTGTAGACATGTAGCATTTGAACTTTGAAGTGGAAAACAAATTCTTTTTTCAAAAATGTTTTCCGTTATTTGATCACAATCGTCATGGGCATCTTTGTTTTGCTTTTTTTCCTGAATAATGTAATTGAAAATTATTGCTTTCCTGAATTTTGGCATTTTTTGAGATTTTTACTGCTAATTGGCGTCTGTATATGAGATCATTTTTTCTAATTAAGAAAATTCTACTGTTATTTTCCTTTTTCTTACAATTTAAAATTATTTAAATTTTAACTATAATTTTTTTTCCCATTTTCTTCTCTCTTAGATAGGTTTTTCCTATTCTTAATTAGTTATAAATGAAGGATTAGACTAAAAAGTCTCATCTTCAACTCTTTTTGATCTTACCCTCGTGTACACACGGGAAGCGGGTGGCTTGAAGCAGACATTTGAAAGAGACAATTTTTCCATATCCATCGAATAATTTTAAGTGAAAATAAGATAAATTTTTTAAGAGTAGATTTGAAACTTAAAATAAATAGATGGAAAAATTACTTTAATTTACTGCCAAAGATTGAAATATAGCATTTTGGACATTTGACGGAGTAAAAAAATTTAGTCAAAATTTCAACCTTTTTGTCATCAAAATTTTTAATACTTTTAATTAAGTCAAAATTTCAACCACTCTAGTTACTCTTGTTTGGTAATTTAGGGGTAGAAGTAAAACTCAATTTTTTACTTTTCCTCTCTCACTTTTGAAAATTCTTTCCAAATAAAGGATATTGATAATACTCATGGTAACCCCAAATAAACTTGTAAAATTTACCCTTCATCTAAATGCAACCTTCCATTATTTGGATATCGGCTCCTCTAAGATTAAAAAAAAAAAACAATCCAATTTTTTTCCTCAAGTTGCTGCTCATGTGTGTAGAAGATTTATTAAAATTTCAAATGCTTCCAGATATCATGGCATGATTTGATGGGTTAAGTTTCCAATCCAAATTTGAAAATGGGCAGTGGGAATTGGCTTGCCCGGCTGTGTTGGGTTTATTACAGTTCTTTTTTTAGGTTGAAATTGAAATTGAAATTGAAATTGAAATGGGTTTGGTAGCTGAATAGTCTTTAAGTCTTTGAGAGGATTCTGTCATATTTTTTATGGGGACATTAATAGGGATTCTGAGAGCAGTTGAAGTTGGATGCTCATATCATATAATACATTACATGTTCCCATTACACTGTCACCTAACACATCATGCTTTTGTCTCCCCATCAAGTATAGAGTTTTCCAACCTTCAATGTGGGGTCCACAATCGATCATCTTGACCGTTGATCTGATGAGATTCACTGCAATTAGGATTTGATTTTTTTTTTTTTTTTCTAAAATCATTCACATCGTATGATCTTAATCCTAAAATTATTGAGAAGGTCATGTACCATTGATGATGATGATGAGAACAAATCACTTGTATGGGCTTTCTTGGGTCTATATAGATAAGTGGGTTTGGAAGTTCTTGTGTTGTATACTGCTGTCATTAAAAAATAATCTCAATCGGATAATTGAAGTCATATTTTTCAGTGAAAATTCTTTATATGTTAGATAAATGATAAAAGTTGATTTGATGTGAATTTGATTACGGATTTAATTTTCAGAAAGTGAGAGTCATATTTTTTTTTACCTTAAAAATTAAGTTTATATAATAATGAAGGTTTTATGTATTAGATCAACAACCTATATAATGGTGAAGGACAAGTGCGGACGGAGATGTATTTGCCTGTAATAGTTGATACGTTGCGTTGCGCTGATACGAGCGTAATGTCGCCCTATATAAACACAATACATTTTTACTCCAGCTGTAAACTGTACATGATAATGATTTAAATAACATCATTATTCACCTAATCTTCATTTGATGAGCGATCCTCCCACGGACATTTTATGTATACAGACACGGGTTTTACTATGATGCTCATTTTGCCCTTCACTTGCCGTATCGAAAAAGTTTGGAATGTCAGAAATTGGATCCTTACTAGTTTTTGACAAACCGATTTACAATTTAAAGAGCCGATTTTACTGTTCACGAGTGATCCGGTTAACCGATTTCTGACATTTCTATTGTTTTACATTTTCGGTACGATAGGTGAAGGGCAAAATGGGTATCACAATAAAACTCGTGTTTATATATACAAAGTGCCCGTGGGAAGATCTCTCACTATTTTTATTCATCATATGTTTTATATGAATTTGACTATTTGATCGATCAGAATCAGATATATCTGAGAATCCAACATGATTCAAATTCAGATTTGACATGAAACAGTTGCACATGAATTTGATCTAACTTTGATTAAAACCTGGCCACTTAAATCCTTATTTTTGGCTGAACAAGACAAGCCCTACGTTGTAGGAGAAGAGTACACTCGTATGTAGGATCTACCATTACAAATGCCCATCATTGAACAATTTGATGATTGACCAGACCAAGTGTCTTTTTTTAGAAACATCTTTACTTCTGTTGGCCCATATCTAAACCGTGGATGTAGATTGATATCAAACATCTACATTACATCATTACAAGACCTAGCATTGAAACCATTACATCATTACAAGAGGAATCGATATTATCATTGCTAGTTTCTCATTTATATCAAAGATTTAATAGGAGTGATTGATTAAAAAAAAAGGGTTCTTCCGATTGATTCAATATATTAAAAGTTGACGAATGATCATATATTATCATTCAAGCACGGCTTTAAATGTTGTTATTTAATATTTGTGGAGTCTACTTTCATTAATCTGATAAACATATCAGTAGAACTCACCTTTAAAAATCGAGTATTAAAGAGAGGGTGTCCATGTGTTCATGAATCTCACATTTCAAAGGTCCATTGACTGACGTTAGACTTACGCTAACACTCTCCTTGAGTGCCAAAATTGGAGACATTCGACTCTATTCCTCCACACAGGGTTGGAGACATACTTGACATATCCCTGTGGTACCCACGCTCTGATACCATGTTAAGCACAGGACTAGACTCACACTTAAAAACCGGCTATTAAGAAGAGGGTCTTCATGTGCTTATAAACCTCATATTTTAAAGGTCCAATGACGATGTGGGACTTATGGTAACAATATGGTGTGTATATATATAATTAATGAACAATTTTTTTTTTTTTTTAAAGTAGGTATTAGATGTCCAAAATGACATAATTTAAAGTCATTTTTACCATGTATGAACATCCCCCTTAAAAGTTAAATGTGCTTTAATGTCTTTGAACAGTCTTTATGCGACTTACTACAATTTCAGACCTTTTGCATGTGCCTATCATAAATTAGATTAAATGAAAATCATTCTGGGTCTCAAAAGCCGACACTTTCTCATGCAAAATATCCTTTCAAATTTAAAACTAAGCCTCATTTATACACCCAAACATAGTGCCAACTTAGGCCTTCTCTGCAAATAAACTGTTGTAGTTAAGTCTGAGCATGAAAATTAGAACTTGGAAAGACGATAAATGAGAGAGTATGAGACAACAGTGAAGATGATGATGAAGCATAACTTCAAATCTTCAAACTTTTAAAGTATATATATATGTATTAAAATATAATTTTTAAATACTGGACTAACACAGATCAAATTCACAAAATAGCAACTACTGAGAGATTGAGAATGGATGGCTTGGTTTGATGTATGCGCTTATATATGGTGATGGGCAAATGAATTGGGTCAAAAAATTTGGATTTTAGAGGGTTTTTTTAGCGGTAACAATTGGATTTTAGAGGGGTTGATCTGCAAATATCACAAAAAGATCAGGATTTTTCCGGGAGATAGACCCGAAACCGATGATGTCTGATTTTTTTTATTTTAGGTAAAAAGGGAAATTTAAAAAAAAAAAAGGCCCGAAATGGGCCAAAATGTCAGCTGAGGTTTTCGGCCCCATGGGTCTGAAATCTGAAATTTCAGCGAAATTTAAATCTTAGTTCAACAAAGATGATGGGCCAGCCTTAAGTCCCCATCCAAATTGGGCCCCAAAGGTCGTACCTGTTCCCAACTTCACACCACTATGTTCTACCCCATTCAAGACGTGATCCAATCACTGATGGAGATAGGCTTCACATTGGTCCTGTCATCTAAAATTACGACTTCTTATGGATGGTCTTTGATTAAGTTCTGAGTTGGAATAGAGACCACCATTCATTGATTCATTCACAAAAAAGGACATGAAAGTTTCAAATTGTGATCATTAGGATTTGGGTATCCGGTCCAAAAACTAGTCTATTAGTTGAAGTAACACAAGTTCTTTATAAATTCTTAAATCTTGCAATGTGGGACTTGGCTGCAGTCAGCCCCAACCCTCTCCCCCTCTCTCGAACGAGGTTAGTCATCTCATCCACTTAGGAGATCTCTTAAGTCCATATGAGGTAGTCTGAGAAGTGACTCTTATATCAATTGTTAGAACATAGGTGTCCAGTCTAAAAGACTAGCTTATAGGTGGAGTGACCTAAATCCTTTATAAATCTCTAAATCTCCCTCTTACTTCCAACGTAGGACTTGTTTGCAGCTAACTCCAACAATGGTTTCAATTAAATAGGCTAATTGCAGTGAGATATCAAGTCGAGAGACTCACATCCAAGCTTGAATTTGAGCATCAAATTTTAGACTTACGGTCTATACTAGAGACAAGAGACATACAGTAGAGCAAATGAAATTGGCAACTTGATACAGCATTATTCATTTTTTATCCATATATAACCAAAGTGGATAGATAGTAATATCTTAAAACAGTCGAGCATTCAAATCCCACTGTTTCCCACACCTAAATTTAAAAAAAAAAAAAAAAACACGTTACAAGCTCCTTTTTGAATTTATTATAGCATCACAACCATTATTGTTTTTCTCCTAAGTCCTTGAAGCATCAGTTGCCTGTTTTCCCTCCATTTATAGTTCCATACCACTTCAAACCCTGCAATAAGAGCAAAAATGCTTAGTAAAATGCACATATAATTGATCATTCTGAGTATTTCATTCCTTATGAGGTTATGGTAGATGTACTTACTGTTGATATTCAATGTTGATTTTTCCAGCATTGGGATCGGCAATGACCGAGAAGGCTTCCTGAGATAGATCAATGGTTCCTTGGCATCCGGCCGGGCAGTAATCAGTGACCGTCACGGTGACGCTCGTACCTTTGCATGGTTGGGGCACACCTTGATTTGTAGGACCAGTGCATGTGACAGAATACCTCCTCCCGCAGGCGGCCCGGTTGTCCCAGATCGCGTCGCTGGCGGCAGCAATCATCACACCTTTGTCCTCAAAACCAAAGCATGATGAAGCTGTTGGATCACAAATTTATGGCCATTAGCAAGGGTCCAATAAGATAAAATTAATGAAATGCAGCTTAGTCCATTCTGTGGACTAAAGCAAATGGCTGACTTGGGCCTAATCTGCTTAAAGCTCTTATTAGGCACACTCCATCTGGAGAAACCAACACAAATGAAAAGGTCTTTTTTAAACCAGCAAAGCTAGGGCCCAACTTTTATTCTGGTCCAAATATAACTTCACAAACACCTTGAAATGAAAATTGGCTCGAAGCCCTTATCTCGATCTCTCTTGATAATTACCAACCAGTAGAGCTAAACCCAGTTGAGCTACTCTTGTCAGGAATTTACCACTAATAGTAATTTATTTATCCCTTGTCTTTTTCATATTATATTCATATTTCTGTATTATATCCAACATATATTATACAGTATAAGGACCCACATATGATGCATGTATTACCATACTTCAACATATTTTCTTAAAAAATATTTATACTTTGGCAAAAAAATTGTACTTACATGTTTGAATTTGTTAAGCAAGATAAAAATAGATGATAATGAATGATTAGAAAGAAAAATAATTGGCATTAATTATAAGAATACTCACGGACATAAGGAGGTGTATAGAAGGTAGCAGTTCCAGGCACTGCAGAAGCCATTGAAACCAGGCATAGAGTTGCCACCAACAAAATAAAACCCTTCTCCATTCCCATTTTCTGAATCTTCTTCCTCTCTCCTTTCTCTTAACAATTCACAAATGCAAATGTAGACAATGGGATCTTATCTATGGAAACCAAAGAGAATTGGATGTCCTTATATAGGCTTCAGTCACCCTCCTTCCTGTGACCGAATTGACTTAGTCTACATGTATGAAGCTTCCTATGAAAATACCAAATTGACTTGACTACTATCATGTTTCATTTCTAATCTCTTTCAATGGCCTACTCCAAGGGTTGAAAAAATCGATACATATAAAACCACTTATATCGGTGATATATCGGCCAATATATACAGGATATCGTCCGATACATATTGGCCGATATATACAGGTTTCAAAATCGATATATATCGACCGATATTAAAATCCCTTACTTACTCTATGATGATTTTCACTCATACACTACATATCGACCGATATTAAAATCCCTAACTTACTCTATGATGGTTTTCACTCATACACTGGGCTTTTACAAGAGATGCCTACTATTATCTCTAAGAGCAATTGCTAGAGGTTCAACATAATATAAAATCAAGTTTTTCAAGAATGAATGAGGAAATTATTGTTTAAAAACTTGATCAAAATAACATGTGCTAGATATGAGAGAAATCATTGCATTGTTTTTGGTAATTTATTGATATGAAAGAGTGAAATAAAATATGTTCTCTTACTTTAGGCTAAGTGTCTAAGTGGTTAGTAACTCCTCTTATAATAAATAACTTTGTGTTTTTAAAAAGTAGTCCTTTATTGAGTTTATATCCTAGGTTAATAATGTTTACCATGATCATTTCAGCACTCAATTAGTGTGAAACAGAGATTTTAATCTCGACCGATATGATATATAACGATCGATATTTCAGGTTTTAATTAAAAAAAAATAGGTTAGAGAAATTTTTCGGCCAATTCCGAGCTTTGAACCCCCGGTTCATAGATTGCATAGAAAGAAAAACCATCGTAGCAAAAAATCAAAGCCCTAGATGAACAAACTAGAAAATGAACGGTTGGATCGTTGGTAGGTCCCACAAAAGCAGATTTATCACATTCTGCTTGGCTGAAGCTGAGACAATGGGCGGCCTTCCTTGCTTTGAAGACTTAGACTCAGACTCTCAAAATCTTCTTCTCCATTCTTGAGTTTTATTCAACAAAGATGTTGATTTCTCCATTTTTCAATCCAAAATTATCTATTCTCGTACTTAAAAAAAAAAACTCAAACAAAACTCTCTTCAGTCATCTAAGACTTTTTTTTTTTTTTTAAATGGCTGTCCACATGCAGCGAAGAAGATGATAATGACCGAGTCATTTGGGCTGAACCGTGCAACTCAGTGACTCTCGGTCCCTTTTCATGTTTATCTTTTCTTTCTTTCTTTTAATTAGTTTTTTTTTTATTAATTTTAGAGGCCTACAAATACCTCATTAGGTGAGGCATTATGAACATAGAAAATTAGAGTGAACTTTAAATTTGTCGTGGTAATAAGTGAATAAAAAGATAAAATTCGTTTTATGCTCGTATCATTCAATTAATTAGGTTGAAAGGCCAGAAGAAAAAATTGTTAGTAAAAGAAAAACAAAATCAGCTTTGCATGTTTTCAAAGATGGAGACATGAAATTGCATTTTCCACATTCTCACCTTGGAAATTATGGGATTTCAAAGAAAGACTGCAACATTTTCTTTTGAAAACGATCTCTTGGCCCTTGTTATTTTTGGAATTATTTTCAATGTGATAAGGATTGAGTCAGCCTTGACTCAGCAAGGCCGACTCCGTCGGGTTGTGCATCGTGTGTGACTCAAAACAGCAACAGCTGCCTACTCGGATGTATTTCTAGAACGGCAACTCCAGCCTACCTTCGCTGTTGAAAGATTTTGATCTTGAAAATTTTGAATGTAGAGAGAGATAATTATCAACTCATGATTTAAATTAAACTTTATCTTCCAAACTTTGATGATAAACTTGGATTTAAATTAAATGATTATTAAAATTAGAGTAATTTCTGTTAGGCGCTGTAGAGTCTAATCATCAGATATGTACTGTCGATTCGGTAAGTCGTGGGTAACCGAAAGTTAAAGTCTAACTCTCCTTCAATTTTTTTTGTCTTTAAGCATAGTGATTGATGTTGAATTTGTGGATGTTTTCTTCTAACAATTTCTTTTACATATTTTTTATATTTGTTAACATACACTAAAACTGTGTAAAGCCTGATTGTTAATCTAAACTAGAACTATAAGTAGTAAGATTAGCTTTAGCATTAGTACAAAATATCAACAAGCAATGCATATCTAAGTTCCATAAATTTCCATGTGAATATTTATTTACATCCCATTAAAAAGTATTTTCTCTCGCACTTTTAAAACCAAAATATGAAACAAAGTCATTGCATCAAAACAATAACAAAACACTAAAATACAATTACCAAACTTTTCTTCTTTTATTTATTTACACTCAGATTTACACACACAGCTTAGAGTAGAGAAAAGCAAAAGAAGAAACAAAACACTCCAATTCAAACACTTTCGTAGAACAGTTCTTCTTCCTCAAGCATATACTTGATCTTGATCCAAATACGAAAACACCCATCATTCATACACTGCAAAATTTATAGGAAAATCAAATAAAATTAGTGAAACAAAATCTCCAAGTTGCACTATGTTGGGGTGCGAATTAGAATTCCACATTAGTTGTGAGGGGTAAAATTAAGGAATTATATGGGACAACTGATGCGGGCATCCAGAGACGTAGACAGAATTTTAATTTTGACCCGGGCGGGTGCACTATCAAATTAGCAAGTTCGGGCCCCAAGTCAAAAGATCAAAATTATATCTTCGATCCAGGTGGGTATCCGAGTCAGAAGATTTGGTGTAGTGGATCCAAAGCAAGTCTAAGAACAGGCCCAGCAGAGCAGGCCCAATGGCTAAAGAGGTGCTGACAGTTGTGAATTAGAATCCTAAATCAACTAGGATTTTAATTAAATTAGGAAAATTTCTTTGTGTTATTTTATAGATTTAGAATTTGTTATTTTCATAATTGGAGGGTCGGCTCCTTATTACTTGTTAAGATAGGACTCTCTTTCCTTTTTAAGGTAGGACTCTCTTTCCTTTTTAAGGTAGGACTCTCTTTCCTTGTTAAGATAGGACTCTCTTTCCTTTTAGAGTAGAACTCTCTTTCCTTATTTTAGGTTAGGATTTCTTATAAATAAGATTGTAATCAGCCCCTTGAGAGAGGGGAATATTTTGATGAATAAAATTGTTATTTTGTTTAGCAAAACGAATGACTGTTTTGTGAAGATTCAAGTGCAAAACGAAGGACTGTTTTGTAAAGATTCAAGGGTTATTCAAGATATTATTCAAGCTTCCGCTATAATTTGAGGTTGGGTATTCTTAATCCTACCTAGCCTGCATCAGAATGGTATCAGAGCTTTGGAGTCAATTGAGACTCATCCTTCGATCAGGGGTTAGTTATGACAAGACGTGACCGCCTTCGTAGCCGACAAGCCAGGAATAGTGACTGGTTTCATTCTAGTCAGAGTCGTCATGTGAGACACGCTCCAGAAGATGATCGAGTTGAATTCTCTAAAGACCGCGACAGGCAGTTTGTTTTGGTTATATGAGTCATGTGTTAATCTACAAAGAGAGATTGCGGCTCTAAAGAAATCAACAAGCCAACACCCTTCTACTTCGCCATCAGTGAGATCAAGGTACTCCAGATACTCATCTTCTGAAGAAAGTTCAGATGACAATTCAAATCAAAGTTCAGATGAAAGTTCAGACGAAAGTTTCTACTATCACAGACATAGGGTAAAACATGTCGTCCGACAGCTTGAGAGAAGGCAACGATTCGTCCGATTTGCTGATGAAGTAGACACGACTGCACAAGTCGAAATTGTTGACTCAGATTCCTCTAGTGAGGAAGATGTCAATGATTCTGTGGAGACGGACTCCATGAATGTGCAACTCTTGGAGATGGTACAAGAACATCCAATTCATATTGGTGAACCCCGAGGATGACATACACCACAATAGCACAAAGGCCGAGGCCATCAATGAGTTTGTGTTTTGTGATGCTCATTCCACGAGAACATTGGGCGACTATAGACCTTATGTTGATCCAATGTGGGACGAACACATGAACCAGTTGGTTACACCCAATATCTCACCCATTTTAGCAATTCATGAAGCTACGGTAGATACAAGTGCAACAGAAGGATGTATGCAACAATTTGAGGCAAGTTCCATCTTGAAGCAGGAACTTGAGACACACCATCTTGAGCCACAGTCCAGTGTTCAGCAACGAGAAGATGCTAGTGATAGAGGCGACAGAGAATGGTCAGTACAAGTTCGTACACTAGGAGTTGGAGATGACCGACATCTTGTGGACTCAGACCACACCATCCGGCCATATATCGACCCTATTTGGAAAGGTTATGAGAGACAATCCTCAACACCTACCATCCAGTCACTTTTGGTAGGCCCCGATGCGACATCTCCTAAAGCTAGTACTCTACAGCGATTGAGTATTCAGCATAAGGAAATTTCATTAAAGTATATGAGAAAGATTATGAGAAGACCGCACCCTTCGTCGATGAACCTTATAAACTCGAGGACGAGTTTTCTCCGAGAGCTGGAGTATGATGCGGGCATCCAGAGACGTAGACAGAATTTTAATTTTGACCCGGGCGGGTGCACTATCAAATTAGCAAGTTCGGGCCCCAAGTCAAAAGATCAAAATTATATCTTCGATCCAGGTGGGTATCCGAGTCAGAAGATTTGGTGTAGTGGATCCAAAGCAAGTCTAAGAACAGGCCCAGCAGAGCAGGCCCAATGGCTAAAGAGGTGCTGACAGTTGTGAATTAGAATCCTAAAATCAACTAGGATTTTAATTAAATTAGGAAAATTTCTTTGTGTTATTTTATAGATTTAGAATTTGTTATTTTCATAATTGGAGGGTCGGCTCCTTATTACTTGTTAAGATAGGACTCTCTTTCCTTTTTAAGGTAGGACTCTCTTTCCTTTTTAAGGTAGGACTCTCTTTCCTTGTTAAGATAGGACTCTCTTTCCTTTTTAGAGTAGAACTCTCTTTCCTTATTTTAGGTTAGGATTTCTTATAAATAAGATTGTAATCAGCCCCTTGAGAGAGGGGAATATTTTGATGAATAAAATTGTTATTTTGTTTAGCAAAACGAATGACTGTTTTGTGAAGATTCAAGTGCAAAACGAAGGACTGTTTTGTAAAGATTCAAGGGTTATTCAAGATATTATTCAAGCTTCCGCTATAATTTGAGGTTGGGTATTCTTAATCCTACCTAGCCTGCATCAACAACCCACTCCATTTATCATCTCTTTTGGCTGTATCCCAAAAGTGTTATCAGAGCTAAGTCCCCAAGTCTCAACTTGTGAACTCAGAGATCCCCTAACTGAATGGGATGGTTGGCAACGTTCTATACGCAGGAGAGCCTCGTTCGAGGAAAAGATTGTTGGAGTACGAATGAGAGTCGGGAAAAAACTAAAGACTAATATGGGACATGATCACTCTACCAATAAAGTAAGTCTTTTGGATGGGAAGCCCAATCCCAACACAATATACCAAAGTTTTCAAATTTTTAAACAGAAGAGTTAGATATTTACAGTTGGTAGGATATTTTTATTTTTCCAGCGTCTGGATCTGCAATGGATGCAAAAGCTTCTTGCGACAGATCAATTGTTCCCTGACACCCAGCCGGGCAGAAGTCCACAATCTTCACCACCACAGAGCCGGATCCCCTACATGGATGTGGATCGCCGGAGTTGGTTGCACCGGTGCACGTCACCTTGTAATGTCTTCCACATGCGGCTCCACCGCTCCAAATGGCGCCACTCGCTGCCGCAATCATCACGCCCTCATTCTTATATCCATCACATGCAGAAGCTGCAGCAGAAGCACCATTGGTAGAATGAGAGAAGCTTTCATTCTATTTGTTGGACCTGGGCCTCGAACCTATTTTTTGATGGTTCAAGTTCATTTTGTTCAAAATGGGTCTAATATGCCCATAAGATTTATTCAGACCCAAAATCCTAATTGATGGATGTCAAAATGGTCTTGATAATCTAAGTTTTTTAAATTATGGGCCTATCCCTTACTATTAGATCAGATACAGTTCATAACTTCATATACAAGAAATATCCACATTCAACTCACTCTTGTATCATTATTTGCATCCACATTTACATTTATATAAAATTCAATATTGGATTGAAAAAGCAGATTGAAAGTTTTATCTGTTTGATTTCTTATGAAGAAGTGTTTTATCTGTTTGATATCAGGACTGAAGTTGTTAAATTAAATCAAAGAATTTTGAACTTTGACTCTCTACTTTCATGCATTTAGATTAAAAAGTTTTAAAAAATACAAATAATCTTTTATAAATCTGAATAATATTATTTCATTTAAAAAAGATAGAAAAATGATCTAAGATGATAATGGTAATATTAATATTAAAGATTTTTACTAATATCAAATTGACAGCACAAAGGAAGAGTGATAGAACTAGTTATGGATGCTTACGAACGTAGGGAGGGGTATAGAAGGTGGCAGTGCCTGTGGCTGCTTCAACCTCCATGGAGGAGAAGCTCACCACTGCTGCTACTACTGAAAGGAAGACAAACTGGTGCACTTGCAACATTCTCATTTTCTTTTTCTAACTTGATTTTGAACTAGAAAATAAAAATAAAAGAAAGAGAGAGAAGGGTGGGGTGGTTTTCAGATGGTGATTAGGGTAATTTATAGTGTAATAAGGAAGGTTTATGCAGTTGAAAGTAGCAATCAGAAAAGGGTCCCACTTGATTGTTATGTGATTGGCTTTTGGGAAAATGGACAAGGCCTTAAAATCTTTGGGCCACGCCCATCTGATTTCAAATCATCCTCATATGGGACCATTGAAGGATTTGCCAATTTTTATTTTTATTTTTAAAAAAAAAAAATCTAACACTATAGTGTGTAAATAGGTAAAAAATGGTTAAAATGCTCATTTCAAGAAGCGAGATTTTGAGTTCTATTCGCACTCAATTCCTTTGGGTCACTCCTTATGGGGTTACTTTCTATCGACAAAACCAGCGTGTGTGGATTGGAAGGTTTACATATGCTCGTAGGATTAATCTTACCTTCAATCTTCGGGAATACCCATGTTAAAAAAAAAAAAATTAAAAGCTTTTATGTATCTGCTAATATATTGGTTTTGAAAAAGAAAAAGAATTTTATTGTTCTAAATAAATATTTAAAAATGTAGTGTCTTCTTCTTCTTTTTAATGATTTTCAATGTTTCAGGCCTTGAAAGGGCAAAAGACCATATTTTGTTGGATTCATAAGGAAAAATGATATGGCTTTCTTCTTATTTTAATCTCGGCCAGTTCATTTTGCTAATCTCTACTTTGTGGAGTTATTAACCAGGCTAATGTCAGCTATAGTAAAACAATTTACAACCACAAATATATATTATCAAAATTAACAGTGATTAAGTGTATGATTCTCAGTCCAATCATGTGTCATGTGTCCTCAAATCCTTATTTAAACAAGCTAGGCCTTGCTCTTGTTTTCAATCGCAGCCGTGGATTGAATCAGTCCCTCCTAAGATGTTCCAATCTAGTGTTCAAGCCATACCAAACATGATATTATTCAGTGAACATTGATTATTGATGTATCAATTTCTCAGCCACCTTATTTATGGTTCCAGTTGAAGGGTTAAGATTGATCCATCCATGGTGGAGATCGTAAGATCAACGATGTGGATCACAAATATGTCTAATCGATGATCATATAATCATCAAAACCAAGCCATGACTAAAGAATGTATTTTTATACATACATTAAGTGGGACTGGTACATGAAAAAGGTGTCAAATGTCAATTTTTTAAATTAGTTTCTCACCTTTTCATTACAATTTTAAATTTCAATCTAGAAATCGAAAATGTTCTATTTTTTTATGAATAGGTGAGAAACTAATTAAAAAAATTGACTAAGGTGTTCAGACCTCTTAGATCATCTAATTAATCTTCAGGGTACGTTCAAACCTCCTTATCCATACATACTCGATAATTCTACGAAGAATGAGCTCTGAATCAACTAAAAAAAATTCTATTTTGAACCTTTTCTCCTCCCAACTTTTTCCTTCAAAACACGTTAATGACTTGTTCTATATCATTTTTGTTTTCACGTGATAGTGTGCTACTATCCTACTAGCACAGAAATTGCTACACCTTTTCAAGTTGAGCCTTAATTTATGAGTTGTTTTTATATAATGTAAAATTCTAAGAAGTTGGCCTAATGGTCAAGAACTCGTTTTAAGAATTAGGAGTTTTCTTATTGATTCACGTTCAATTTTAAGGGGTCACTCGAGTAACTTTACCCAGTGTGTGTGAATTAGGATATTTTCACATGTCCCGAATGATTAGTCAGATAAAACACCAGAATACCTTCCGTCAGAAAAAAGAAAAAAAAAGTAATAAACAAAAAAAAATTTGTACGTATCAATTTATAAAAGATTAGAGTTAAAAGATAAATTCAAAAATAATTAAAGAATATATGACTTTGACAGAAACAAGAAAGAACAATAGTGAAATAACAATGAAATTAATTTAAAAATGTAGATTTATGATAAAAATATTTTAAAATTGTCTTGAATTGATACAGGATGCGATGAAGATGGCAAGTATCATTTTTTTTTTAATACACACGTGTGGAATATACTTGTTATGTTTCATAATATGCTGTTTCATGATTTGGAATTTTGGTTTTTAAATATTATCGCATACAAAAGTGGAAAAACAAGCTAAAAATCAGAAAATGTTGCAGATCCAAACGTTATGCGATTTTGTCATGATTTGGATCTTGGATTCTACTCAGTGTTTGCTTCATAAAACACGATGGGAATTGATTACATTAGTGAAGGTGATATTCTGTCGTCGTTACTTGTAAGAAGATAATTTTTTATTTTGTTGCTTAGCAGAAAATCAGAATTTGACTTTTCAAATTTTGTTCTTATATCAATTTTTAAATAATTAAATACTTAATACATTCTAAATATGAACTGACAAATTAAGAATAGGCTTTCGACAAATAAGGAGTTAACACCTGGATTCTCTTGTATGAATGCACTATCGGTTTCTTTAGCTTATTAAGTGGAGTAACTCAAATCCTTTATAAGTCCCTAAATCTCTTCATTCACAAATAACGTGAGACTCGTTCTTTTCTCCAACAATCTCCCCCTTGAATGAAGCTCTCCATCGGATAGAATGTCACCAGTCATCCCATCCGACTAGAGAATCTCCTGAGTCCATATGCATTGACATGGAGATATGACTCTAATATCACTTGTTAAAACTAGATATCCAATCTAAAAGGCTAAATCTTCCCCTTCACAGCCAATGTGGGACTCATTTGCTGCCCCCAACAAGTCTTTGTTATTATCATCATTACAACTATTTCTCATCTATCTAAGTTAGACTTTCCAAGTTGAGCGTGTGTGAATTCTCTCCTCGTAATATGGTTAGATGCATGATCCGATGGAGGAGACCATCCAATACATTATACATACATCTTAATCCTTCCTTCTTAATCAACAAGGCCATCACTATAAATTTTACTTCTTTGGTGTTTAAATTCAACGGTGATAACGGCTGCTAAGCATTTTGGTGTAAAATCATTTTTAGATAATTATAAAGTAATCTTGATTGAATTGATCAATAGATGAGAAGTTATGGATCATATCTCACCTTGTTGATACTTATATTTAACTTGTACGACATATCATAATGCCCAGAAACCCTAACTCGTTTGACATAACTCAATAAAAGTAGTACAAACACAGTAGAATATCAAGTCAAGAAACTCAGTTGAGCCTGAGTCAAGTCTAACTCATAGTAGACTGCCCTTGAAGCATCAAACGGCTGTCCTCTCTCTGTCCATAGCATCAGTTCATACCCCACAACAAGATGAGGCTGTGGAATCACAAATTTATGACCATTAGCAAGGGTGGGTCCAATAAGAAAAATTGAAGAAATGCATGTTAGTCCATTCTGTGGAAAGATCTTCAAAATGATGGTCCTCAAGCGAAGGGCCTTGTCTAACCCAAAGGAGTTAGAGTGATCGTCAAGAACCCACTTCAAAAAGTGGAAGTCCTGAGTTCGATTCTCACTCCTCTCCAAAAGGCCACTCCATGTAAAGTTACTCGGTGTATTTACATGGGAAAGCCCTTATCTCGATCCCTCTTGATAATTACCTCTCTCAGGCCCCTGTTGGGAACAGGCTTGGGCCTCCCATGGTAGGTGGAGAAAGAGACGTTGAGATGTTGAATCTCTTGTCTAGAATTTAGCAGTAATAATAATTTATTTATCCCTAGTCTTTTGCATATTATATTCATATTTCTGTATGATTCCATACTTCAACATATTATCTTAAAAAAAAATTGTACTTTCAAAGGATGACTCTTTTTTTTTAAGGAGAAATTGGTGCCGGTCAGGGTATTCAATCGACTTTGTTGGGCTCATTATTTTTATTTTTAATCTCTTAATTTCACTTTTCCCCTCGTCAACATTGGTTTTAGTCTTGTTGTTCATTACCGTTAAAAGTATTTAATTCTTTATACTAAAGTTATTTTCTATATAAAACTCTCAAAACATCTTATATTTTGAAATCTGATGATGATGTTTCAATCCTTCCAGCAAAGCACCCATTTCAATAAAGAACAAACAAAAACACCCATTTCAAACACTCTTACAAAAAAATCTGTCATTCATATGCTACAAAAAAAAAATATAGAAAAATCTAATGGAATAAGTGAAAAGAGGAATCCCAAAGTCGAAAATAGTAAAGTTTTCAAAATCAAATAAAACAAAATTGGTTAGATATCTATATTTGGTAAGAGATCTTTATTTTTTTCCTGCATCAATGGATGAAAGGCTTCTTGTGACAAGTCAATTGTTCCCTGACATTAACTCGATAGAGTTGTGTGATTGCGGAGTCCTGAGTTTGATTCCCACTCCACTTCAAAAGACCACTCTCTCGTAGAGTTATTTCGTATGTGTGAGTAGGAAGGCTTACACATGTCCTGAGGATTAGTTGAGTACTTTATAGTCTACAATCTTTACAACCAGTGTCCGATCCTCTACACAGATGCAGATTACCGAAATTCATTGGTTGGGCCCGGACCTGGGCCTTGACCTGGAATATAACATGAGCAGGCGCAGTCCAATTAGTTGGAAATAGGCCTAAAGGCCTACGTGATTCATGATAAACCCAGCCCAAAATACATGATATTTAAGAGTTTGATCAGAACTCTAAACTATGATATTTAACAGTTTGTAAAAGTGATGGATGTCATGATGATCCAGATTATCTGAAGTCCTTTTTGTTATGGGCCCATTTCTTTTTATTATGATAAACTTTCTATTTTTAGGTCTACAAATGGCTCAGATGCAGTTCACATCAAGGAATATCCACATTCAATTCACTTCTTAACGGCCCACTTAGACCCTCATTTGCATCCACATCTATTTATCTTCTACCACGGACTCTGAATTTTACCAATTTTTTTGTCTTGTCAATTTTGAATTTTATTAAAATCATGATTTTGATTTTGAATTAAAAAAAAATAGATCTCTATTCTTTTATTTTAAATAAAATACCTTCAAATACATCGAATATTATCATCATAGAATAAGATCGAAAATGTTAGTGATATTCATTTCTGAATGTTTTGAAGTCTTTTGTATTCGTATGAAAATGTTAAGTTGCATATATCAGATTCACTACTGGCATGAGAATATTGTTACATTCCTTATAGTAAGTACTATGTAAATATTGTATTTACAAATGATATAATTTATGCATGATTTCATTTAAAGATTGTAGAAAAATAATTATGGGAAAATTATTTTGAATTTTCAACCTCTGGCGAATGATTTGGAAAATTGAAGAATGACATTCAGAGACCACTTCAATCCCTTTTGGAACCTGTTCTTGGGACATTTTTTAAGATTTTAAACACAACATATGGCAAGCCTCACCATTCATTTTAAAAATGTTAAAACAATCTTATATAAACTATATTGCAGCAATATGGTACATCATAGTATCAATGTTACACTGTCAAAACAAAACAAAAATAATTTAGCCGCTCAAAATTTAACATGTTAAGTCATAATTAACAACTCTAGTCTGGCCAATTTTGGCTGTTAATGTGGTAAAAAGATCTTAAACGCAGCTCTACTATACCTTGTCAAGGACTTCCTCAGGTAACAAGACCCTAAAAACTGCATAGTGATGATTCAAGCTCTTCTCTCCTTGCAATCTATGAATGCCTCCTAGAGCACCTGCATTTGGGTTTGGAAAGGCATAAAATATGCGCCTTATTCTTTGATGAACAAGCGCCATCGCACACCTTCCATTATCGTAAAGAAGTTGGAAATTAGTGAAAGTAAAATGAACATATACACATAAAACACAACAAATAGATGCCAGAAGTTCTACAACTGTTCTCACAAAAGGAAAGCAACTCTGTTCACTACAGGAATAGAAAGATCTTAGACAAGAATATGTTCTTGTCCACACCCTTACAGTAAACTCTCACTTTAAAGGAATTGACAAGGACTAGTTAGGTAAGATGCCTAATTCATAGCCTCACCCTAGAATTATTTGGGCAATTTGAGCAAAGAGAGCCTCTTAATCCTCTCAGCAATATTCATGCTCATCCTCATTATGCTCACAGGTAATGGGCTTTATCTAATGATGTATGTTATACTTCACACCTTCAAACACTTTGATGCCCACATATTACTAGAAGGGACAAAATACAACACTATTACACCACCAAGAGATTTATGGTTCAACGGACTTCATTGTTAGAGTAAACCTACCTAAAATGTCAGCATTCCTTTTATCTATTCATGAGGTGTTTCTCATTTGATTCAACTAGCGACACAGAATTATGGTTTCCCAGTACATCACATCAGCACTAGTCTTGTGGTTTTGACCTCTAATCTTTAGAGGTTTTTCTACATTATTCCAAAAATAAATAAATTCCACAGAAAACTCTATTATGATAAATTTTTGGTGCCATCAATATTCCACTAATATTCTTTTGATTCGCAAGTAAAAGGGGAAAATTGTAGCTTCCCCGCGGAGAAAAAATACACCATAGGCATAATAAGTACTACCCAACTCACAAGTTGATAAATATTCTGGCAAAACAGCTTGACCATCTTTCTATACAATAGGGGCAGCATGGATCTCAGAAATCTTATATAAAATTTTTAGTTTAAAAAAAAAAACACTGTTTTCCTGCATCTTCGAAACCAAATCATGGAAAAGTCAAACTCACACTGTATACAGATACAATTTTCTATTTCCATGCCGCCAAAAATATTTGTGGGAATGAATAAGAATATTCTTCCAAGTATTCTAAGTGGCTGCAAACTGAAGTCATCCTGGCAAATAGCACAAGAAGTTTTCAACACTCTGTGTTCAGAACTTACATCATACATGGTTCCCAAACAAGGAACATGTCAAAACCAGTACACAGGTAAGGTCGCATAACTTCAGAAGGAAAACCATTACTAGAAGATTCAGAAACTGTATCACCCTCCTGCCACAGAAAAATACAGTTGTTTTCCTTTTTATCAGTATAGAATAATACAATGTGAAATGATAAAACATTAAACTAGTACATATTTTCAGTGTTAGGTTCTCATTTAATGAATGGATAGCCACATCATGTTTTTGCAGCCATGATGAAGTATAGTGTCATTATCCATTCAACTGTGGATGAAATAGCACAGAAATTGGATATTACATGAGATGCTTTTTTCCTACCAGTGATTTATCAATTGTGACCAATTTTAGAATGGACAAAATCATGTCTCATCCAATGTGATTTCCTATCACATAATGCCACTTTAACCACAATTGGAATTCATGCAGGTCATTCCACCAAAGTATTGTAACATGATAACTAGTTTAGGAACATGCATACACAACTCCACTAGGGTGTTTCTTTTTTTGGATGAGCAAAATATTTTCATCATATGCTTCATTACACCTGTGCCCTCCATGAAAAACATGAGGCCTCCATCAATGCTTTTGGCAGAAGGCATGACTCTATCTTAAAAAGTAATGTGCCCGCAAGTGTATCTGTTCCATGACTTCATATTACAGTGGCGAGTGGCAATTCTAGTTTTCTTGGGCTATGGTTTAAGAGGACACACAAACAGGTATGATCAAAGCACTATCCAAGACAAGAGGACTTACCATCAAGAGCTCAGTCTTATGTCGTTTTGCTGGTGACTGCAAATGGTCTGCATGGTCAGACTGACCATTCAAAAGTTCTGAACTGGGGAACAGGCGCCTATCCCTGGAAGAAGCACATTCAATTGCAACTAAGGCTGCATGTCGTAAAGGGTGCCATGAAAAATTGTTACGACATTTCCCCAAGGAATCCTGCAACATCGGCTGTTGCTCTTTCCATCCCCAAGGGTGTAAACAAGAAATGTTGGTATAGGAATGTGTCCAATCATTGTTAGTGAAATTTGAATCAGGAGATACATTGTTAGGTGCTTCACTTGTCACCAAATTATGGGAGGGAAAGCCTTCTGCCTCATCAGTAAAATCAGTATTCTTTAAGCTGCATTTATTTTCAGGGGTAGGCCAAAAACATGTTTCATCACGTGCTTGTGCTATCACCTGTTTTGTTGAAGGGTCTACTATGACTGCAGCATTGACTACCTGGCAAAATTAGGTATTCATGTACAGTGAGATGATTTTATTAACTTAGTTGGAAATCACTCATCATGATACAATATGTAAAGTGGATGATTATGTAAAGTAAAAAACTTAAAAGGTAATTAAATTGATACTGTGACAAAGAATGAATAACGCAATGGCATATGGCAGAACCAATATGATTAGTACCTTTTTTAAATGTACCTATGGGAGGATTAAAGGGAAGTAATGAATGACAAGCTATATCACACTGTAGCTCTTCTTCTCTTTTCACTTCAATGAATTGACTTTAAACCACTTGACGAGTAATTTAGACAGAAAATCATGCCATAGATCGACATACAGGCAGCACCTAATATCATTTCTTGTATACATCCAAAAGTACATACAGCACTACGTAGTTATGATGTTTGAATACAAATGGAGCCTTTTAATTAGAAATCTACCCTGACAGTGATCTGAAAAAGCTGAATGGTTTAGTAAGCTGAAGTGTATGAGAGAAGACCTCGTATCTTAAATCTTATCTTAATGGTATTTTAAATAGATATACTTTTCGAAGGCCTATGCACTCCAAAATTAGACCCAGTATCTGGCCCATCCATCATTATCGCCTGACCATATGTCATCGCCATCATATATCACCACCAAGCAGAGATGAATAAAGTCCAGTAAAGAGTTTCAGCATGTTAGGCACATATGGGACCTATTCAGGATGTTACGCTCATATTGGAATATGATCAACACTTGGAAACTAACAGCTAGTGTGCCCCTACAGTGAACACTGCCACTCCTCTTTTCAGTTTTGTAGTTATGACAGATAGCAGCAGGCCCCATGGTTGGGTGACTTGACTTGGGAACATGTGTTTCTTAGTCATGTATAACTGAACCATAAATAACATGTCTCGAAATATATCAAATTTCCAAAAGAAAACAAAATGTGCAAGGATAGATTATAGCTCTATGCATTTACAGTTTTAGATGACTACTATTAAATGTTGAAAGCACCTTCAGACAATTAATCAAAAGACAATTTTTATTTTTTAGTAATTGCCAAAGCATGCCATGGTCATTGACCACATAAATTCACAAACATAATAAATCATTATAATATTGAAATTTAGACTTGACTCAGTCAAATTGAACTCAATAATGTGGAAGAGTTCCAAATTGACTCTAAAAACTCAAAATAATTTGCCCACTCTCTCAAATCGGCATCCTATTGAATCAAGTTGACTTGCATGTTAACCAAGTTTTTATACTACACATTAAATGATGACACAGTCATCTCATTCAAGCAATTTTAAGATTTGTGATTTGGACACTGGCCATTTTGATAAAGGGTGGCACCAAACTCTGTAACTAACAAAAATATCTTGCATTAAAAGAGAGAGAGAGAGAGAGAGCAAAGAATCAAGGTAAAAAAGATTTCACATCAGAAAATGTGGAGGCTTCCATGAAGAAAAAGATAGTAACAACGACAAACCTTATCATGGAGTTGACCACACTTTGTCAATCTGATTGCAACTTCCATAAATTTGAATATCAGTTTTGAGTCCTTTTCACTAAACCCAGTAATGCCATCAATATTGCTGCATTTCAACAGAAAACATCAACATGAAAATAAAAAGTAAAGCAATAAATGATGTGGAAAATACAGAACAAGTATGATTAGTTCTGTCTGTATTTCAATAGCAAGGAAATATCAAGGGTCTGTGGAATTAGGAAGAATGGATTTCTGAATAGTGATCCTTCAGAGTTTTGAGCTATTTCCAGACAAGTAGTCAAGCTAATAGAAAATTCTCTCTCTGTCTCTGTGATAGAAATTGTAATTAAAAAAAAAAAAGCGGTTCCTTCCCCTATAGTATCAAAACACAAGGACTTTCTACATCCTTACTCCTTGACAGTTTATCTGGATAAATTGTATGTGTTGTTTTGGAAATAAGTTTCAAATAGCAATTGCTCAAAAGAGGCAGTTGTGACTGGAATCTTTTTCTCCAACAACAGAAAAAAAAAAACCAAACATTTCCACCATTGGGAGGTTTCCTGCAACAAAAAACTCGAGTTCAATCATGTTTGTGATTTTTTTTCATGGGCAAATAAAGAATTCCAAAAAGAACACCTTAAAATGAAAATATCCTTCAAGAATTAGTTTTGAAACCTTCTAGCATAAGGTGCTGAATAAATGACAGCATTTTTGAAACTCAGATAGCTCCTGTTACTGACTACTGGATGCAATTCCATCATAATCACCTGTTCAATAATGATACATGTGCCATATATTATGCAGATGAACCAAACACCAACACATAGTCAAGTACGATCAGATAATCATAACAGTGAGTAATGCTAATGTCCCTATTAAAATAATACACTTTTTTTTTAAATGGTAACGGTAATTAATAATGAAAAAGAGAAGGCACCAGAAGTGCACAATACATCAAAGTAAAAGAAAAACACAAAAATCAAGCCCCCAAGCCCAATATAATAGCAACCCGAGAACAAGAAATTAGCACAAATCAAGACACTCTTTCCATGATCTCAAACCGAGATAGAGAAGTCCTGGAAATCGGAGAGGGAAGAAGCCCAGGCAGCACGAATTGGAATCCAACACAATTTGACCCCATTCCAAGTTGATTTTTCACTAATCCAACCATTGTAATCCCTTGATAATCACGAGTAGAATGAAATAAACAAAAGTTATTAATGGATAGAAAATATAGAGCTGAAATTACTAGGTTGGTGGATGGTATGATGTTGGCCAAAGCTTGCATTGTTCTTGCCATTCTTCTTTTGATGAAGCAGCATACTTAGCAACCTGGGAGGAATTACAACAGTTGACACCCATAAATACAGCATTCTTTTATAGAATGGTAAGCTGTGAATCTAGTCATGAAACAAAGATCAAAACAGCACACCAAAAAATTAATATTTGAATCTTATGAGAAGACAATGTACAAGATTAAATACTTCCAATCAAAGCAACAAACAGACAAAATGGATTTGATAGGAAAAAATCAACAATAAATTAAAATGATGGATGATTGTTGCTATGTATTTCCTTGAAGCTTCAGCCAATGCATATCCCATCTAAATCACTTTTGCAAGAAAGTCTCCCCATCATAACCTATACATATGAAAAGTGAATAAAACAAGGATGAAGGTAGATTTTCAACAGATTCATAGGATACAAGAAAGATTTCTATTACCCATGAAAATGGACACAGCACATTAGAATATCCACTTCAAAAATTACCCAGGCAGGTTCACAGTGTCATATTCAGTTAAGTTTCTTAAAACAATGGATTTAGAAATAACATATTACACATTTGAAAAACATCATTTGTAGGAATATTCATTTTTGAAGAAACACCTACAACTTTCTGTCATCTGTCTTAAGTTCTGTTTATAATAATTTGTTTCTTAATTTTTTATGCTTGAAAAATGAAAGTAAATAGATGTTTCAAAAAAGAAAAACGAAAGTAAATAGGAGAACATCTGCTATATCCAACCACAAAGTTTTGGGATTTCTGGATCAATAGGATGTATCATTTTCATCCTTACAAATCCCACCACCCCCATTTGCAAGCAGCAGTCGTCGATCTCTTCCACAAATCAGCCAATATGAAGTAACTGGTAATTGTACAATTTCAAAAACTATATACATATACATATGCATATGTGCATATATATATACACATATGCTTGATAATACATACATATATATATATACATGTCAGATCATGAACAAAGAAGGTGGATTTACTTTAGTGATAAAAGGATGCAACTGGTATGAATTTATCAGCTCAAGAACTTCATTAGGGATCCCATCCAAATCCAACTGACTACTGTGTCCAACAGAAAGACATAAGATCACAGATAATTGAGCTTTCCCTGCCAAGTAAACTGAGTGTCAGCCTATTCCTCAAAAGGTGATTCTCATAAACTATAATGGAAGGACAATAAATAAGATAGGTGCATGCGATAACCAAAACTGGTGGAACAGTTGTTTCGATTTCAAGGCTTCAACAACTACATGAATCTACCACTATTAAGTACCTAACATCGAGCTGAATTACCGCCTCACAAATCTAAGGAAACCAACCTCATCAGCAGCAGCAAAGCAATTATCCATATATGCGCTAGAATAATCTTTCAAAAAGAAAATATATATGCCGTAGAATATCCTAAATGCAGAATGGATTTTTTTAGGATGTAATGTCATGAAAATTGTTGCAGAAAAAAACAGATTTTTTTTAGTAGGAAATTGATAGGGACACCAAGAGACACTGGGCTTGTACTTTTGTCAGCTTCTCATCAACTACATGGTGAAAAGATACACCAAACAACAGTTTCCCTAGCAATTCCCTTTTCTTTAGCTTGTTAAATGACTCATACCTACAACATTTTGGTTGTAATAATGAACACTAGCAACTTTGCTATAGGCTCACCAGCAAAACAAAGGTTGAATGTTAAATCATAAGAGAATCAGAGGAAGCTCACCAATCAAAACAAATATTTAATGTCAAATCTGACTGCATTGTTGGATTAACTAGCACCTATCATTTTTCAACGGCACAATTCAACAGGCATGTCTTTGTAATTCCTAATATTAGTCATTTGAAAGAGACTTGAAATCAGGGGAGCAGTAGAGAGTTGGCAGCTTAGGGGGTTGATTACTTCCCCTCTGTTATGTGAACTCCAGTAATTAAGCAAAAAAATAACAGATATTAGCTTTTAGTTTGTTATTTATGTGTGCAGACATCTTGTCATCGTTCAAAAAAGAACATTCTTATCACTTATCTTTATTTTTGGTTGTTGGTTTAGTATTTAGTATTTATGCATCACATGCGTGTGAACCTACAAAAAAAAATTGGTGAAGCCACCTAAGCAAAAGCACCATAGCCAAAGACAGTGTATGCACTCCCAATGGATGAAATTATATCAACCTTAAATAAGAAATGTCATAGATCAGCAAAAAAACATCACACCTTCAGAAGAGATCTTTTGTACCCGCTTCACATGGTGCAGATTCTCTAATGGAGCTACTTGATTCAGTTTCCTATTGATTCAAAAGAGAATGCCAATCATAAACAATGGATTGAAATAATGACAAAACGTGTTAAAAAAGTGTGCATAAACATCGAAATAACCATTGAATACATAGGCCAAAATGAAACAATCAAGATCCATTCCTGATGGGAAACCTTACCTCACAAGAGTGTTGGCCATCTTAGGCTCGACTGCTGAAGCAAATACATCAACTGGAACAAGAATGAAATAAATTAGTAATTAAACGTGAGAGAAAATATTCTCCAAAATGATAAATTTTGAATGTGAAGCAGCCTTTTGGGCTCAGATTGAGTCTTATATAGGAGGATAGACCCAAACATAAGCAGAACAACAAACTGGCCTAAGCTATGACCAACATTGCCTAAAAGCCAAATATAAGAGTCAGCTAACCACCAACATAACACCTATCAAAAAGTTACCTTTTCAATAACTCAAACAAAATAATAGAATCCCATTTCAAAAAAATATATAATATAAACGCACTATTTTAGCATTGTCAGTTCCACAATTATGAACCGCTTTTCTGATATATAAGAAAATTGAAATCAGTTACATTAGAGGGGAAAAAGCTTTTATAACATACTTCATTGTTTTAATTAAAAAACCAAAGAACATTTTTATTGGTAAATGGTATGTAATTGACCACTGAATTCTACAGTATTATATTTATAATTGTGGAATTCCCTAAAGTTATAATGTAGGGACAGATGTTATTTCAAACAATCAAAATCGATCCAATTATTAACACTGGCTTTTTACTCCAATTTTTGCTTTTAGAGTACTTTATAATTCTAAATTTGATAGAGTGAAAGCTATTGACACACTACGAACTAAAAGATACGCTAAGTGACATATCTAATACAGCTCCATTAGCATAGTACTCGCAAAGAAACCCTAGAGAGAGAGAGAGAGAGAGAAGAGAGAGAGAGAGAGAGAGAGAGAGAGAGGAAAGTACCAGTGGAAAGATGATCTGAAGGAAGATTGTCTGGAATGTGAACGATCTCCCAATCCATTGCCATGTGTAACGGAGCCTATACGTCCACCAGAAATTCGATTGAGTGCCGGAAAATTATGGATGGTCAGGATCTTTGGACAGGGATCAATGGGCCACCAGAAATTTCTATATCCCCTTTGGCTGGGTTCCTAAGATCATAATCAGAACTTCTAAAACTAAAAACTCAAAAACACAAGATACCCAAATCCACCAAACTCTCCAAAATCATAGAGAAAGGGATGAAGAAAAAGATGCAGAAAGAATATTAAAGAACTTACAGAGGTCTATGTGGTATGTAGTCGCCACTCTCCGGAGTCCCAACGCGCACTTGGGAAAAAAAGGTGGGAAGAGAAGAATTGAAAGAAAGATTGGCTGGGATTGGATTCATCAACCAACTGTTAATGTCATTTGCAAGTTTGAAATACTAAATTAAGTGTTATTACAAATTTCAGTATTTAATATAATTGATTTTAAGAAAAATGGATAGATTATTGAGAGAATTTTATTTCAAAAGTGAGGTATGGGAGGTAATTTTAGAAGATTGGTCTACCTTTGATTAAAAAGCTAAATGAATTATCATATACATACTCAACTTTTAGAGAAGGGTACTCGTTGAAAAAGAAATATATAAAAGTATCATATTAAAATAGTCTACTTTTTTTTTATTAACGGGTGAGAAATTTTAATAGATGAGCTCACTTCTTTTAGGACACACCAACATTAGGTTATAAAAGCTCGAACCCATAATCTCCAACCTCCTGAAACGAAATGCAATTAGTTGAACTACACTTATAATAAATTGTACTAAATTTTTTTTTTTTTTTTAATGATGATTAGCAAATTTCATTTAAAGAATAAGGAGTCCAAAGACGAACCCACAGTCTGAACTAGGCAAAGTATAGAGATAAAATGCAAAAGAGAACTCTGTACAAAAGAATGGGCTAAAGAATGGACCTTAGCCTTAGTCTGTTGCTACCATAACTTGGTGACTTCAATCAATTCAAAAAGTATGGATGTATTTGGATATCCACCATTGGTTCGACGACTTTTCCATCTAAGGGTTGTTGGCTACCGTTAAAAAATCAAGCTTGGGTGATAGGCAGGGGAAATAGAGGAACATGGGTGTAGCTCAATATACAGTCTTAGAAATAGAAGGTTGCATGTTCGAATGGTATGATCTAACTTTGATGTGCCTTAATCGTAGTGTGCTCACCTATGTGAATTTTACGTTGTATCTCATATGATTTTTCACACGTAAATTTAAAAAAATAATAAGGGATTCTTTGTCTGGGCCTTTACCATCAACCCCCTTTCCTTGATCCTCTCTTTCATTCCATATGGAGGAAAACATGGACAACCATGTTTTGGATCTGATTACCCAAATGAATGAACAACCAGACATCTCTAGCCCCAAAGTAATCTCATCTACTCTCTTTTATCGGTGACAAAACTTTTAAAATAAGAAGTATCTCTACTATAAATTGAATCAAATACAAAATATCCAAGAACAATGTAGAGTTTACTTTGATTTTAGCACTTAATTTATGTCATTGAGTCCATTTTTCAACATATGATTTGCAAGGAGACATTCCTGCTCCTATGTTTTTTAATAGAATTAGTATAATATGATTGGGGGGTACACAATAGAAATCATATTTTTTTAAAGTACATATAGATATAGTTATCTAACTATCCATAAATCCTATCTTTCATGGAAGTTTCCTTCGGACAATATAAGTCGTTCTATGTCTAAATATTGATTTGATATTCAATATATATTATGTGAATTAATTCGTTGTGAACCAGATTAGTAAATGTTTACAGAGGTTATACTAAATGATAAGAATAAATTAGTTTGGTCTCAAAATTCAACTTCATTTTAAAAAACTAAAAAGTTTTAACCATCAAAAACACTTGAGCTTAATCCAATGGTAAAAAATATATTAAAATGAGTTTAAATTAAGTGAAAAACTAATTTACAAGATAATTAATTAATATAAAAGAAAACATAATATAAATATAAACTTAATAAGTCAAAATTATTTTTTTTAATTTACGTGTGGAAAACCGTAGGGTACCCAGCGTAAAACTCCCACAAGTAAATTCATTACTCTTAAGACACATCAAAATTAAGTGATAAGGCTCAAACCCACAGCCTCTACTTTCTAAAGTAAAGTCTAACTAGTTAAACTTACACTTATATAAATTAATCATCTTCTTACAATGAATTAATATAGGACCAATAATTTCTCTCAAAGAATTTACACGTGTTAAAGTCCCAATATTGGAAAACACGTTTATTATCTGGATTTGTTTCGGTCTGATCGACAAATCCATCCTAAGTATCCAAACAAAACAAAGTTCGAATACATTGTGTTGAAATCAAGAATTACGTGTGGCATTCATTACATGAGCTTAATGGCCGGCCTAGAAAAGAGCATAGGAAAAATATTTTATATATTTAATCACATTGTCTTAATAGTTAATATAGTAGCCACGTTTGTTGGTCTTCCACCAATCATAGCATCTACAGTAGAGATCCAACTTTTGTTATAGAACCCATAAGGAATGATGCTAATATTTTTTATTGACTGTTAAATTTCAATCACTATTCATTTGGTCGATTCTAGTTGAATGGTATGTTTTTTATTTTATATGTATAGAGTATATATGCTTTGATGCTTCACCTTACAAATTTGAACCCTTTTTCATCTTATATTTCTTTAAAAAAATTAAAAAAATATTTGAAACATCTATCTAATCAATTTTTTGCTTTTAATTTACATGAGTATTGTCTCATGTCTCAAGAAGTGGGAAGTTATGGGTTCGAATCCCTATAACCTACTCTTGATGTGTATAAAGAGTATTAGGTTTATCCGTAAGAATTTTACACTAAGAATACTGCAATTTTCTACAAGTAAATTCGAAAAAAAAAAATTACTTTTAAATTTAATACATTCATTAATAGAAATATTAAGATTAAGAGCTAAAATGACAAAGTGATTTGATACCCATCCTCAGTGTAGCCAATTTTAAGGAGTGAAATTCAAGATT
This sequence comes from Chimonanthus praecox, assembly GCA_022113865.1. NCBI lineage: Eukaryota > Viridiplantae > Streptophyta > Magnoliopsida > Laurales > Calycanthaceae > Chimonanthus > Chimonanthus praecox. The sequence continues at coordinate 3,271,671 of CM039095.1, read as the reverse complement.
GTGAAGAAAAATAAGGCTTCTAACTTATATACTCCAATTTTCATTTAAATAGGACACTTACTTTTTTAGTTAAGGGAAGCATTTAAGAAAAATTGTGCTAAACCTAATTTCCCTGTGCTTGTAATGGGATCTTGGACCATTAAGTCTTCCTTGTTGATTTGCAACCAGGTATGAGTTTCTCGGAAGTTTACCAACTGTGGAAGATATACATAATAGAGATGAGCCTCCAAAAGAGTGTTGGACTACAATTTTTGATATCTTGACCAAGACTCTGTCCTCTTTTGACTTGAGTTATCAACTTGTCCAACTTGAAGATATTTTAGATTTATGGTCCATAAATGGGCTTTGATTTAATGATAATTTTAAATTTAAAAAATTTAAAATGATGATGGTAAGCTCATCTCAAGAAGTGAAAGTGTTTTTTTCAAGTGGTAAAGAGTAAAAGTGTTGAGTTCAATTCTTATTTCACTTCAAATAATTACTAGTTATAAATTTAACCAATGTTTAAAGAACTTTTCACGTGTCTCAATGATTATTATAATGCTTTAAGAATTCTAAATATCTTCGTCATAAAAAAAAATTAAAGATTATTTGAATTCACTGACCTGCTCCTAATTTATTTTTGTAAATGTCATCATGTATTTTGATCTTATTCCTTTATGTATTCAATATAGTCCATCAGATAGAATTATGACTTGAGATCCAAATTCAAAACATGTCAATATTTTCAAACTAAAGTTCAAACTAAGTAAATTTTAGTTATTGACTCAATAAATATAAAATTATTTGATGTTTATATGATTACTATTTACCAGTGACCTCTTCCACATCTTTTATCATATTATTATTTTTTATATTATACTAAATTATATAAAATTTAAACTTATTTGAAGGAAAAGAGTTGTTACTTGTTAGACTTTGTTATTTCACAATTTTTTTTTATTTTACTTTATTATTTTTTATTTTTTATTCATTCAATTCAATTAGGATATGAGGCCAACTTAAGCCAGTCTAAATTCAAGTCAAATTGTTGTATTTATGCTCGTGTCTGATTTGACCCTATCCATATTTTGTAATAATTAATGACTCGATAAACATTAAATTATCTAGCTATGTGATTATAGCTCTTGTAGTCAATGTTATCAGAACCGGACCATGTACCGAATCGTCTTCGAGGAGGTCAGGGTTCAACTGGGTTCGACCGGAGTCAAAGCCGGAAAAAGTCGGTAAAAGCCGGTCAAATATTAAAATAATATAAATATTATATATAATATTAAGTAAGACATATTTTATCAATAATATTAATATAAATATTAAAAATAACATTCAAACTCTGAGTAATATATCAAAACGGAGAAATATATAGGATAGAAATAGTAATAAATTTTTATATTTCAAATATACACATTTTTTTAAGGAGAAAATAAAAAAAAAAAAAAATTCAAAAACCATGAACCGGGGTTCACGGTTCACGGTTTTGGTGTCAAAACCGCATAAAACCGCGGTGCAGTTTTGACCGCCGGCCGATTTTTTTGCCGGACCGAACCGCGGACCACGCGGTCGGTTCAGCCGCGGTTCGGTCCGATTTTGATAACACTCCTTGTAGTACATGTTGTGATTATATTTTTCTTTTACATCAATTTTAATTATGTAGAGTCTAAATTAATAGCTCATTTACAGTAGAATCAGAATGATTCTAGCTTCAAAAGATTAATATAAGAATTGGGATTATTTTCAATTAATTTTTTAATTCTATTTCTTAATTGTTGTTATCATCATCGTTATTATCAATAATTAATATATAAACTTTATCAAACGTATTTATATTTTTAATGATTCTACATATAAGGGGATCTATAGTTTATGTTTTGTCGGAAACATTTTTATTATTTTTTACCGTCAGATATAAAAAAAAATGTCTTGGGCGACTTTTCAACTGTCTGATTGGTTATCACGAATGATCTCATCTCCTTGAAGGAGAATCCAGTCTTTCCGCAGACCGCAGAATTAAAGCAGCCTTGCTGAAACAGAGAGATAGGAAGAGAGAGAGAAGAAAGGAACAGAGAAGAGAGGAGGAGGAGAAGAAGAAGAGTAGCAATGTCAGAGGCAGAGGAGTTGGGTTCTTCTACCCTGACCCGTTTATCTCTGCCCGTAAAAATCCTATACCAGTCCTTCAAAATCCTCTGCTACCACCCAACAATCTTCTTCTCCATAACTGCACTCTCCATCGTACCTCTCTCTCTGCTCGTCTTCGGATTGGCTTCTGCTTCCCACCCTCTCCAGATCCAAATCTCTTCCAAAGAGGCCCTTGCCCAGGTGGGCACCACCATCTTCGAGGCCCGACACGTTTGGCAAGAGACCCGGTCCGACGCCCTCATTCTCGTCCGCCTCCGCTCCCTCTTCTTCCTCCCCTCCTACGTACTCTCCATCCTCGCCGCCACAACCGCCGTCAACTCCGCCTCACTCTCCCTCTCCGGCAAGCGGCCCACGTGGCAGACCGCGTTGGACGCGGCCCGGCTCTGCTGGAAGAGGCTCCTCGTCACTTCTTTCTTTGTCTTCGTTATCACATGTGCGTACAAGAACCTCGCGCGCGTGGCGCTCGACTCAGTCTCACGTGTGGTGCTCGACCCCCTCGCACGTGCGGTTCTGGAGCTGGTGGAGGGGGTTTGGAGGGTATACTTGGAGGCGGTTTTGAGCATGGGGATGGTGGATTCGATTTTGGAAGAGCGGTATGGATTGGAGGCCTTGGTGGAGGGGTGGGGCCTGTTGGTGGGAAGGCGGTTTTGTGGGGTGGTTTTGGGGGGTTTGGCGGTTTTGTGGAGTGGTTTTGTTGGGTGGGGATTTAGGGTTTTGATGGGTGGAGAAATGGGTGGTGATTCTTTCATGGTTTTCACTTGGAAAGCAGCGTTGATAGTGTCATTCTGTTTGGTAGTGCTTTTGAGTTTTCTCACCAACACTGTATTGTATTGTTATTGTAGAAAGGACCAAGGGATTAAATTGGAAATGGAAATGGAAATGGAAATGGTTGAAGACACACCATAGGTTGTAAACATTTTATCCATGAAATGTAATTTTTCCAACCAACTCCATCTAACAAATATTTGTTTTCTATAAAATAATATTTTTGTTATTCAAATCTTTGTCGTCGTGTCCAAACTTCTTAATTTTTGAGATATGTGTAAATCTCCGTATCACAAGAGGTGGCATTTTATATTTAGAGTGACTTTAATAGTTAAACTTAAACCTTCTATATTTTAAGTTGGTTCTTGACCATGAAGCCAACTTTCATATATTTTTACTTGTCTTGTTTTGTTACTATTATTGTTCATATATTTTTACTTGTCTTGTTTTGTTACTATTATTGTTGTTATTATTCTAAATTTATTGAAGTAGATTGGAAAATGGAAGTCTATAGTTTGGCCGAACAAAATAGGGAAGTTTGAAAGGAAAAAACAAACATACAATGCTATGAGTTTGACAATGTTATAAATTGAGGTGGCCAGGATGAAGCTTCCAATGAATGTACCTCTATTGTAATGTCAAATCAGTGGAGCCTACAAGAAAGAATTTTAAAAATAAGTAATATTATAAAATGGTAATTGTATAAGTGCACACTGACTTGGGCTTCAGTCAAATGTAATTTGGCCTAACCAGGGTTTTTAATCTCGCTGATACAATACATATCGGTTGTACTGGTGAGATATTGGTCGATATGACTAAGATCTCGCCGAAATCGACCTATACATATTTAAACAATCGATTTTTGCAAAAAAAAAAAATTAGGAGAGAGAAATATCTGCCGAGATCAGTCGAGATTGGTATCACCGAATTCTTGATCTCTGATCCTAACTCAAGACTGTAGCTTAAACTTAGACCCACTCATGATTTAAGTTAATTCCAATTCTTCATAAATAAATATATTTGAACATAGAGTTTGACTGATGGGCCATTTGCGCTCATTTATTTAGTCTACTTATTAAAGAAATAGGCTCAAGCAACAGCCTGGCATAAGATAGCATTTTTATAGAGTAGTTCCAGCCAAACTTAGGTATCTATTTTAAATGGGAAGATTATATATTTATTATGAGATAGATCATATATAGTTGGATAATAAAGATAGATGATTTTATGGATGATTAACATATAAAAAAAATTCTTAATTCGATTATCATAATTTTATAAGATGGGTCATGAAAGATTCATATTTTATGATAATCAATTTTTTAAAATCTAAAATCGTAAAGAGAATGTGATCAAATGAAGCTTAAGTTTTATAAAGTCAATGTTTTTATTATTTTTTATATTTTTATTAATAATATATGGCCACCTACAGAGCAACCTCATCCTAAATAGGAAAAGAAAAATCTCCCTGGATAAGGAACTGATGCTACTGCAAAAGCAATGAAAGCATGGCAACTTCTTTACATGTTGGGAATAAAAGGTAGCAACTGATGCTCCCTGCAAAAGCAATCCAAAGCTTGGCAAATTACTTTAAATGTGTTGGGAATAAAAGGATCTTAATTTAAAGTATATTATATTAAGATTTTAATATAAAGTTCATTGAAAATTACATTGATTAAATTAATCATTTTGTTTTTAATTTAATTAATTTATATTTAATTTTAAATATAATTTTATTGATCCAATCAAAATAAATTTTAACAAATCATATATTTAAAAAATAACATTTTCACTACAATGACCATCACTTTATTTAATAGACTTTATATCTAAATACTCAACATAATATATCATACACCGGGTCATTTCACTTGTTTCCTTTAATGCTTTTTAAACTATTTACTCCTTTGTCCCCATGTAGCTTTGTGCACCACTCCTTAACTGCTGAGTTAAGAAATGAGACGTAGTTAAGGCAGAACAGGGCAACGATAGAAAGTCGTTATCTTACATATGGACTAGTTTTGAAAGTAATTTATAAGTTAATAATTCATCCTCTCTAGTCTAAGACTTTTTGGATTATGTGTGATAAATGTCACCATTGCAAATTATTGCCGACTAAAAATTTAGACCCAAAATAAATAATATTGTATTAGATAGGATGGATTACTGCTCTACAATCTTTGTTTTTCTACCTGCATTACATGTGCAACATAAAGTAAGATAGAAGTTGAGAAATTAACCCTTGTAAGTTAATTCAACTAAATTTATAAAGTAAAATTTATCAAATATTTTTATTCTAACTATTTTTTTTTTTAAATTAACCCTTGTATTGTACCTTCTGCAAGTCTAAAGCCCGTAGAAAAAGAAGCCAATAAGGAAGGTATATTGCTTTAGCATACAAGTCCAAACAGTGTACTGTCACTATTAGAACTGTTATAAATTGTTTCAATAGGGGATTAGTTTTGACAAAAATAAAAAATAGATGAATAGTACTATTTTTCATGTACATTTTATGGGGCTTATATGAGGAGTAGGGCTGCAACTCGAGTCGGGCGAGTCGAATTATTTAAAATCCAATCCAACTCGAGTTAATATATATGGAACCTGACCTGACCTGACCTGAATTCTCAACCCGACTCGAATTCTGATCCGACCCGTATTCTAAACCCATTTTAGCCTAATTTTAGTCGGGTCGGGTCGGGTTAACTTGTAAAATCTTCAACCCGACCCGATCTGACCAGAATTCCATGTGAATTTTTATTTTCTGAATCCGACCCGACCTACTGGCCCAAATACTCGACCCAACCCGCATGATTTCTCGAGTCGACCCAAGTTGCAGCCCAATTGAGCAGCACAAGTAGATGGAGTGGAGTGGGAGAATCAAGTTCCTTCGCTGTACTATACAACCTCTAAAAGATGTATTTCACTTCAAAATTACACATGTCAAATTATCAAAAAATTGCATTTGACAATACTAAATCAACTACTTTTATGATATTATACTCTTTTATTTTTCTCTCAAAAATCATATTATAAAAATCTTCTGTCAACAATAATTTTTTGTATCTTACTATTTGGACTGTTGGCAAATTGAAATGATAAAATATCATAGGTTTTGATTTTGACATCAAATACGGCTAGTCTGAATTCAAATTGTAGCATTGTGTTAGGGAATATACTTTCAAATCATGATTCCACTCATTGTTACATGGCTTTTGGAACTTGGAATATTAACGGCGAGAGTTATATAGATTTTTTTTTTTAAATTCTTAGATTTTTATCAGAAAATTAATAGGAAAATGTTTTGAAAATATAATATTTAAAAAATAATAAACAAAAATATTAATAAGAAATGTATTGATAATTTACTGATAATTTATCGAGATATGATCGTAATATTATAATTTATTACAATTTTATTGAGAATTTATTATGATTTTATAGCATTGTAGATAAATATCGAGATATTGATAAATTTGAAAATAAAGCTGATATTTGTAATATTGAATAATTTTTAATTTTTTTATATACCCTTGTTTTTTATTTTTTACCAAATCTTATTTCAATCTAAACAAATATTAGCCATCAAAAAGAATGGACGGTAGATACAAAATTCGATTTCCACATCGGGTACGCAGCTTGTATGTCAAACAGTGTGCGCAAGGTGCTTCCAGTGTTTGACTAAAACCCTAATTCTTCTTTTAAACCCCTATCGAGTCTTCAATCTGGTCGAGTCTATTGTGCTCTCCAGTGCTTCTCATCCCTCCACCGACGCCGGCTTTCTTAGTTACTGATTTCTGGTTTCCGTCCTCCTCTCAACACCAGTCGCAGGTGCATTTCTCTCGAATCATGTTTCAAAGTTTTTTATGAAGATCTCGACAATTTCTTAGAAAATTCTTGGAAAATTATTAGAGATTCAGTAAGTTCGATTTGGACCTTTTGTCTTCTTAAACAACAAGTTAGATGGGTGGATTGAATATACAAAATAATGAATTTATGCAGAAATTATTGAAGTTTATTTTGGGCCTCTCGCTTTCTTGGTAGGTGGATTCTCATCACTGCCTTCGTTTTGTCTCTTGCCCAACGGTTTTAGAGAGACAGTGTTATTTCTCTGATTTCCTTCTTGTTCTGCAGCGTCACTTTCTTCATCCTATGTCTCCATGAGCAGATAAACTCATCCAAATCTACCCTTAATTTTATTAATCCACCATTTTGAGATAAACTTATTTAAATCAACTTGTTATCTAATCAAACTGTCATGTTGAAAAGAACCCAGTTTAAAAATGCAGATTTTGATGAAAACCCCACTTCAATTATTTTAATTCTTTGAAAGGTATGTCAATTAGCTTTTGGTTAATTGAAATTCCTTTTTGGAAAGGAACCCAAATTGAAATTGGAAAAGAATCTTCTAAATCTGCTGCCTCTGAAAATGCTCTAAACTTTTATGTATGCAAAAGTTCCCTAATTTAGTAACAACAACAATTAGCTCTTACGCTAATTAAATGCCAAATTGAATTTCTCTAGTAAAAAATGTGAAAAAATTATATGGGCTGTGGACTGTTGCTAATTTTCTTGTTTGCCATCAACTTGAAGATTGTGAATTAAATATATGAAACCTTTTTTTATCATTGTTTAATTTTTCTCATATATGAACTTGTTATCTATGTGGTTTCAATTGGTTGAATTTTCAAACCTATTTCATTTGGACTTCTTGGACTCCATATTCCTGATTCAATGCAATTGCGTTTTTTCAGAATTGCCTTCCACTTAATCCTGGTTCTATGCCATATCCCACTATACCCACTATAAAATACCTCCTATCCTTGGACACATATGATCCATTCACTCCTTTTTCTGGCCAAGTAATCAGTTTTATAATTTTTTGCTGCCTATCTTCATTTTATCCTTGCCTTTGTCAATTGTAGGTACCACATTCTTTTGCTAGCTTGTTCTTGGCCACCTTCATTATCCAGGTAGTTCAAAAAAAAAACAACTTACACTGTGATTCTCTAGTTGTTTCTCTAAGGAAGTTCTACAAAGTGAACAAGTGTGCATTGAAGGAGAAATTAAAAATGATGTTTCATACTGCTTCATCTTTTTGTATCCATCGTCATGCTTTTGTAGTTCATAATGTACCTTTTGTGGGAAATGTTTACATAACTCTAAATCTAAAACCTTATTAAGATTTCGAAATGGTTGGTGGAGTTGCAAGACTTGACTGTATTATGGTCAGGTCTTCTGCATATGAGATACAACAGTTCTCTTTCATAATTCCCATCAAAGAATTCTAGGTTTACTGAACATTGATTCCTAGAAGGATTTTTTCAATTCCCATAACATTCTAGATCAGGAAATGTGTTTTTATGATTCTTCAAATGTCACTCTTTGGTTTTCCCTTCCTTCACATTCTTGAAATACAAGTTGCTTTTACTGTTATGTAGAACCCAACCTGCAGAAACTTTCCAGCCTTCTCCCCACCAAGATGTCAGCAGAATCTGAAACTGCACCTCCTCCATCAGCCAAACAAAGTGGTGCTGATGCCTCACCATTTCCAGAAGAAGGAAAGGCTCTGAGCAAAAAGGCAGCCAAGAAAGAAGCTATGAAAGCAGATAAAGCCATGAAGCGGCAGCAGGAGGCTGCTGCTGCAGCTGCTGCTGATGAAGCGGATCCTCTTTCAGGGAACTATGGAGATGTACCTCTAGTTGACCTCCAATCAAAGGAGATCTCTGGCCGTGTGTGGACGGAAGTTGAATTGTTGACTGATGACTTGAAGGATAAGGAAGTTTTGATCCGTGGGCGGGTGCAGACAGTACGCCCTGTGAGCAAAAATATGGCATTCCTTGTATTGAGAGAGCGAGGTTTTACTGTGCAGTGTGTTGTGACTGTTACTCAAGAATTGGTGAGCAAGCAGATGGTCAAGTTTGCAGCTGGGCTTAGCAGGGAATCAATTGTTGACATCTATGGGATTGTCACTAACCCTGGAGTCCAAATCAAAGGTGCCTCCCAGCAGGTAAACCTCTAATTTCATTTAGAATACAGTCCTTTCATAAGATCGTTTTGTCAACTTTTTTCTTCTCTCTTTAATCTACACTTTTTTGCTGTGAGTTTGAGTTAAAATGATTATCAGTGTCTTTTTTAAGTCTGAATTTTTTGATACTCTCTCTCTCTCTCTCTCTCTCTCTCTCCCCTCCCTCCCTCCCTCCCTCCCTCTGTCTCTCTCTCTGTCTTCTTCTATATGCATTCATTCTAAGTGCTTCTTCTTCTGCTACTGCCACTGCCATTTTAGCTTTTTGCTTTGTAGGCAAGAATATAATGCACTTGTTTTTCTTATTCAGATATTTTATCATTTTGTTTTTGCCAGTGAGAATTACTAGAAAAATGCAGTGCTAGTAGAGAACATTTAGTTATTTTTCTATCCATAAGCAAAAGTTATTTTGCTTTAAATGACATGAATTGTTATCATAGCATTGTGAAGACATGTCTAATATCTGTGATGGGCCTTGTCATCTAGTAGAGTGATCTAATGTATCTTTTGTACCTCCACATTCTTTTATTTAGCACTTGTGTTTTGATTAGTAGCATGCTTGTAGAACTGACGTTCCTGTGTTTTTTGAGTATTTAACAAATTTGATGCATTGAATATGTGAGGGTCTGATTGGTAATCAAACTAGTGAAGTAACTCATACCCTCCTGATTATTGATCTGCTCTCTGGGATCCTGAAAGTTTTGGTAAGGGAAAGGGCAATAATGGAGTAGTTCAGATTCTACTACCAAATAAATAAATAAAATTAACTGAATGGAATGTTATCTCTTGTAGCTGTTGATTTTGGGTCATTTTGTGCATTTTGAAGGGAATATGTCAAGAAGATCCACCAATTCCTTCTCATCAGATTGTGGAGTGAGCCCTACCCTGAATTCTCAATGCTTCTTTATATGTGCCAGATTTGTTCTCCCTGACAGATATTTAGACAGTCAACCTGTCAAACTCATGGGAATGCAGTGTATTATGTTGTGCAAATGCTGTGTGACATATCATTCTCTGGTTATTGAATATTGGAGCACATATATAGTTAAATTTGTTACCCCAAAAAAATTAGATCATAGAATACATTCCATTTGGGTGTTGATATTATCTCAAATTGTTTTTGCTTTACTTCAATAATGGGTGATGAACATTGTATTTCAAAAAATATATAATTCATGTCTTATTTCTACAGGTTGAAGTTCAAGTGAGAAAACTTTATTGCATCAGGAAAGCAGTACCCAACTTACCTATCAATATTGAGGATGCTGCTAGAAGTGAGAAAGAGATTGAAGAAGCTAAGAAGGTACACCTACTAAGATCGTTCTTTAAAGAATTTTTTTTTGAAACAATATCTTTTTAAAGAAACTTGTAGCATGGTTGTGTTCTTGTGGCCATATAATTCATTTGGTAAATGTGCAACGCAATATGTGTATATATAGGAAAAGTTGATCCATATAGTTGGTTTGCTTGGTCTTGGTATCTATCTTTATTCTAAATGTAAATGGAGGATTTTTCAGATGAAGATGTGCAAATTTACAACTGTGGGATGGATTTAAGATCAAATATAATATTGAATGCTATCTTTTCCTTCTCTCATGTTGTTCTTTGTTTTGAATAATCTCTTTGAAGATTCCCTTTTTATTGTTATTCATATTCCATATCCTTCCTTTTTTTCTTTTATAGTTACTGATCCACTGTTAATGAATTTGATGGATGCAGGCTGGAGAACTGCTTGTCAGTGTTGGTCAGGACACACGTTTAAACTATAGAGTTCTTGACTTTCGAACGGCTTCGAATCAAGGGATTTTTCGGATTCAAAGTGAAGTGTCAAATGTATGTGTTGTTCTTTTTTTTTTTGAAAAGTAACTTCATTAATCAAGGAAAAAGGATACAAAACCTCAACTAAAGGGAGCCACCCAAGAGACGGAATGCCCTTGAGCGTACATAGAATGATGATTCCAGTCTATTTTATCCAAATATATCCATGGACAAATAGAACTCGCAATCCAACCGACAACTATCTTAGAATCACCTTCAAGATTACTTTCCACCACTCCTAACTCTTCCAATACCACCACACCTCTCCACAAAGCATGTTACTCCACATCTAGCACAAAACCATTATGAGGAGGGCCAACAAAAGACAACACATTACCAGCGAGGTCATTGCAAATCACTCCACCATAGTCGGCTAAACCCGCCTTTCTCAAACAACTTCCATCAAAATTAAGCTTTAGACGACGCGTTGCAAGAGGAGACCAAGTCACGAATGTGACTGGATTGGAATGAGGTAGGGACTGATCCACCGAGTTCCAAGCTCTACATATATATGAGATCGTGACTGCATTGAATTTACCCGAACCCACCATCCACCAAGCCACTTTGCACTTAATAATTTCAAGAAGATACAGAACAAAGGACTCTCTTCCTTTTAATATCCTGGAATTCCTTTCTAGACAGACTGACCACACAATGCACAAAACATGGCCACCCAAAGAGACTTTATGAAAGAATTGCTAGTAACGCAACTTCTTCATTAAACAAATCTAACTAGGGCTTCAGCAAACAAAAGGACAACCCTAATTGCTGAAAAAAGTGGCACTAGATTTGATATGCAAAATGGCAATGAACCAGAAGTTAATTTACTGACTCCCCATTTGCCAAACACATCCTGTATTTACAATCATCATTCGCACCCGTAAGGTGTCTATTGTGTTGTTGCTTCTTCCTTGTCTATATAAATCCTTTGACTTCATTTTGATGCTAAAAGTTTCCTCTCCCCTTGATACATGCATGGCACAAGTTTCTTGTTCAATTCTGGTCCAATGAGAGCTTTTTCAAATAATTTTGTGAACTGTATTATGATTTTTGTGCCAACATCCCTTTGTCCCTGATACTTTAAAATCCTTACTAAGTATGGTCAGCGTCCATAGGTTATTTCCTTTTGTTTTACATTAATGTTTTGAGTCTGAAACATGTTCTCCGATGTTTGAATAAAGAAAAGAAGTAAGTTCCCCTGCAAATATGTATTGATTTTACTGATCTGTAAAGCTTTTTGATTTTTGAGGTCTATTTATCTTTTTGCACTGTCCTTGGGACTTTAGGGACATGCATCACAGACTAGCTTGCACAGAATCTGCTGTCTGTGTGTTGGAAGTATATTCAAGTATGAATAATTCTCATTTGATTTATGAAGTCTTCTTCTTTAATCTTTTTCTTATTTTGGTGTATTTGTGAGTTGGAACCTTGTATCTGAATCCATTATAAATTGTGTGCAGATGTTCAGACAATTTTTGTTATCTGAAAAATTTATTGAGATCCATACACCAAAGTTGATAGCAGGCTCAAGTGAAGGTGGTTCAGCTGTTTTCAAACTGGACTACAAGGGCCAGCCAGCTTGCCTAGCGCAGTCCCCACAACTTCACAAACAGATGGCAATTTGTGGTGATTTTGGGCGTGTTTTTGAGGTTGGTTCTGTTTTCAGAGCGGAAGATTCCTACACGCATAGGCATTTGTGTGAGTTTACTGGACTTGACGTTGAAATGGAGATTAAAGAGCACTACTTTGAGGTAATGTTGATTTTTTGGCGGTAATATGACTAAAATCACATTCTTTTCGGTTGCAATTTGCATTCTTCGATTAATTACGATCGAGCTGTGGTAGTGGCTGAGATCTCGGCTGCGCAGGATGATGGCTTATGAAGTTACGCTTTACTTTGATAAGGATTACGGACTTATATTGTCTGTGGAGACATGTTCCACGTTTCGTTTAATGAGGATACTTCTTGCTAGCCTTTTTTGTACTTGTTAAGTTATTTATATAATAAAGTTAACTTTCAAAAAAAATAAAAAATGAGCACTTTTCAACTATACCACAAGATCTTGTCAGAAACATTCAGTTAACTTTGAATTATGAACTTGATTTTGCCACGAATATTGAGATGGTGCTATTTCTTAGTCAGGTCTTAACTTTTGTTATGCAGGTTGTAGACATTGTGGACCGATTATTTGTGTCAATGTTTGACACTTTGAACAAGAATTGCAAAAAGGAACTTGATGCAATTAGGAAGCAGTATCCTTTTGAAGATTTGAAGGTTGGTTTTTCATTTTAAGTTTCAAGATTCAAATTTGGTCAATAGCTTGATATTTGTGCCTACTTTAGTCGGTACAGTTTTTCTCTAGTATGTCTTCACAGACTTTGGACATTATCCACTTGTTCTTTAGGTGATGATGCAGTAATTGCTTTATTGATTTTTGACTTCTTATTTGGTGCAACAGTACTTGCGGACGACTTTGCGGCTTACTTTCCAAGAAGGAGTTGAGATGCTGAAGGTGTTTATTTCTTATTTTAGTTCATATTTTGACATGTATTCAGAAAAATGTTGCAAAAATGTTAACCATTTAGGTCTGGCATGTTTTGAATAGGAAGCTGGCATTGAAGTTGATCCTTTAGGGGATTTAAATACAGAATCAGAGAGGAAACTGGGTCAGCTTGTTCTAGAGAAGTATGTTCTTTGACCATAGGTTTATTTTGCATGTTTGTTACCTGTTTTTATGTACAAGTTTAAGTAATAAATCTTTTGCTTTTGAACTTAGGTATAAAACTGAATTCTATATTCTTCATCGCTACCCATTGGCTGTTAGACCATTTTACACAATGCCATGTTATGATGACCCGACATACAGTAATTCGTTTGATGTCTTTATTCGAGGTAAGCAATATTCAATTGTATAAGTAGTCTTTGGACATGTTGTATAGATGGTATTGGAATTCCTTTTTTCTCCTTTTTAACCTAATGATATTGGCTAATGTTGTGAAAATATAATCATATCATAAATCATTAATACATCTTGAATCGTGTATCGTAAATCGTAGAATCGTAAGATTCATAAGTGTTTTCCCTAAAAAATATTTAGTATATGAAATAACGTAAAATATATCTAAAATGTAATAACATGAGTAATTCTCCAATTTCCTTTCAATATTAAGTGAATTATATATAATTAGTTTATTGGAGCACAAATTTCAATGTTCTATCTCACAAAAATATAAGACTAGTATATAATCCAACTATATTGTGAAAATTCAATAATGAACTAAAAAACCCTCAAAAAATTGAAAGGTCTTAAATGCTCATTAACTCAAGTATTAAAAATCATAAAATGAAATGTTTCATACTTTTACACTCCTAATAACACCATAATTTTATTATTTATATGAATCGTAAGATTTGTTGATAGATACGAATCGTTCTCTTATCATATCGTATGAATCGTAAGATACAAATCGTATATCATAAGATTTTAACAACCATGATATTGGCATTTCACGTTATTAACTTGAATGAGCATGTGACTGCTGAATTATAAAATCATAATGTTCCGAACTTCTGGTTTATTTTTTGCATAGAATTATCTCTCTCTCTCCCTCTCCCTCTCCCTCTCCCTCTCCCTCTCTAACAAAAGGGGTGACAATATGGCCTTGATTTTTTTTCTCTCTTCTAGGTGAGGAGATTATTTCTGGAGCTCAACGTGTACATGTGCCCGAATTTTTGGTCGAGCGTGCAGAAGCATGTAAAATTGATGTCAAGACAATATCAACATATGTTGACTCATTTCGGTAAGCTTTCTCATCTGTTGGTATACATATACTTCCCTTTATTTTATTTTTTATCATAGTCCTCGGTTTCTTTAATTGGCATAATGCTGATTGCAATTATGATTTTTAAGTCACGCATGGTTGATGATACTGAACATTACTGAGATTGTTCAGTTGCAAGGTTGTTACATTTTTAAAAATGGGTTGGTCAAGTTGAAAAAGTTTGACCTGTTTTTAATTTGGGTTGGACTAGGGTTATGCTTTGTATAACTCGACTTGACCGAATTACCTAAATTATATATAAATATGAATATATATTAACATGTTCCTCATTTTTATTTCTTTATTTGGTGATTTTTTAGAAATATCTCTGTACAATGATTATATTTTAGTAATGAAGAATTATTTTTTATAGATGTCTCTCACTCGAAGCATATCAATATAATATATATATACACCAAATTATGTACTTAATTATATGAGTTAACCTATGACCTGTTTAATCCGAACCCAAATTGGTTAACCTGAATTAAAAATGGGTTGGATTATGAGTGTGTTAGAGAAGGCCAAAATATCCGTTGGGTTGAAAATATTGACCTGAATTAAATATGGGCGGGCTAAAATTTGGCTCTCAACCTAATCTGCCTGCCCATATTGCACCTGTAGAGCACCCGTGCAGGTTGAGGTTCCCACTTATATCACGTGAGGGAATTGATACCAAATATTAATGTGAAATGTGAATAAAAATTGACCATGAAGCAATAAACAAGTGAAAGGATATGGAAAGATGATGAATTGATAAAAAATTGGGGTAAAAGAGAAAATTGAAAAAAAAAAGGGAAAAAAAAGAGGCTTGTGACCACATGGTGAGCACTTAGTTGCAACTATGGATTAACTAATGATTTTCTTTGGATACAACTCGCTAGTAGGATGGGTGCTAGGTAGTCAAAGTAAGTATAGACAAATTAATGTAATGTTGTGCTAAAGATGATGCCATGTCAATCAAATGGGTGGTTTGATAAGACAACTGTTAGACTTGCAACACCTCATGGAGTTGAATGTTGGGTGATGCAGAAGACGAATACTTAAAAGTAATGATGATAAAGATGCATTAGTTGAGATGGATGTTAGACTTGTGTTTAAGATGGTTTGGCACATTATGCAGAAAAGCTCCACTAAGCTTCAGTACAAACAAATGGACGGCAGGTAGATTGGAAAGAAGAACTTAGAAAGCTGACCCTAAATAGATGAGAATTACTTTGATGACGAATTCATCCACATTCATTATTCGGATCCCCATTTTACAGTTGCACCTGCAAACAATGGGGGTTGAATTTGGGCTTACCTAATTTCAGGGGATCTGGCCTATATATGACGCTAGTATTGGGAGATTTCCTTCCCATAGTACTGGGATGCTTTATATTTCTATTTAATACTATTAATGATGATGAAAATTTTATTAAAGCAAAAATGAAGTATACAGTTGGTTAGCTGTTAAAGAACATCCTGCCTTTAGTGAGAGAATGGGGAATTCATTAGCCTCATAATCAGGGCCGGCCCTGAGATCTCCTAAAATCTTAGGGGCCCTAGGCGGAGTGAGATTTTAGAGGCCCTTTATGACTGGTATATTAAGGAGTTTAAGTGTGTGTGGGCCCTTTCTGTATGGAGGCCCTAGGCGGCGGCGGCCTACACCGCCTATGCCCATGGCAGGCCCTGCTCATAATTTATATTACGTTAAGTAATTCACTATGTTGAATGAAGTGCTTCACCTCTCAGCAATTCTTGTGAAGTACACCACCTCTTTATCTGGACTTTAACCTTTTCTTTTCAACTTTATAATATGAAAACTCATTGTTGCTTTGTTTTATCTGCATCAAATTTATTAACTAGTGTCTCCATGAATCTGTATTGAACAGGTATGGTGCTCCTCCCCATGGTGGTTTTGGTGTGGGCTTGGAACGTGTGGTGATGCTTTTCTGTGGTCTGAACAATATACGGAAAACATCTCTTTTCCCACGTGACCCACAGAGGCTGGCACCTTGACATGGTCATGTCATGAAGACTGGTTATATTAGACTATTTTTCATTCATGTAAATGTTAGAATTTTGATAAATGATAGTGTTACTGCCTTTTTTACATTAAATGTGTATTTGGCAGTTTTATCGTCCTTTCAAGTTAGTCCTTGATGCACTATTCTTGTTGGAACAAAAGTCGTGTTATATCACTGGATTCTTGTTTACACTATTTGCATGGTCTCTCTCTATTTTTTTTTTTCTTTATTCCAATAGAAAATGAATTTCATAGAAAATGGGAGTCTTTCTTATACTCTTGTTACCCTCTATCTATTTCCTATTTAGTTACAGAATGATTAATGACCTTTAACATTGTTTGACCATTCAGTACAGTTAATTTGATTATGCTGTCGTACTAAGATTTTCTACTTTTCTTAATGACCTGTCGAGTCATTAAGAATTTTCTAATATGAGCATGAAACTATACATGAATGGGTTTCTTCATCCAATCAAGATGATGTTTTGTAGATGTCATTGTAACTTGTAACTTCATCAGTGTAATCACACATTAATTGTGGAAGATTAAGACTACATTTGGATGTGGGAGAATTTTGAAAGGGTTTCTCTTATGTAGAAGTTTTTCTTTTTAAATAGGGGTCAGCTATTGAGGAATTTCTGTATTCTTGTGAGAAAAGGTCAAAAGGGGAAAAAACTTTTTTTTTTTTTTTTGATAATTGTTAACAAGTGAAGTTTGATATACGGTCAATTTTATGAGAAATAAGAATATTTAGTTACATCTTATAATATAAATAATTTAAAATTAAATTCTGACACAAACATGATTAAGAAATAATATCCACCACATAAAAATATATTTAAAAATCTTTGTCTAACATGAAATCTCAATTTGGTAAATTGTAAAGTGATGGACATTACTTTTGATATAATTGAGAAAATGATTAGAATTCAAGGCATTTAAATTAAGACAGTTACTACACTTACATTATTTGGTGAAACTGACGATAGAAGTTGGGCTTAAAGCTTTGATGAGCCTGTCTGGTCTACAAAGTACAAACTATGGGATTTTGCCTATCTGCTTCTTGAGATTTAAAAAGGAGCATTGTTAATAAAATAATTTTTATTTTTTTTTGAGCGGTAATTAAAAAATTTTTATCTCAAAGTATTTTAGTTGGATTCAACAATCGGAGTAAACTACATTTAAAAATTTCGACCATGTTCAAGTGTAAAGTTAGTATATAATCATGATACCATAATAAATTGTAAAAATATGAAAAATTGAAACCATACATCATCTCATGATAGTTATGGTAAAAGAGAAAGAAAATAAAATTAGAATAAATAAAGAAGTATAATAGTTTTTAACTTAAGAAGTAATTTTTATCTAAAAAGGGAGAATTTGCTCCAAATTCTAAAGGGAAATGATTTGTGCACCCCCCATTTTACCCATGTTGCACTCCTTCAATTGTTTTTTTCAATTTTGCCCCTCACCTAAAAAATGATGGAAATGGAGAAAAGGTGGGTGGAGGGCAAAATTGGAAAAAAAAATTTGAAGGAGTGCACCATGGGTAAAATGGGGGGTGCACAAATCACTTCCTATTCTAAAAAGCCTTATTCTTTCAAAGTAGCCATTTGGTCAGGATTGACTTTATATAATTATAAAACCCAGCCATGAAGGGTTAGCTTAATGGTTAATTCTCATATTTGTTTGTGGGAAGTGTTGGGATCAAGGCCCTTTTCTATACAAAAAAGCGCCACTCCCTCTAGTTCTATACTCGGTGTCTGCAGATTGAGAGGGTGTGCGCAGATTGAGAGGTTTACACATGCCCTAAGCATTAGTCAGGTGAGACGCTTGGATACTTTGTTCTTAAAAAAAAATATAATTATAAATTAGAGGGAGGGAACTGCAAACTTATATGTTAATTTAAAATTTTATAGCATATTTAACAAACTTATAATGTTTGAATAAGAGATTTTTCTCAAATTTCTCTTGTTCCTAAGGCCGTCTACATATCTCACTCAATAGGATAAATTTAACCTTTGATAAATGATCAACTTCGATTAAAAATTAGATCAAATATATGAAAAAGTTCAAATACGTTGCAAGTCATAACCTCGCTCAAAAATATAGTTAGTATGATTTTTTATTTTTCATAGCACATTTAATAAATTGATAATTCTAAGTAAGATTTTTTTTTTTTTTTCAAATTCCTCTTCTTCCCAAGGCCTTCTACATATTTCACCTAATAGGATCAAAGGGGTGAAACGTGGGTCGATAAACCAATCTGCATTATATGACTCAAGAAATTAGTGGGTTTGAGTTATGTATTTGCAGATTGTGGGTCGCGTTGGGTTGGGAAAAAACCTGCATGAAATTCAGTCGGGTTGGATTGATAAATTTAAAATCAACCAGATATAACCTGATTTTCGACTCGAATGCACCAAGTTATAAAACCGTAACAAAAGGGTTGAAAGTCAGGTCAAGCCAACACTCAGGTTGAGTAGAGTCGAGTAATCTGGGTCAACAATTCGTGTCAGGTCAGATTAAATAAATTTTGACATGAGTTGAGTTGGATTTATTAAAACCGGCCCAATTTGTCTGAGTTTCAATCCTGAATCAAACTTAACCTCTGAGAAATGATCAACTTCACTTGAAAATAACATCTAATTTCATTAAACTTGCCTTGTTTATAACTCATAAAGTTGGCTATTTCTACATTTATGAGAGGCACCAATCTGTTATATGAAGTGGGAATGCAATGAATAACTTAAGTTTTAGTTTCATCCTCTGAAAAAATTGTTTATGGTTTACTTCACAGGTTGCATGCTATAGATTAGATTTTACTGTATTGAACATACAATTATGAAGTGCTCTAAAATTAAAAATTAATTAATTCATTATTGTCCACCATATAGACTGTACCAGTAGGATTGAAATATTTTATATAATTTAATTAACAAACTATTTTAGTATTTTCTCACGAAACGCTCAGTGTCTGACACGGAACATTGAGAATACTGATTTTTTTTAAAAAAAATTAATATGTGGTACAATTTTTAAATTCCACTGATTATTTCAAATAAAACTATTCTGTAAGTTTACAAATGCACCAAAGTTTTTCTTCAAAACAGATTTGGTATAAATTCATGAAAATTGAGGTCAAATTTTGAATTTCTTTATTTTAATTTTAAGACTTGGTTTTCATTTTCAATCTTATATATTTTCAAAGCTGCATAACATATTTTATATAGATTAATCAGTGGGGTTAAAAATTATAGGACAGTCAATTTATAAAATCCAACCTCCATTTTCATCTTGAATAAGAGCTGCTAGACCACCGACAAGTCAATTGAAGAATGGCTAAAGTAAAACAATATATTATTTAATTAAAATAACACAATTTTTACTGCTAAATGCATGCGGTGATAAGATTTTATATTTTTTTTACTTCCAAAATTTAGAGTCAAACTTTATTTCTAGCCATTCATTAGATAACTGAAATTAGTGGTGAAATACTTAATAATGTGACACATTTAAATAAAAAGGGATAAAACTAACTTCAGATTCTAATTTTTTAGGGTTGTCAGCTTCCGCCTAGGATTTTTCAAATGTAATTTTTTATTTAAAGACATGGGTAGCTTAGCTGGTAACATTCTGTCTTAAAAAGTAAAATTCTACTAATTTTTGTAAAAATGTGAGATGTCATCGAAGGTTTAATGGGATTTTACTCGAAATTTCCCACTTCCATCAAGAAAAATAAATAAATCTGTCCTTGATCTACCATATGGGTCCAAGAAATGAATTGCTGTTAACATCACCTTAACAAGCCCCTTCAACAGTCTAGACCCACTTTTCAATTGATTGAAAAGGAGTTGGGTCCATTGCAGTCTTATGTTCCCTAACCATCATTGAACATATCTGGATTTGGATCTGCTCTTGTTCACATTCCTTGAAAGCAAATTCAGTGAGAGCTTTTGTGTGATTGAAGTTTGGTTTTCCACCGAAGGCATCATAAATAACCACATGAAAGTGATAAAAGTGCAAGGGATTAGGCTCAAATAAGATTAAAGAAAGCTTTTGTTAAATTCAAGAAAGATCTTGCTTCAGCGTGATTAATATAGTTTCTTTAAAGTTAATATACATTGTAATCGAGAAATGAATAAAGGCCTTGGATTTAATTCACGTTTAAATTTCTTTAAATCACTCTTTATATTACTCTTCATCTTTTTACCGACGTGTGTGAATTGAAAGGTTTACGCATATTCGTGGATTAGTCTCATCTCTAATATAGAGAGGAGATATCTATATTAAAAAAATGAGTGGTCATTTAGATACCTTATTTTTCTTTTAAGATACTTCATTTTAAAAATTTGTGTAAAATTTACCATTTTGCCCTTCAGTATTTTTTAAAAAGCTAGTTCCTCTGTACAAAACTGAAAGGCAAAATAGTAATTTTGTATAAAATTTTGAAATGGGGTATCTCGTAAAAAAAAGTCAGGTGTCTAAATAATCTCGAGTTTTTATCATTCAACTAAAATAATTTTAGTAAACGTTTCAGTGAAAAATAACCAACGAAGCTTCAAAGCAGCGTATTGCTTGAGGAACACTTTGTTTGTGATGAATCGATTGTGGAAGATGTTACACTTACTCTAAAAATTTACTTTTTAATACTTTTTTTATATATCAAATAAAAATGAATTTAATAAAAAAGACCAATCAAATAATTTACTTTATCAACATTTAAAAATAAGTTTAATATATTCTATTAATAATTCTATCTTAAACGTGAATCATCTAGCATGTTGTTTTTTTTATGACCAAGAGGTTTACTGTCTATCTGACTAATTTTCAATGGACGTGAAAAATCTTTATGTCTATATATACTGAATAAAAAAAAAAAAAATGACCATGGACACAAATAATATAGGTGTTTTTAAACTTGACATTTAATAAAATTAATTTTATTATTGTTTCTGTAAAAAAACGTAGTCGGTAATTAGTCTTTTAAAAATATCAACTCCTTGATGACTATTACTCTATTTGACAATCAATGTTGAATCA
Source organism: Chimonanthus praecox (assembly GCA_022113865.1). Classification (NCBI taxonomy): domain Eukaryota; kingdom Viridiplantae; phylum Streptophyta; class Magnoliopsida; order Laurales; family Calycanthaceae; genus Chimonanthus; species Chimonanthus praecox. The sequence continues at coordinate 3,250,054 of CM039095.1, read as the reverse complement.
ATTAAGGAAAACATTTTATAATAGAGGGCCACGTGGTCATCGTCACATGCATGGAAGCATTCACACTTGAAAATTGTTTTATATGTGAATTGTCTTTCTTACGCGTGGCATTCACTTGACAGATTTGAGCAGATGCCATGCCACATTTGGCCATGTAAGTTCATTTTAGATTTATATTATTCTATTTTTGCAAAGAAATATTTATGCTAAAATTTTAGCAATTTTGATCAAAATTTTAATATATCAGTTTTAAGTTCATTTTAGAAAAAAAAAAATATTTTACAGTGTGTGCATATCACTTCTTTAATATTTGATAAATATTAATCAAAATTTTGAGTTTGAATGGATAAATATTTGAAACTCAGCCCCATACTGCCACCATCAAAACTTTAACTCACCCTCAATTTGTGTTTTTAATTTATTAGAAATTTTAAGTTTAAGAAATAATTTGGTATGATCTAACCAAATTTAAGAGTTCAAAATTGCTCTTGTGATAACAATTTAACCCAAATATCTGTATTGCATTTTAATTTTTGAAAAAAAAAAAATTATCCATGATAATGTACTAGCATTAAAATGCGTAGAAATCGAAAAGATCACCAACAACGAAAGCACGAGTTGACACTGACACTGACACTTAAAGACGAAAGTTAAAAGAGTGAATGTGATTAGATATCTTAGTAGTCTTAACTGTAAACGATGAATAACATTAATAACTAATCAAGTTCAAATTTTATTAGAGTTAAACTTCATTTGGAGTAAATGAAGTTATACACTTGAAGGCATTCTTCTTGTTGTACAGTTGTTAGGTTACCAATGATAAGACTTTAGCTGGCTGGCTTTGACATTTTGTCATCTTCATATATTATTAATAAATAGGGAGGTTGCAATATGAGATTTTAGATTGCATCATATTAAGTGGGAAGACTTTTGAAAATTTATTTGTGAGGGATCCCATTTTTTTATTTTTTATAAAAATCTATTCTCCATGAAGATAGAAAAAAATGTAATGCCGTTTCTTGAAAAACTTAAATTAAAAATAATAATTGATATTTAAAACAGAATTACTAGATATATTTTACTCTAAATAGTTTGTCTGAAGCATGTCAAGTGACTAATTAAAGATGTTAAATATATTATGTATGATATTATTATAATGTTCTGTTAACATCATGGTTCAAAATAGTTTGACCCAGCCATTAAACGTAATTAAACTAAATTGTTATATAAAATAATTAAATTAATGTTGATTTTTAAAATACTGTATTATATTAAAAAAAAAGTTATTTAATTAAGTGATGCGGCCGCGTACTGTGTTCGGGTTTGTTTCAATTTTCTAGAGCATCGCCGACTCAAATACGTGGACCAATGACCAACAAAATACTGTATTATATTAAAAAAAAGTTATTTAATTAAACAACTTCGAATTCCTCTTTTGAAATTTCAGTTTTCAACGTTGGAAAAGTAGTCCAAAATCTAGAAAGGAAAGTTGCCTTAGGTGATTTTGGCAGTATAGGACCAACGACCAACAAAAGGTCACATTATTAATAATAATAATAAAGTAAGAGTAGTTATTTAGATAACTGATTTTTCTTTTAAAATATCTAATTTTAAAATTTTATGTAAAATTATAATTTTACTTCTCAAATTTGAAATAAAGTATCTTTTAAAAGAAAAGTAAGGTGTTTAAATGACTACACTAAAATAATAATAATAATACTTTTAATAGCTTCGACCCGATAATGTATATGTAAGATTGTAGGAAGATGTGTACTTACTTTGAAAAATTAATCAGATAAAATTTACTACTGTAAAATATCTCAACACCTTTGATCATAAATAAATAATAATATAATAATAATATAATGACAAAACATCTAATATCTTTTTCACTTTAAATTCATAAGGTTGGCTTGACAGTTAAGCACCCAATAAATTTAGAAAATTTTAAATTCAAATCTTACTCTCGGTATATAAAGTTAGTCCCTTTGGTTTTGTCTTGTGTATGTGGATAAGGAGATTTGCATATGATCTAAAAACTTAATCAGGTGTTATGAGACCTAAATATCTTTTAACTTTAAAAAAATATAATATAATGACACACCTTGACTCTTTTTATAATATTTGCAAACTCAATATAGAAAAGCGAAGTATATATATATGAAGTCACTAACCTCAATAAGATAATCAATGGAGTATATTCTGTTTTATCTATGGCAAAGATCCAAATTTCTTAGAGAGTATAATTGTGTAAAAGTGTCTCTGCTTACAAAGAGGACAATTGTCAACTTTGGAGATTAGTTGCTTTCAATGACAAATGGAAAGAAGATTTTACTTGCATACATTTCCATTCATACAAATATGATAGTTTCTATGGAATAGAAATAAAGATTAACTTTTTATAACATGATTCTTGTATAATCAGTATAGTGTTTTTGTTTTGCAAGTGAAGTTTATTTAAAATATTAATTGATTTAGTTGAATATATTTATAATATTACTTTGCATTTTTCTATTAAAAAGTACAAGTATCTCATGTAAATATCTATTGAGTTGTATGAATGTCTTATAAGAACTGGTACTAAGGAAAATTGTTATATAGTTTTATTAGAATTCAAATTCTAAATAATTTTTATAAATGAAAAATTGTAAATGATTTTTGTTGATTCATTTTTTCTCGTGAAAATTTGAAGATTGACAGTTTAAAAATAATTTCTATTATATATATTTTTTTAATTTATATGTGGGAAATCACAAGATACCCAGCGTAAAACTCCCACGGCTGGAATCTACCCTAAGGCATATCAATATTAGGCCATGAGAGTTCAAACCCATGACCTCCCGCTTCCTGAGACGTGAGGCAACCATAAACAGGAGGTAACCAGCTGATCTACACCCATATAGATTTCTATTATGATTTTATACTTTGGATGAAAGTATGAGACTCGTTTTGGTGTAATATCTAGATATATACTCTCTTTTTTTAACTGTCTTTGTGAATTACAATATAAAAATATTTATAAATTTATAAGGACATACCATTGAAATTGATGAAAATATAAGTAAATCTCTTTTAATGCTATTTCCATAGAGTCCTGTGTGAAATATCATGAGAAGCATAGTCCAATATGTAATAATAATATTTTTTTTGGCATGGGTATTCTCACTCCATGTTGAAAACGAGACTAAGTCTACGAACACATGTAAACCTCTCAATCTACCTACATTGAGTAAGTTGATGAAGAGTAACTCTATGAAACTGGTTCAAAAAAATTTGAGTGTGAATCGTACCGAAGATATCCTTAACGAAGGAAACTACAATAAAAATAGTTGTCATTAAGTTGGTATTTTGACATACACAATCAATGTTTTAAATGAGATTGTATTAGACACAGACACTAATAAAATTTAATAAATTAAACTTTTGAAGCTAATTCATGAATAAGTTATTTTAAAATATGATGCAATTAATATATTTATATTAATAAAAAACAAAAAGAGCTAAACTAAAATAATACAAGAAGACCACACGTTTTTAAAACAAAAGTGAAACCGACAATTAATTTTTATAGTTAAAGGATGTATTTACTATTTTAGAATATGATGCAATTAATAAACTTATATACTAATATATATATATATATATAATCTTTATTAAATAAAATAAAAATAAAAATTAGACAGAGCAAAGAAAAGAAAGTTCACATCTTTTCAAAAATATTTCTTATTTCGACGTCTTCATCAGTCAACCCAATACAGTCACGTTTCTAACGTTGAGACTTGTGAGTGGACGCCATCTCCCTTTTCCCTCTTTTGCCCCTTTTTTCCTCTTCCTTCGTTCAGACTTCAGACACAAACAATCCTTCTTCTCTTTGATCGAAATCTCTATACATATACTCGATAGTCAATACAGATTCTATTTCTTTATCGGCCAGTGAAATCATGCTCTTCACGTCCTTCGATTAAATTCCAGCTCATACACCAAGTACCGATTTTCCAGAAATTCCTTACTAGATTCAAGATCCGTTCCACGTTCCTAAAAAGGAGTTGTTGGTTTCTCTACCGCTTGGATTTTGATCGGTTTCGATCAGGAAAAATTGCCCAAATGGGATCTCTTTGATGCTCTCAACAGTAATCGAGCTGAAGATCCCTGTTTTCTGTCTATCTGGAGTTTGGACCCGTTTCTGCTTTGCATTTTGCTTCACTTGTCGATTCCTGTCGAGGGTTTTATGGAAGTTCAATCCAAGGTAATTCATTTAGTTGATTTGCCTTCGTTTGGATTTGAAATCCGGATTTTAGATTTTACTGAAAAACATGGTCACTCTTTTTTTTTTTTCTCTGGAAATAACCATATTTGAGCTAAAAATATCAATGAGTTTAATGAATTTCTACTAAAAGATATTTACTTTCCAAATAAGTACCTTGTTTTTCGTGCATCCAAATGGAAAGGGCCTGTGTTAAGGACAGTCGACGTTCCAGTATTTTGCAGAACAGTTCTCTCAACGGTTTGCAGTTTCTGGGAATATGAAATTTCCAAGTTTATTTTCAGTATAACCAAAAAGGAAAGCAGAGCCCTTTTTTTTTTTTGATGGTGCATCCAAATGATCCAACTGCAAACATGTTTTTCCAGGAAATTCGGGAACCGGAAAATTCACTTTCCTGTTTTCGTTAATTTAATGGAAAGTGCATACGTGCTAGTGGAATTGTTAGAATCCCAAGTCTTTTCAATGCTTTGTAGCGTTGATCTTACTAACAGTATGGAACTCAAGCTGGAGATGCTTTGAGGTAATTGCAGATTTAGCCTTTTTTATTCCATTTTATTGTCTTCTTTCTTGTAATAAGTGAGTAATTTCAATTATCAATGATGGACTAATTTTTATTTTTCATTTTTAGGTTCTGAGAATCTTGAATTTCCCATATCTCAAATTTTAATCACTATGGATTTCAAGAAGGAGAAACTTGTGAGGTGGTTACCATTTCTTGTATTTCTGTATTTTAGTTCATCTTTTCATATCGAATGTTAGTTATGATTGGTGAAGAAAAAATAATTTATGGTTTATGGGTTGACTTGTTAGGTTTTATCCGGACGGAAAGCACCACACTGAAGTTCAATGGGACAAGATTGATAGACCACAGTTAGCAAAGCCATTACCTTCTTACCATGTCCCATCTCCACTGCTGAGACCTGAAGGCATTGGTAGATTATTTGGGACACCAAAAGCTGGAAAATCTAAGGTGTTTCCTGAAGAACATGAGCCGTGGAGGAAGCGAATACTCGATCCGGGCAGTGACATTGTTTTACGGTGGAACCATGTTTTCCTCATCTCGTGCTTGGTTGCACTTTTCATCGACCCTATGTATTTCTACCTGCCCTCAGTTGGGGTTTTGGCTGATAATTCCTTCTGTATGAAGACAGACTTGAAGCTGAGGATTGTTGTGACATTTTTCCGAACAATTGCTGATTTGTTCTATTTATTGCATATGGTGATTAAGTTCCGGACGGCGTATGTGGCCCCAAGCTCACGTGTATTTGGGAGGGGTGAATTGGTCATGGATCCCAAGAAGATTGCAAGGAGATATTTACGTTCAGAGTTCTTTATTGATTTGGCTGCTACTCTGCCTCTTCCTCAGGTATTACTTGGGTTCTTGCTCTCATAATTTGTTGTTGTTCCATCATCATTATCAGAAGCCAAAATCCTATTTATCTAAGGTCGGCTTTATGAGTTCTCCAATTAACCTTGTCATAGACCATACTATCAATCACTCTACAATTTAACTTTGTTCTTGTTTCCTCTTGTTTCATTAGCTTGTCTTGTACTAGTCAATCTCATTACCTCTCTTGAAAGAACCTTCTTCAGATCCCTATTGAAATAACTGTCTTTGAGCTTATGGGCTTCATAGTGCATTTAGATGACTTCACAAATTGTTATTGTTTGAGAAAGATGTCTACTTTTCCATTCAACTAAGTATGTTTGCTGACAAAGAATTGGAAATCATATTAGGTCGGTTGTAGATTTTTTTTCCTGCCTCATTTCATTGTTAGTGACTGTGCTGATATGGTTGTTGGTTGAAAATGCAGAAAAACATACTATTCCATCTAGTCTTTGTCCACCTTTTGTCCCACCCTACTAGGAGTTATTGAGTATACTGCAATGTAATGATGGACACTGCTCCTGTGAAGTCCACCTGGGGCCATTGCCAATCACAGTGCTGGATGGGATTGAAAGTTCTTGTAATGGATTAGGTTGGTTAAAAATAAACCTGTTATGACAAAATTGTGAAGCACAGTTGGCAAATGCTCACTATTGCAGCCATTCTTCTTGCCAATTCCCCAAAAAAAGAAAAGAAAGAAAAAACGAGAAAAAAGAGAAAAAAAAATGAAACTGTTGGATGATGATAGCTATAGATTAACAGAATTGGGCTGGGAAGGGGGTGGGGGAGGACTTAGATTTGGATTCATCGGACTGGGCCTCTCAAGAAGTTTCCACACATAGTGGTCTTGCAATGTATCAAAGGTTATTCTGTAATAAGAACCGTTCTACCAAAATAACCAAACTGTCTGCAATCTGGGATACGTCCAATGCAATCTTAAAACTGTGTTGGGGGGTTCGTTGCATTTGAGGCTTAATAAATGTCAGTTCTTTAGTTACATTATTTTTAGGTTTAGCAGTCTATATATATCCTTGAATATTCTTCTATAATGTATCTATCTATCTGAAGAAGACATCAAACTAGATTTTAATTTCAAATGTCAAGCAGAATATGTATGAGGCATCTTTCCAAGAAAGAAAGGGAAAAAATGAGAAAAAAGACAAGGCATCTTGCAATCACTCTGTCCACTTTGAAGCTTCTTGACAAAGCAAATGGTTACTTGATAATGCAATAGCTGAAAGCTAAATATGCCACAGAAGTGATTTTGTAGATATGAAATGATTGTACTGTGAAATACCTTTGGCATTAGGCCATGTTGGCATTTTATCTGACTTGAAACACATAAAAGGCTGCTCTTTTTTGTTCATGCCTGTGTTTACAGATGTATTTCACATCTTAATGTAATGGATGCCTGATGAAGTGAGTGGCCTCTGTACTTCATGGAAGATTTTTTTGTCTAGATTCATTTCCGTTGCATGTCATCAAACATAATAGCTAAGGAGACGTGACATATATATTTTAATATTGTATTTGAGTGGATTTTTTGAAACTACTGATATACCTCTATTTTGTGTTTGCCATGCAAACACAATTTTCTTTAACTTTGCGTTATGAAATGAAATTTATGTCAGAATGTGTTTGTATGATACAAGGTAAATACAAGGCACAGTCCAAGAACGTATATAGCTTGTTTGCCATACATTATGTACTGGCTGAGGCATGTTTGAGCAACCTGATAACTCATCTTGTGGGACCACCACAAGTTGGCGATGACCAGTAACAAAACCATGGATAAGTGATGAAACAAATAATATATGAACAATTGAATATGATGTATCAGTTGGCTTGAGCTTCTAGGAATGGACTAGAGGTCTCGGGGTTCAACTCTTCTTCGAGTAACCCGATAGACAGGGCTAGCAGGTGGTTTCTTGTATCTGTGGGATTAGTCTCACCTACATGAGAGGTGTGGATACCCATGTTATTTAAAAAAAGATGTAACATGTATCATTCACTTTTTTTTTTTTTCAGAAAAAAACACAGTTTCCAACTTAAAATGTCACTCTAGTACTGTAACGATGGCCTAAGAATTGTGAAATGTGGCATGTGATGGGCTCATTGTCCCTATGGGATACAATGAGAGGTCCTGGATATTCCAAAAGGAAAGCTCCCAACATTTGTTCTAGGGGTGATGTAATGGATGGTTAAGTTGAAACATGCAACACTTCTATCCTGTTTTAGAGCAGGTGGCAAGCATTGAACAATGAGATGGATCTTTTGCTTTTGGAATATACATTGCCTCTCTTATATCTAGTGGATCTCATGCCATACATTATTGAAGCTGTTACTGTACAGTGCTTTTTACACATAAATTCTCCAGATTGAACCACCTTACTCATCTTACTGGTGGGCTTTTTATGCAGTTTAATATGGACTGTCTACTATGCATCGTAAAATGGAAGCCAACTATCAGATTTGATTGTAAAATGGGCCTTCTCCATTGCATTTCCTGATGCAGTTGTGCTACTAGATGTCACAATAGTTGTCATTTTTGTCTCTTTCTTTGTAAGTCAACTTAAAAGGTCTAAATATAGTCCACTTTAGATTATGCCTGCTTAAGCTAGGGTTGGTCTTATAGCAAGTTGGATGAAGACTCAATTTATATGTAGTATTGTTTTGGGGTCTATTAATATGGGTGTATGTGGTCATATAAATTGAAGAGTGATTTATTGGAATTTATTTTGGTTCTCTCTCTCTCTCTTTGGTGGGTGGATTCTCATCTTCTTCCTCGTCTCTTCATTGAAGGTATCATCCTTTTTATTTTTTTTCTTTGTGAAGGTTTCTTCCTCTTCTATTTCTTCTTTTCCATCTTGTGCTGCATCATTTCTACCCGATGAACAATTTGGATCACTGAAAGATGCACTCAACTGTGGTCTTGTACTGGTTGCTTGGTCTGATTGAATTGCAGATGCTGTTGCGCCTTGTGTCATTTATTCTCCTTTGGCATCATACATTTGTATGAAAGTTAAGCATGTGGAGTTCCCATGTTCGTTGTTGTGTCCCATGCAATTTGTTATTCTGGAAATTTCTTACCACGTTCTTCGCGTTATTTTTTATCTATGGTCATGGCATTTAACTCAAAGCTTGTGTTTACATCAGAAGTGTGGACTTATCAGGTAATTATGAGAGTTGGAAACTAACTAAACTTTTTCCCTGCAGATTGTTGTCTGGTTCATTATACCAGCAATTAGAAATGCCCAGGCAGATCATAGCAATAATGCCCTTGCTCTGATTGTTTTGATCCAATATATTCCCAGGTTATATCTAATTTTTCCATTGAGCTCTGAAATTATCAAAGCTACTGGAGTTGTCACAAAGACTGCTTGGGCAGGGGCCGTATACAATCTGCTACTTTACATGTTAGCTAGCCATGTACGTAATTTCTTTGTTCCCTGTGCACACTTACTACTCATGAATGCTTTATTTTTTTACGTCTCTTGGATATTTTATTGAGAGAGAGAGAGAGAGAGAGAGGAGGGAGCGAACTAATGACATTGGGTGTGCTTTGGAATACCCAAATTTCAGGCAGTTCAAATATTTTTGCAGAAGGGATTTATCTATCTACTAACTAATGACATTGGGTGTGCTTTGGAATACCCAAATTTCAGGCAGTTCAAATATTTTTGCAGAAGGGATTTATCTATCTACTATTCTTGTGTGTGTGTGTGTGTTAATTTTTATTTAAAGCAGGTGTACCAATACCAACAAGAGTAACTGGTGGATTTGCGGCAGGGGGGGTTAGAAAAATCACATTTACTTGAACCCATTTCCTCTAAAACTACTTATGTCCTATTTCTTGAATCCCTTTCATAGATTTGATGAACTTCTTTTATTAAATTTGTAAATTGAGTCATTTTTCTGCATCAATTTCTCATGTTGTCAGCCGCATTCATCTCTTCTCTTATATGCTAATGGGAAAATCTTATGCTGCCTAATTGAATAACCTAAAAAATGCACCTAAAATGGGCATCAAAACTGTTAATAAGATGAGTTGCTATTTGGGTTTAGTTAAAATTGCAGATACAGTTTAGGCTTAAGGTTATATGGCATAATTTTTTATCAGTTGATAGGGTTTTCATAGGAAGAGTGATTCCAGCTGTTTCCTTGTAGGTTCTGGGAGCTTCATGGTATCTACTTTCAATTGAACGACAGACTATGTGCTGGAAAAGTCAATGCAGAAAGGAAACTGGCTCTATAAATGGAATCATATGCAGATTAAATTATTTTGACTGTGACAGTTGGAACATACCAAATCGTGGGAACTGGGCAAACAGAACAAAAGCTTTCTACAACTGCAATCCTGATAATAATGACATTGAATTCAAGTTTGGCATATTTGAAGTTGCACTTACTAAAGATGTTGTCTCCTCACAATTTATTGAGAAATACTTATATTGTCTCTGGTGGGGTCTGCAGAACTTAAGGTAAGATACATCTAGAATTTTTGATATTCTTCATAGTAGCTGGATTTAGCTAGTGTCATTTGTCAATTGCAATTTTCCTGAATGCTATCATCTGTGCATCTCATGAAATTGGTATTATTTTTAAGATTGGTTGGCCAGGGGTACAACGTTGGTGGTATTGTCGCTTGCTAACCATCGACTCCCACACCCTACCCCCCTACTTTGCTTATCCCTAATTTTTTTCCACAAGAACCCCAATTATCACACACACACACACACACTCTCTCTCTCTTTCTCTGATAAGTTGAGAATTATGCCCATGTAAGGAATCATAATTTTCTTGTTTCCTGTTTGCAGTTCATATGGGCAGAATTTGTCAACAAGCACATTCATTGGGGAAACATCATTTGCCATACTCATTGCCATTTTTGGTCTCGTGTTATTCGCGCATTTGATTGGGAACATGCAGGTATTTGAGATGTCATCTTTCTTAGTTCAATTACAATTGTTCCCCTTGATTAGCTATAATACCGCAATAGCGAAGTTAGCTTCTGTATCTCCCAGAAGAGGTAGCACAGCCTTACCATTGCGAATGTAACAATTATATTGCAGCCTGTTTAAACTTCGTATTATTCTCTAATTGCCTAGAGTTTCTTTATGTATTTTAATTTGAATTAACTTGATTTTAGCTTCCTTATTTTTTTGAATAACATGGGTATCCCCACCCATGTGGAGATGAGACTAATCTTGCTGATACATTAGTCTGCCTGCAAGCCTTATGTATCAAGTTACACCGGGAGGGGTTGAACCCGAGACCTCTGGTCTATTCCTAGAAGCTCAAACCAACTGAGCTACTTGTTTGTGGTGATGTTAGCTTCCTTATTGGTGCCACCCCCCTTAATTCAGTCAGTTTGAGGCATCAAGGTTTTTTAACTAATGCTGTGTTGCCTTTTGTTTTCTAAATAAAAAACTATAGTAATATATGTGGGGGCCTCACTGCTTGCCTCAATTATATCATTAATGATTCAGTAGAGCCTTTCGTCAAAAGAATTATGGGGCTCATCAGCATCTGTCTGTATAGATGGCATGCCCTGGGGATTGTGTTTTAACATAATGGAAATATGTACTTAGATGGTATTAAGTTTCCTCATAGATGCTCATGTCCCGGCTGGTGCGGCTGTCTCCAAACTCATCTCTCTCCTAATATTGGACAAACTCGATAACCATGTCACTATCCAATTTCATCCTTGACGCATGTCATCAATGACATCAAGTTCTAAATTTGTTTGCTATTAACTTTTTAATTTCATTAATCTTCTTGTATTAACTGTAGAAAGTTTCATAATATATTTATATTTATCTCCTTTTACTGATTTTATTCTTGGTTGACTTCTCTTGCTTATTGCAGACCTACTTGCAATCTCTTACTGTGAGACTTGAAGAATGGCGACTCAAGCGAAAAGACACTGAAGAGTGGATGAGGCATCGACAACTACCTCCGGATTTGCGGGAACGTGTCCGACGTTTTGTTCAGTACAAGTGGCTCGCAACTCGGGGTGTAGATGAAGAGTCCATCTTGCGTGCCCTACCTACCGATCTTCGCCGCGATATTCAGCGGCACCTTTGCTTGGACCTTGTTCGACGTGTGAGTATTTCTCCTATCTTTTGACTGTCTATTTCAATTTGAAGAACATTATATTTACACATATATCATCATCATCATTGTAATCATCATCATTATTATCATTGAAACTATTTTCCTATCCATTTGGGGTTGCCACTCATAATTGGATTTGAAAATGTCTTCCAAGACCTATCTAGCAGATACCCATATGACTCGAATTTGGCCGACTTGTCCCAGTTGGCTTGATTAGTATAACTCAAACTCAACCAATTTGTCCAAGTCAAATTGAATAGATTCAAATTTGGAGTTTTAAGTTTTTAAACCACGGTGTCAATATCGTGATATATTAATTTTACCTCTCAATTGAAGAATACTATGGAATGTTCCACCAGAATTGAAGAATACTATGTTGTGCGTGAAGATGTTGTGGCTCATCCATCTTGCATTCTGATGCTGCTGTAGGTTTTGTAATATGTCTTCCTTGTGTCATGTCCAACACAAAGCAGATCCTTCCAGCGTCCTACTCATGTTGGCTGTAAATGGGCCTCGCTTCAATGTTTGACTTCCTAATGGACAAACAGATGTTTCAGTTAAGTCTAAGTTTATTAAACACAGTTGTGGTTAGGTTTTTTTTTTTAAATAATAAGAAATGATGATTTTGTTAAAAATTAAAAAGTAAAAACTGGGAAAAAAAACCCAAGAATATGAATCCAGTGGTTGAGATATCGATCTGGAGAATGAGAATATAGGGAGAAATAAAAAGATGAAGTTGAACTGGGCTATAAACGACCGACAATAGTGGCAACAGAGGTGCAACTGCTGCATCTGGCTAAGCTCTCATGAAATCAATCTTAAATGTGACTGATTAAATGCTGAAATTCATGTCACTTTGACCTTATTAGATGATTACTACATTTTTTGCCGAGTTTTAGGATAATGAGATTGGTTTTGGCTGGAGTTTAGTGAACCTGAATGCCATGCTCTGGCTATGGGTTTGATCCAAAAAATATATTTTTGGAATAGTTGTTGGCCCTTACAAGCCTAAAACCAACAGTTGATTCCTTTGGTATTGTGAATCTTGTGGCCTTATTCCATAGATGCGAGATTCTTGCTTCTGGAATTCAGACTGTTGATCTGTGCAGCCGTAGGGGATGGGAATGCCCGTCAAAAATCAAGACCCCTCTGTGGAACATAATAAAGATTTGGCATCTCAACAAGTTACTCTATGTACTAACCCAATTGAGTTGTCTATATTTGTATTATTACTGTTTTTTGAGAGAGAGAGAGTAAATTGTAATGTTTTGTTGCTATCTTGCCGGTTGCTAAGTTCTGATCCACTTGTGACATCTGAATTGCAGGTCCCTTTTTTCTCACAGATGGATGATCAGCTTCTTGATGCCATTTGTGAGCGGCTAATATCATCTTTGAGCACTGAAGGTAACTATATTGTTCGTGAGGGGGATCCTGTGACAGAGATGCTATTCATCATTCGAGGGAGATTAGAGAGTTCCACTACCAATGGAGGCAGAACTGGCTTCTTCAATTCTATCACTCTCAGACCAGGAGATTTCTGTGGTGAGGAGCTACTTGCATGGGCACTGCTTCCCAAGTCCACCCTCAATTTACCTTCTTCAACAAGGACAGTCAGAGCCCTTGTTGAAGTGGAAGCTTTTGCGTTACGTGCAGAAGATCTTAAATTTGTTGCCAATCAATTCAGGCGCCTCCACAGTAAGAAGCTGCAGCACACATTCCGCTTCTATTCGCACCATTGGAGGACATGGGCAGCTTGCTTCATACAGGCTGCTTGGCGTCGGTTCAAGAGGAGGAAGATGGCAAAGGATCTAATCCTGAAGGAGTCATTCTCTTTTGCATCAAATGGACACGCAGCAGATGGTATGGCGCGAGAGGAGGAGGATGCGGACTCTCCATCATCTGCGAATTCTTCTCAGGCTAAACAGAATTTTGGGGTGATGATACTGGCATCAAGGTTTGCCGCAAACACCAGGAAAGGAGCAATGAAGCTTAAAAGTGTTGACATGCCAAAGTTACAGAAGCCAGAAGAACCTGACTTCTCTACCGAGCCTGATGATGATGAGTAGCTGTACGGTTATTGGCAATGTGCATTTTCACCAATCTCTGTTGTTTTTGCCTGCAGCTGATCTTACCCCATGTGGGGTTAATCTGTATCAGAAATTGATGATAACCAGCTGTATTATGAAAGTGATCCAAAGGTCGGTCAAAGGTCCCAAGTTCCCAACCCATCATTGGACAGATCCAATTGAAGGTAAGAGTTCGACATGTAACTTCTGTCCAATCATTTTTTTTCACTTGTTTATGGGTTCCTAATGTTATGAATATCGGCCGATAGATAGCCTTTTTTTTTTTTAAAGCCAATGTACTTCCGGTGTTGTATCATATGCCAGCATAAAATGGCACTTTTCAGACACACATTGGTTGGCCAAACGATTTAGGTGCTGTTCAGATATTTCAATCTCTTCATTACATAGTTAATCTACCATAACAAGCTTAATGAAGATGGCCAAAAAAAAAAGTTCCTACGATTAAAGAGGATCAATAGAATGTGCAGGAGGGCCATGAATTGTGTTCATACTTGGTAGTAGTGTAGTACTACTCTACTGTCTGCACATACCTGAGTCTGATCTTAACTATTAAAGAAACAGGCAGAGCTTGCTGTGATCCTAGCTGTTAGGGATACAACAGACTTAGCATTTCTTATGTTTCATCTGTCCATCGTACTCGGATGAATGTTTGTAATTTATAATTAGCTTTATCCTGCCTGTAATATATATATTAACTGTGGAAATTCTCTGATCCCACTTTGCGGTGTTCATTGGGAAACTCCGGATCCATGACACCTCCCACAAGCACCGGATAAAATACTTCATATGTTTATCTTTCTCTTTTTTAACAGATCAATCTCTCCTAAATATCATTTAAAAATTAAAAGAATTTACAAATTTAAGATGAATAATGCGTAGAATATACATGCAAATATGGATTTGAATTTATTCGTGTAAGGGGGATGTATATTCAATTCCTAAGATTCGAATCAAATTCCAAAATCAAATGTAGCATTGAAGAAGCAAATCAAAATATAAATTTTACTAGTGTACCATTCAAACTTCAAATCCAACTAGGCTTGCATAGTACTCCGAAGGTCACGTGAAAAGAAGGCAAGCACAGCATAAAAAATAAAAATAATATTTAAAAATACTTCTCAAATATTCTCTTCACGAGATTTGGAGATTGTTTATAAAAATTAAAAATTGACTTTACATATTTTTTAAAGACATACAGAAAATGATAAATACAATAGGTGAGTGAAATTTGAACTTTAATAATCGTTTTTAAGTCTTTTAATTTTGATCTATTTAAATTTAATTATTATAAGGCATTGATTTTTCATGATCAATAGTTATTACAATCAAATACAAGAGTTTATCTTAAATTCTATTATTTATAAAAAAATTTACCTATTTTAAATGCAAGATTTTTTCTTAAATTATATTATTTATGAAATTCTTTACCGGCTTATTTTATGGGAAATATATTCTCTCTCTCTTCTTAGAGCTTCTCTGAAAAATCTAAAGTAATTATAAATATAAGGAAGTTAAAGTACTATTTTTCCAGCGAGATTGACCATACAACGTGAGTGTCACACTTTGAGTGCACATGGTTGACTCCTATGAATGATTTCGAAAAAAAAAAAACTCTCATCTAAATATTATCGACTTTATAAGATGAGATATAAAAATTAATTTTTTGTAAATTGAAGGGATATCATTTTTTATAAGGGGGACACGTCTTATTTTTTTATTATTTATGTTTAAAAGGAATAATGTGAGTTCGATTTCTCGTGGTATAACCCAGTAGCTACCTTATAGAGATGTGGGACGTCATCCAAAAGAGAGGTTTAGTAAGACTGTGCTCGAAGTTCTTCCTTCCATCATTAAAAAGAAAAAGAAAAAGAATATCCTTATAAAATGATTAACTTGTTTACTAAAATTTAATTATGACATTTTTGACATTAAAACTATAATCGTGGATCCTCTAAATTTTTAAATTTCAAAATTGTAAGAATAACATGAGTGCATAGAGATAATATTTTACTCACTCCACTTGTATCATTTTCTAACCTCTCACTAGGGTTGCAATCGGTGGGCCGGGTCAGATTTTTGTCTTGCTCGAGTCTGAGTCCAAATTGTTATTTAAGGATCTGAATCTGAGCTGGGCCTGAGATGATCCAAACTAGTTGAACCCAAGCTCGATTGCAAACCTGAAATGCATTTGTGGGCTCATCCAGGCTCATATTTCTTAATAGACTAGGCTCGGGCCGAACTTGAATTTTAATTCGAGCCTAATATTTGAGGCTAAAAATTAGCGCAACCTGAGCCCGGGTCAAGAACTCCTTTTTTTTAAAAAAAAAAAAAAAATTCATATAAACTTGGATTAGGCCTGGTCGAAAAGAATTAGCAGTTTCTTTTAATTTAAAAGGAAATGAGACTGAGTTAGTGAAAAAGGACTGAGTCGGTGGAAAGATTCTTCTGCACTCAAAAGAACCAAAAACAAATAGCGATTGGGAGCGAGTTTTCTCTGATATACCATGCATGGTCTTCGTCGCCAGCTGTTTACTAATTTTTTCCACTATCCCTTTCTTCCTTTTCATCAAAACACTACTAAATCTCAATCTCCTTCTCTATCTGATTCTCTTTCCATTTTTTCCCAATCAATTCCAAATAAGCCTTCCCTCCCATCATGTAACTGTTTCATCCTCTCTCTTGGGTATTTTCCGATTTCAATTTGGTGGTTTCTACAATTGGGTTTGCCTTTCTCACTTTTTGATAAAGGAGCAATCTTTCTTTAGCCCATGTAGTCGGAAATTGGAATCTGCAGGTGATTCATGATTTCTTTATTTTTCTGGTTTTCTCTGTCTTGTTGGTGAATTGGATAGATTTCGGATCTGATTTAGATTCCTTATTCAAATGCTTCAGCAGCGGGGAGATCAATCGATTAATTGGTTTGGATTGTGTTGGGCTGCGTTTGTCTTTTCTTTTAAGCGTTGGGTTGCAATGGAAAGCGGCACCAGTGCTGAAGGGAGTCAATTTATGAGGTTTTTTTTTTTTTTCACTTCTATTCTCTCTTTTTTTCTTCCTCGATACCCCTCCACCCCCTCTTTTTCTTTGTTCGGAAAACTAGGCAACTGGAATTTTGATTGAAAAGAATTGCTTGGGTTGAGTTTTTCTTTGTATTGAATCCAATTACATCCTCTTCTGTGTTTGCGGAAATGATTCTGTTATTTTATTTCTATTGAAAGCTCTAGCAGGGCTCTGACCTATATTATAGTTCTGATCTCTGATGTGCTTACTTCACAATACAAATTGAAAAATCGAGCAGAGTTGGCCTCTAGCTAGGGCCAATGAAGTGATCATTCCAAACAGCCCATGATACTACTGTGTTCTCAACATCCAAATCTAATACCCCAAGCTTGATCAATGCCCATCGAACTCATTCTCACCATTGTGATGATATTTTTATCCACTGGTGTAACTTTAAAGATGAAAAACCAATGCCTAGTATAATCTTATGGGGTTCACTTTGACAAATCTTACAGTCCATACAATTTCATAATTCATATCCATCATTTTGGCCTTGTCAAAAGATGGGGCCTACTCTCTTTTATGGTTTGTCAAAAAGCCTGAACTTTAAAATTTGGGCGTCTCATGCACCGCCAGTTTCAAAACATAATAAGTATTCATACTACAACTGTATATAGCGAAGTTCAATTTTAAAGTTTAAAATGTCAAAGTCAAATATGGAGCTTTGTATTGTCCAAATGGAAGACATAATTACGTATCTCGACAAAAAATAAATGTTAAATAGTCATTAAGCCATTAAACATAGTGATATAAAGATCTTCATTACTGATAGAAACTTCATCGCCAATGCTTCTTCTCATTAGTTAGCATCATGGGAAGATGATGATGGCCCACATCCAAAATATGAAATGATTACTTGCTTAGTAATAGTATGAGGTAGTGGTTAAACTTGGTGTTGATTGATACACTTAGGGTTGGCTTGACGCTTTGCTCTACTTCTAAATGTTGAGCATGAACTTGAGTACAACTTTGTTTCCACTGCCCAAGCGCCAATTTCGTTGTTGGGCCTGGGTTGGGCCCTGGCAGACCATTTAGAAATTGGTGATAATATGAATTATAAAATTATATGATGCAATATATATTATGTATAATATTTAATTTTATATTAGCAATTTAAATTCTAGATAGTATTAGAAGAGTTTGTAGCACATTGGAATATGCTTAGTACTGCAATTTGCAGCCAAAAAATGGTGGGTTCAATCTCCACACTCGTGATGATCCATTGCACCCCACCTTAAGCCACATCCTTTATGAGCCTATCTATATGGCCCACCAATGGTGGCAATGATGGGTCCATTGGGAAGGTTTAAGCTTGAACATGAGGCTTATCAAAAATCATTTTAATTGGATTTAGTCAAACCATGTTTTTAGCCCATCAATATTTTGATCACTTCATTTTTTTCCAATCCATGCCTTTTTATATGTTATACATATATAATATGATATATTATTTATGACATAAAAGTGGTTTAAAAGTAATATACAATTGTATAAAAATCCTTTCTTCAGAATGTAGATTTGCTTGGCTTTTAAAAGAGTAGCCCAAGCTACTTTAAACCTGAAGCATTTTTTTTTTCTTTGTTTACCTTGTTAACTTTAATTTTATCGAAGACCTCTATGGTCTTGACAATGCCACCCTCCAAAAAAGAAAAGAGGAAAACGGAAAACCACCACCAACATGGTCATGACCTCCATTTCCAAGATAAGCATCGGGACAAGAGGACTGTAAACCAATTGCTAAGAAGTAATTTTGCTTGCTAACATAGTTTGACTCCATATGATATTTTTTATTGCAGTTTGTTTGCTGCCATTTCTTATGGAATTGCTTCCATGGCTATGGTTTTTATCAACAAGGCAGTTCTAATGCAGTATGCCCACTCTATGACTCTTCTCACTCTCCAGGTGCTGGTTGTCATCTTTGATCTTCTTGTAATTTGACCTGATAGTTCAGATTTATTGATACAATATTTTGTTTTAGCAACTGGCAACAACTTTGCTTATTCATTTCGGTCGTGTAATGGGTTACACAACGGCCAATGGTGTGAACTGGGAAACAGCAAAGAAACTTCTCCCAGTTTCAATCTTCTATAATGCCAATGTTGCATTTGCTTTGGCAAGCCTGAAAGGGGTCAACATTCCAATGTACATTGCACTGAAGAGACTGACACCACTTGCTGTCTTGGTAGCTGGATATTTTTCCGGAAAAGGGAGACCGCCATTTCAGGTATGTGACTAACATTTCAGAACTGGTATTTTGTGTGTGTATATATACTTATTTATCCCATTTAGAAGGCTGTTCTAACCTTACCAGGTGATGTTAGGATTTGATCTTCTACTGAGAGCATGCATGTTGATTTCTTATGCTGTGATTTTTATTTTATGTAGCTTGGGGCTTATATACTTGTGTTCAACTTAATAACAATGCCAAAAAGCTCTAATTCTTGAGTTCCTTAGATAATTCCAAGAGGGTCTCATTTTGACTAGATGACACCACTGACATGGCCAATATGATCAATTCAAATCTCAGTTAAACTTGCCATCATCTGTTGGTATGTGCCCCAATTTGATCCTGATCCAACTGATATTCACCTCTGAATTAAGGGCCACTATATCAAGGGTCATGATTGGCATGCAACATGAATGAAGACAGGTTTTGTGGAAGGAGGAAAAACGTGCACATAGCCTAATTGATACCAAGTATGCCTCTTTGTCTCTTAACACTAACGTACAGATGAAAGTCCAATGCCTGGCACTGTGATGGTACTCCAACAAACAGTATGGAGCTTACTTTAGCACACATGCACACATGGAAGATTACATATGGCTCAAAATATTGCCTTGGTTTGATGATCATAACCATCTTACTAGGGCCTTCCAATAAACGGGTAGAATCACTTCAAAAAATATAGTGGGGTCGAACAATTTTGTTCACCATTTATTTCACATGCTCTTACTTCCGTGGTTATTTTGTTGAGCTAAATTGAAATGTAGACGAGATTCAATTAACATTTTCTCTGCATGAAAATGGGATGAAGTGGGCTTTGCATTATGGGTTGGGCTATTATCATAGTCTATGTTGCCTGGACACGGGGACACACCATCGATACGTTAGGGATAGGGATTTTACACATAAAAATGAAGTGTCCGACATGGACATGCGGGGGTCTGATAAGGGCTCGCTGCCTAAATTGAAGTGTCCTCGCAACATAGATCATCTCTCTCTCTCTCTCTCTCTCTCTCTCTCTCTCTCTCTCTCTAGATCGACACGGATAGAGGATGTATATATGTATATATGATATTTTACTATCTGCAATTCTACCTTCAAGTGGGAGCTGACATGGTCTGCAGTTCACATTGAGTGGCAATTGGACTGCGATGGTTTCTAGTGCTCGAATTGTATTACACTCTGTTATGATAATGGGCTGAATTTTGGCTTGCTAGTGGAAGCGTTCTTTAAAAGTCAGTTCTCTTCATGTGATATGGTTTGTGAGATTGCCTTCTGATTTAGTGTCACTTTCAGCTGCGGAACTGATAATTTACTGATTATATTTCTTGGATCCACTTGCAAACTCGATTTAATGGAGATATGGTTGTCTGGCACAATTTAGATTGTTATGGATACATCACTATGACATGTATCCACTCAATAATGCTGAGAATCAAGTTTAGGAAGTTGATTTCTGAGAGATTTGTTTAGGCTATCATGTGATGTATGATTTGCTTTCATGAGTTTCCGTCCAGTTAGTTACTTATTTATGCCTTCTTCTCTTCTTTGGAGGCAAGTTAATTCTTTTGTCTGGTCCGAATGGAAGTTCTGAGCCCTTGCTTGCTTCTGACTATCTTTAGGTATCCCTTTCAGTCATATTTACGGCTATTGGGGTCATCATTGCAGCTTTTGGAGATTTTTCTTTTGACCTCTTTGGATACACCATGGCTCTTACTTCTGTCTTTTTTCAGGTGAGGCATTTTCTTTTATGGCTGTAGTTCTTTTCTTCTTCCTTTGACCTTTTTTTACCTTCATTTTTTTAGAGATTCATTGTCTCTAGTTTCTATCAGCTTTGACACTTCGGTTCCAAGCTGTGCATCTTCATCTGAAGTATTTAGTGACTTTACAATCTTTTTCCTTTTTGTTATGAAATTAATACTTGATCATGCGCAGACCATGTATTTAGTGCTAGTGGAGAAATCAGGTGCAGAGGATGGACTTACATCAGTCGAATTGATGTTCTACAATGGATTTTTGTCAGTTCCTTTTTTGCTGTTGCTTATCATTGCTACAGGGGAATTTCCAGAGTCTCTATCATTATTATTTGCAAAGGTCAGTACCATGTCTGTCTTTCTGTGATTCTGTCTATCTGAATGGGCCCAAACTCATAAATTTGTATCAGCAGGAGAAAACCTTTCAAACAAAGTTCAGCTAAGGAAATCTGGAATGGATATAGTGGGGAATATTAAGTGTATATTCTGATTCTATTTTCTTATCCACGTCCACATAATCACTTAAAATTTCATCAGATCATATACACAGTGATTGGGGGGGAGAATAATTCACAGACGTGCCATTATAAGTATAGTGTAATTGTGTCTTTGTGCTCATATCCTATAAGGATAACATGAGGACGTTTTTGTTCTAAACACGAGATGACTTGATCTTAAAAGAAGTTTTCCTGTTTAGAGTAATTCAGTCCCCTTTTGGAGGAACCTGTATGTCTCACTTCCCTTGTTCCACACTCATGACACTTCCATGTGTTCTTTATATTTTAGCAAAATGGAACTCTTTATCTGGCAATTATGGAATCACATTTACTTGGGGAGAAGTAATTCCCGTTTCCAAGTCCAGGAACATGAGAGTCATCCCTGGGAAATACAGGCACTCGAGTAAAAAGGTAGTTACCCTGATTCATTGAGTGATCATTTGCAGATGCGGCAGGTTCAAAACATTTTCTTGTGAATACTTACTATACTTCTATGTCACAGTCCATGGTCAATTGAAATCCCTCTTAGCGGGGGGATTGTCTGGTTCTCTTATGAGTGATGTTCTCATGGCATTGTGGTGCTTCATGCCACTTGCCATAAAAGAGTTGGAAAATCCTTTCCATGTTTAGGAATAGTGGGATGGGCCTCATCTCAAGAGAAAACCTCTCAGTCAGATAGGAAAACCATTTTAAGGTCTGGGGTCATCCTTTAGGAATATTTTGGGTGAAAATATTGCTTTTGGGGAAATTGTGATCATTATATGCTTACTTGTATGTTTAATTTCATCAGTGGAGATTAAGGTGTTTTTAACAGTGGCTTATTAATGTTGACAGGCACATTCTTTGAGTTTTTTGGTTATTCTTATTCTTTCATTGGTGATGGGCATCGCTCTGAACTTCACCATGTTCTTGTGCACCATTGTCAACTCAGCCCTCACAACAACGATCGTTGGAGTCCTCAAGGGAGTCGGGTCCACGGTAAGTATACAGTTTCTGTCCTAATAAACAAGCGATTAGTACCTATTATTATTTTGTTTCTGGCACAGAGTCTTGTTGATCTATGAACTCTGGCCTTCATATTGGTTCAACTAATCCTAGGATTTTAATTTTATACCATGAATTCTTTACCATTATTACTCTATTTTTTTCCTAATCACATTTTTCTTTCAAAATTTATTCTTCATGTGCTTCCAGACCCTAGGTTTCATCTTGCTGGGTGGTGTGCAAGTGCGTGCTCTCAACGTTACCGGATTAATCATCAACACAGCTGGTGGCATTTGGTACTCTTATGCCAAATATCAGCAAAAGAAGAGCAAGCCACGAAGGACAATTTCCGATGCTGAGGCCCATCATAAATAAAGATTATACTGTACTGTTTGCGAGTTTACTCTCTGAAATACTTTCAAGAAAAGAAAATGTATGCATTCGCGATACATGATAAGTTCATATCTATTATTATTACCTTCACTGTAAAAATCATAATTGAACTTGATTTTTTTATGACATGAGTATTCTTACTCCACATTAGAGGTCAGACTAATTCCAAGAATACATGAAATCACCTGTAAATAAGCTCAGGAACAGTCGAACTCAAGACCTCAAAGTCTCCCATCCCAAAAGAAAAAAAGTTTAAAAAAGAATTTGCACACAAAAATCCTCTACGACAGTTGGGCAGCCCGCAAGGACTTGAAAAATGCAGAATGCGTATGTCTTGGCCATGTCACGTGTCAAGTTTGGGCAGGCTTTCCTATTTCTCAGCTTGGTCCATTTTGAATATCTCGAAGTAGTCCAAGCTCGCCTGTATCCCATCAGGTTTTTCAAGGTTAAAGCTGAAGCTTGTATGTTTAGGAAAAAGTATTCAAGTATGTCCCTTTGAGACTAGTGAAAATTCAGCCGTTCAGATAGAAAGTAAATATCATACCAATCAAATTTTAGCCTAGTCACTTGATCTTAGTGGTTAAAGTTAACATGTGTCATTAAAAATTACTAAGACAAGGACGTCTAGTGAAGTAAAAAACATGAGGGACGGGCTTATTATAAGATCCTGATCCTTAGATAGTTGGGCTCAAAAAATTAGCGCAAGCCTAGCTTGACGATCTATTCAATGTGTCAAACTCGTTCATTTTTGGTGAGTTCGGGTGGGTCTCAGGCTGGGTTTGGGTTGAGGAAAAATCCTAATAATGTCATTAAAATTGAGTGAGATGAAATCAAAATGGGTCTAAATTTGATATACAATTCATAGAGTAGATAATTATGAGAAAAAAAGAGGGAATTTGACCCTCAGTGAGCCCCAGATAGCGATCAGGGACAACTGTTGCACATGTGGGCCCACACTTGCGCCAGTGTTTTTTTTTTTTTTCCATTAAGATGTTTTCAAGGCATATCAGAAAACACCACTTGCTTCCCACATTATTCCTCTTGCATTATGCATTTCTCCTCCCTTTCTGATCGGCTCAGTAGAAACACTTGAAATGGTTGCTCACAAAATATCAAGATTTCATCATCAGTTTGCTGCGAGATCAATTGGTTGGTGTTGATGGAGTTGATGCAAAATGTGCTGAAATGGGTAGCATTTCCAATGCTTGATTTAAGAAGAAAAAAAAATTCTGAATGATTAGAATTTATTTGTAAATTGGCATGGTTTCAAATAGGGGTGAAACTTTGCTCGGATTGGGTTGAGCAATTTGAGTCAGCAATTCAGGTCGAGATAGATCGGGTTTAATAATTTTTTATTTTTTTATATAGGTTGGGTTGGATTTATTAAAATCCAGCCTGACCTGCCCTGAGTTTCAGCCTTAGTTTTAACAGATAATGTTGTGGTTGGATCATAGCGGATGGACTTGGGCCCAATTGGTAAAGGTCTAGATCTGAGTTTGGATCGATAATCAAGAGTCCTGGCACATTCATCATCATCGTTAATAAGAATTGTTTCTATTTAAATGGGAATATTGATGGATAGTCAAAGGTATAAAAAATATGACTCTAAAATCTTCCAAAATGGAAATGTTATTACCATTCAAACCTTTTGAATATAAAATAATGGTCTAAGAGAGTAAAGAGGTAAACCTGGCAAACCCAAAATTAGGCATGCAATTTGCTGGTTATGCCTCAGGCCTTAACTGCAGCCCGACCAACATTAGGATGAGCAAAGCCCACTACTATTCTCCGGCCCAGAATATGAATGGGCTGGGCTGTCATATGCTTAGAAACTGACTAAAGGCCCAGCCTTTGCAACAAAAGCTGGTTCCAGATTCTCTCTTGAGCCACAGCCTCATTCCACGCCCAAGCATAAGGCCAGGTAACTAAGCATGCTATGCTTGGAGCCTTGGATAAAGCTGGTCATAGGCCTCACTCCGATCCAGACTTCTGACCTTGGGCCTGGTTTTAAAACAGGCTGGGTTCTTGTATGCCCCTCAATTTTTTTTAGTATAAAAAAAAAAAAGAATTCAGGATTTATATGAAAACCTTCTGTATAAATAAAGAGTCGATTATTAATTCTTAACACTTTTAACAAAACTTATTAGCCCAATCGAAGGTAGCCAATTTGGACAGACTCCTCCCAAAAAAAAACATTTTAAATATTTAAACCAAAGATGGGAGTAGCAGAGCATGTGAGCAGTGGAGATTCATAGTTCATAGTAGTTTCAGAAATATTAATTCCTGGAAATGATGCAGGTGTCATTTATTTTGAGTTGTGGGTGAATAGAGCCTTTATGCATTTAATGCAACTTTCCCTATTTTTATAGACACAGAAGGATCAGGGTAGACAGTAAAAAAAAAAAAAAACAGGTGAGAATTCCAATAAAAAAGAGAAGCAGAACAATGGAGAAGAGACAGAAATACCATTTTACTGCTTTTGTCAATCTTTGTAGCAGTGGCAAGGCATGGCATGGCAGTGCTGCTTCCTCTCTCTCTCTCTGTTTTATTTTTCTACGTGCAGTAAATTCAGACGAGGTGAGGTGAGTTGGGTTGGAAGTACTTTTGGCAGATGGGAGAATAGATGCGCATGATGGCAAAAAGCAAATGCAAACCCACCAGTCTTTTGCAGAGTTGCAGGCATTCGTCCCAACCCAAATGCTCCTGAGCACTTTTACCTCGTAAAGCTTCTGGCTTGGGTTAAGGTAAAAAAAAAAATTATATATATATATATATATTTACGGTCATTTTGTTTTTAGTGATATAAATTTTAATATATTTTTAATTTTATTCCTTATATAAAAAATAAAATTTTGACAGGATAATTTTTACTGTTCATTTGAATTTGGCAAGTCGATTTGTACTATATATGAATTTCTGACATTCTTTTTTCTTCGATACGACAGGTAGAAGGCAAATTAGACATCATGGTAAAATCTCTGTCTTTATACACAAAATACATGTAAAAAGATCGCTGACTTAAAAAAAAACCCTACATTTTACTTTTTTCTTTTTTTAATATTTTTTTAAATCAAAATATGGACCCGTCTCATCTGATTTAACTAGGCATTTTAGTTGACTAATGTTTGAGGTATTTATAAACCTTCTTATCTGCACACATTGAACACAAACTATTGAGAGTGTTCTTTTTTTATTAAGAAAAGTTTGATTCCAAGACTTCCCACAAATAATAGTGAGAATTGATCGTCAAACTAACCTCTCAGAATCAGTAAAGGATTCAGATCACTCAATCTTTTTCTCTTTTTTATCGAATCCTTTCCTTCCTTTTTTTTAAAGAGGGGAGAGAGAGAGTGATTTCATAAAATTACTCAAGAAAAACTCATTCTTCACATGGTGAGCATTGAATTTCCATTTGTTTTCATAGAAAAAAGAAATGTAAATCATCCAAAGTGTGAAAAGGGATTTGCCATTTAGTCAGATGGGCCTATAATTGAATTCCTTTTCTGCAATATTAGGCTTGGTATCTATTGATGACACCTGTATGATAGAGCTACTAAATGTTAGATTTGGAATTATTTTGTCCAACATATGGCTTTAGTGCTTGGTTTCATTTCTTCTTATATACACAAATACAATTATTGAAACCTAGAAGCAAAGAAAAATATCCTCACATACTTTAAACAAGTTTCATATTTTCCATGTTAATCACTACAAAAGCATAATATTTTGATACATTAATTATCAATTGTCAAACACTAATTTCTTTTTTCAACTCTTTATTTCTTGCTGCACTCATTTCACATGGAACTTGAAGCTTCTTTTTCCTAGAAAACTTTGAGCTTTGATGTGATTTTATTTGACTTTGAAAAAGCTCAACCAAAGTACGTAATCTTCACCTTTTTGGGTTTTCTTTCTTAATTTTACTTTTTAGATTTTCTTCTATGGGATTAAAAAGTTTATGCATGTACAACATGGGATTAAAGGGAAGATATGTGGGATTTCTTATCGGTTAGAGCATTAAAAAATGAATTATATTAATCGAGATAGAACAAGATTTTCTTTTCTGTCGTGGGTATTTTGATTCTAAATTAAAAATAAGACTGATTCTATATGTACATGAAACCTTGTGTATACCTGGTGTATTAAAAAGTAGAATATCATTTTATTTTATAAAGTTAATTTTCACTTATCTTTTAATGTTTTAGTCTAACCATGTAAAAATAAAGATAAATCTACAAACTTTTACAATAAGAAGGATAAATATTTATTTGGTTGATATGGATAAAGACAAAACTACTTATAGTAAATTTCTATAATAAAAAAGATAAAAGTAAAATTGATGCATTTATAGTTTTGTCCTTTTGATAGAGGGTGCCTCTATCATTTACTTTAGATAGAGGTAATTTTAAGATCTTCGTGTTCATATGAAATTTTTAACTATAATAACTTCGATTTAGGGCGAACTTATGAATTAAGAGAAATGGTCACTTGCACATCATCTTTACTTTGTGCGGATGAGGCACACCGTTAAGGATGATGGATAAGTGAAGTCATATTTTTAAAGATTACAAAAGTTTAAAATTAATAAGTAATTTAAAACAATAAAAAAAAAAAATATCATTTAAATAATTCAATTAAAATTAATTTTGGTAATCATTTCAACATGGCCTCCTTCCTTAATGACAATGAGCCGTGATGGAATTTTCTTTTGACTATGAAAAACCTCAACCAAATTCACACTATTGATTTTATGTTTTCCTTTTTCAGGATTTTCACATTCGTATAGTGTGGCATGTGCTACATGTGTATGCATAGAGCCCACAAATTTGAAATGATGGACACTATTAATATTTAATACATACATATGCTTGGGGCTGTTCATGGGCCGGGCTTAAAAAAAGCCCAATAATGATTATTTTTTAGAGGCCTGAGCCCACCTGATTAACTTAAAAGTCAATTTTCCCTATTTTTTTTTATTCTGTAATTTTCACCATTTATGTATTTTTTTTAAAAAAAACAGTAATTTAGACTTACTATTAACCATTTAATACAAGTAATTAAGAACCCTACTTTTTAGCACCCACAAGTCATCTTTATCTTTTATTCATGTGCATCTCATGTGTGTCATGCGTGGTATACAAGAATGTAGAGACATGAAAAAGATTAATTTGAAGGTAAGTTTAAAAAAAATTCATGCTAGGAAGACTTTTTTCGATAAATTGTTTAACAAAGTTCTTTTTTATAAAATAGATCATTGGTTCTATATGATTGGGTATATTACATACATGATTATATGAATATATAATATATAGTGATTCACAATCGATTGATTATCTAAATCATGTGATCTTTGTAACGATCCGATTCGAATACAGAGCTTAGGGTCGAACTCAGCAAGAAATTGTCTGCTCTGGGCCTCGCACACATGCGAGCCCGCATTGTTTTGCTCTTGGGCCTAGCACAAAACGCGTCTCGCTTGAGTAAGAGTGGGTAGCCTCAAATATACCCCCTTTCCTTTGCCTCCACTACTGATGTGGGACTCCCTACATCGGTGGGCATGGTATCACAATCACCTCCCCTAAAGCCTCTAGCCATCCCTGGTACGACCCTGTCCAGTTCAACAACTTCAAGGAAGGAGGAAAGGTCCACACAGTCCGAGTGTAGAACCTCGGCTCTGATACCAAATTTGTAACGACCCGACCCGACCCGAATACAGGGCTTAGGGTCCAACTCAATAAGAAATTGTCTGCTCTGGGCCTCGCACACACGCGAGCATGCACGGTTTTGTCTCGCTTGAGTAAGAGTGGGTAGCCTCAAATATACCCCCTTTCCTTTGCCTCCAGTACCAATGTGGAACTCCCCACATCGGTGGGCAGGGTATCACAATCTTGATTTTTTAAATTTCAGTAATTAAATTTTAAAAGTTTAAACTCAAGAGATAGTAGGGTTGAAACTTGGAACTTGACCGGAGAAATCAATGGGTTTGGATTATATATTTGTATATTTTGGGTTGGAAAAATAAAAATCCGTATGAAATTTGTGTCGGATTAGGTTGAGAAATTTAAAATTAACTCGACTCGTGTGCATCAACTTATAAAATACCACCCATGTTGGCTCGTATAAGTAATTAGGGTCGAGTCGTGTTTATTAAAATCTGGCCCAAATTTCAACCCTATGAGATAGAATTATCAGGACGATAAAACTTCATAAACTTTTTATTCATATAATTGTCTTTATATAATATCATAGATATAGAATCTAATTTTTTTTTAAAGAGAAGTCTTAGAATGAAATCTGGATGGAGAAAGACTTAAATAATTTTTTTAAAGAAAAAAAAATTAAAAATTGCAATTGAATGTGTCCAAAACAACCCCTTTTAGCCAAATAAGAACAGGGCAAGAAAGGTAGAAAGGTAGCACTATGAAAAAGATAAAAAGAAAGAAAAGGAGAGAGAGATTGAGTGATTTTCCAAAAAAGTAGTAGTTGGGTTTTGTTTTGATGCTGGAAAGTTGCATGGAGTGATAATAAACAATTGCAGAGGAATAAAGGCGTTGGAGATGGCAACCAAACACACCCAACTTTTCTTTTCTAATTTCTACCCTTTGAGAGTTCAGACAAGAGTGGTTCACGCCTTTTTGGGACTGTATAAAAAGGTGCAGAATATCTCTCTTCACTTGCCAAAACATTGCACCCCTTGTAAAAAATTATTCACTTTAATATAAAATTTAAAATATAAGATTTTATCTTTTTTTGATTTTATATGTGGAAAATTACAGCATAACCAGCATAAAACTCCTATGGGTTAGGCCATATGAGTTCGAACCCGCAGTCTCCTGCCTTCCACAATCAGTTGAGCTACACCCAATTTTAATTATTATTTTTAAATAAATATCAATAAATACATTTATCATGGAGTTAAAGTTAAATGACTAATGGTATTTTTAAACTTGATTTTTAATTAATATCTAAATCACTACTTTTTACTATAAGCTTGTTTAAGGCATTAATGTGAAGCCCATGTTGTAAAGGAAAAAAAAAAAAAAATCTAAGGAGGAGTTAGTTTGACGGTCAAAAAACTCTTCTTATGAAATGAGTTTAATTCACGTTCAATACCCTCTGAACCAGGGATTAAAAAAACGGTGCGGCCGATATATCAGCCGATATGAAAATATCAGCCGAGAAAATTCTCTCTCTTCCGATATCAGCATTTTCTCTCTCCTCCAATATCGGAACCGTGAAAAAACTGCAAAAAACCGTGATGAACCGTGACAAAACCGCAAAAAACCGTTAAAAACTGCCAAAAACCGTGAAAGCAGTAAATCCTCAACCGTTAAAAACTGTGAAGAACCGCGAAAAACCGTTAAAAACTGCAAAAAAACCGCCAAAAACCGTAAAAACAGTAAACCCTGAACTGTTAAAAACCGTGAAGAACCACGAAAAATCGTTAAAAACCGCAAAAAACCGTCAAGAACCATGTAAAAACCGTATCGGTGTTTTAAAAAATAAAAATAAAAATTAAATACCGATATTTATGAATGTCGGCCGATATTTGGATTGATATTTCGGACCGAATATCGGCCATATCGGCCGATAATACTAAAGTACGGCCAATACTTATCGTATCAGCCGATATTTGCACCTTAGCTCTGAACCGCTCTCTGTAATTATTTACTCAAAGATAAGACACCTTGGTAGTAAAAATAGGGGGGAAAAAAAAATCAAAAGCTACTCTAAAGTTCTAGAAATTTAGGGTGTGACAAGAATAAAGTTAAATGTGAGGTGGAGAAAGAGATTTCCCTTGTGAAATGAAACCATTTTCTCACTAATCTGGCTTTGAAAACAAGCAAGGGGAAGTGGATTCTTCTGCTCAAAGGGTGGAAAAGGACAAATTGCAATATTCTTATTGAAATTGACTGTTTTGGAGTTTTTGTCTTTTAGGTTTATTTCTCACATGACTTTCTCTAATAAATACTGGAGTAAATTACTAAAATAACAAAAAGAATCAATTGTAATTCTCTAAATTTCTCCCTAAAGTAATTCTCCACCTTGAGCCTTTTTTTTGTTTGTTTTCACGTGGTGATGACTTTCAAATGAAAAACCGCAGTCTGCACCGAAGGCTATGAATATTTTAAAATCCTATTTAAATTCAATGTGATTTGATTATCTTCAAAACTTTTTCAAAGTTCAGACTCTTAAAAACTGTTAATTTATAGTTCAAAAAAGGTTTGGTACAATTGATCGTTATTCGTTAATAATTATTAAAGTTTTGAAGTATAAAAAGGAATTTGTAAAGCAAGCAAAATAATCCAAGGGATCGACTCAACCTCGAGAGCATGGGTCCAAAAAACGCTACAGCTGATATTTCGGCCGAAATGCATATCGGCTGATAATTTTCTCTTTCATCCATTTTTTCCATTTTATTGGATTTCTCTCTCCTCCGACGTGAAAAACCGTATCGATTTTTGTTTTTTTTTTTAAATTTAAATAAATTTTAAATATCGATTTTTATGCATATTGGCCGATATGCTGACCGATATTCGGTCCGAATATAGGTCATATCGGCCGATAACCTTTTTTTACTGCCCGATACATATCATATCGGCCAATATCATTTGGCCCTGAAAAATTGATATATATCGGTCGATATTTCAACCCGCTGCTTGCGAGATTGGTGTGATAGAGAAAACTTCGCTTTAGAAAGTGAGAGTCTTTTATTCAATTCAAACTCAAGCTTCAGAGGTCACTCCCTTAGTTTTACTTAGTATGTATAAATTAAAAGGTTTTCACATGTCGCTCAAAGATTTGTTGCGTGAGACATCTGGACAGTTTTAGTTATAGAAAAATTATAGAAAAAATCAGATGTTAAAATTAAGTGAGCATGAACTAAAACAAGTTTATATACTTATAGGTAAAACAATTTAAAAAAAAAAAAACATTTCCATTTAAATAGTAATTGAGTCACTCACTTCTTCAAAGACACTTTTTATACCTTTAACCATCTAAAGTTAAATATTAATTCGTTTTTCACTGTATTACTTGGAAATTATTCACATGTCTCAGCTTTCTAGACGTGGTACAAATGTTTCGACCAAATTAGCAAAGTTAGTTTAATATAATCATTAAATTATAAATTATTTTAATTTGTAAAAGTAATTGGTTGCATCTGCTCGTAACGTTGAAAATTTAAACCTCCAATTCATATCTGACAAGAAAGAAAAATTCCCAGTTTTGTTTTGATTTTTTAAGAAAAAGTAAACCAGCATATGGCTTCAGTAAATCTGGGAAGACTTATAGATTGAAAATAGCAGACATTCCATGAAAATCAATTTCTACCCAAACAAGGGAAAGGATATTGTACTGTGCAGACGATGGCCAAACGAGTAATTTGAAGAAAAGAAGTTATGCGTCTTTATCCTTCATAAGGTGTTTCAACTTTGATATCATTTATAATTTAGAATTTATATTTGACCATAATATTTGATTTACATTATATGTGAAAACGTCATGTTAAATTAAAAATTTAACGTATTGTTTATGAACGTCTTTATTTTTGTTGAAAAATTAATGAAATATTATTTTGTTGAGTTATTTGAATAAAGAAAATCTACCTTTCTTTAAAAAAAAAACTCTTTGTTGGAGCAGTGAACGAGTCTTATATTAGTTATGAAAGGAGAGATTTAAGAACTTATAAAAGACTTGGGTCACTCTACCTTTTGAGTTGAATATTCAGTCATAACAGGTGGTATCATAGTCATAACCCTAAGCCATGTATATAGACTCGATGGATTCCCAAGCCTAATTGATGGGATGGCCGATGGGGGGAGGAATTGTTGAGCCCACCAATGAGTCCCACATTAGTTGTGAAGGGAAAAATTTAATAACTTATAAAAGACTTGAATCGATCCACCTAATGAACTAACTTTTGGATTAGATGACGGATCTTAAGACTCCTATCAACTCAATCCTTAAACAGGTTATAGGCCAAGGCGCATATTCAATTATATAGTCATTGTGTCTTATCATTTTTTTATTTTCTTTATTCAAACATTTCACCTGAATTTTTTTAGATTTTAATTTCATTCATCTACTCCTTCAAAATAATCAAACCATGGGAAAATGGAACATTGGAGGGCTAGTCCATCACCCAACTATGGCAATAGTAGCCATTAATGATCATGGACATGCCTCGAGAATGGGACGCACAATTTATACGGCCGAGATTAACCTTCATCCTTTGATTGCAATCCTCTGACCAGGTCAAGGACGGAGTCTCAGTAACATAACGAGGGAGCTGTATTTGTACCGAAACATTGATATGATGTGAGTCTGCGACAATTCTATACTTGATTCTCTTTAGTGTTGGCTTTTCTGTGACAATGTGGACAGTGAATTAATGTTGGGGCTTTTGGTGGAAGAATAGCTTTATGCATTTAATGGAGCACGCAATCCGAGGCTTTGGTAGAAAATAGAGAAAGTAAATTGGGGGTGAAAAGGTGTGAGGCAGAAAAAAAGTAAAGAAAAAAAGAGACTGACGAAGGGCTGTGGGTCAGGATTTCATGAATAAACCAATAAATTTCGTGATAATAATAATTTGTTAAATTAATAATAAAAAATATTCCCTTATCATCTTTTAAACAGTCAAAACTTAAATCGATATTATGATAATTTTTAAGTTTTATTTCTCAATTAAAAATTGTCAGAGATCCAGTATTACAATATTAAACATTATATTATCATAAATACAAATTTTATTACCCTTTTGTTTTAAATTATTTTTAATTAATTATAATAAAATGTAGGTTGATTTTTTTTATTAATTGTCAATATTTTGAAAATTTATCAATATTTTTTTTCCAAAAATATTTTAAATTAAGTTTGGTCATTTCTAAAAAATACCAACTAAAATAGCTAATATATCTTATATGCCGACTCACATCTAAATCATTTTATAATATGAATAATGAGTGGTTTTGAATAAATATTTAATTTATTGACAATAAATATGGGGTGCATATCTACATGGGTATAATTCAATTGGTTGTCTACTATCTAAAAAAATGAGATGTTGCAGGAGCCCCTGTGGCCTAACCTTATCTTAGAATTAGTGGGTCTATCTGTGGGGATTTTAGTAGAACTGTGTCTGAATTTTTTACATATTAAACTAAAAAAAATAAAATATAGAGTGCATACTGACTTAGATTTAAATTTTAATTAGAGGAGAATAGGATAATTTAGAGCCTCTAGATTGAACCTCGGTCATAGGTGGGTCCCACAAATAGGACAGAAAGTCCGGATGTTCTTATTCTGGATTTGGGCTGTATTTACAACCTTTTGCTTAACATTTGCTGTTTTCTTTATTTTGTCATTATTGAACGGACTTCACTGGAGACATAATATAAAGTTATAACCTTTGATATTTTTTGATAAAAATATCTTAATGTTAACGGAAATTGCGCAATTACACCGCCCCACTCTAATGAAACTAAGACTAATAATGCATTTCAATAAAATAATAAACTAATCTACATCTAATAGGATAATAGATATTTCTGGCCTAATTAGTCGTAGATTAGTTTTACTGGTTCAAATATCGACCGATACGTATCGTATCGGCAAATATGATACGGTTTTGAAACCGTATTATATAGGCCGATACACCGACATCTCAGCGGTATCATATCGGCCATTTTTATAAAAAAAATAGAAGAAAGAAAAATATCAGCCGATATTGAATTTTGGACCCCTGATCCTATATTTGATATATCGATGAATTTGCTTAATGAAAACTTTAGGTACGCTTCTTATGTCTCAATTATTGAAAAATGAAATTATACTCTCTTCCTTTCAAAATATTTGTCCTATTTCAGATTTTTTTTATTTTTAAAGAATTGTTTTATAAAATATTATTTTTCATATATTGATATTTTATTATTTTGGTAAGTTAAAACTTATAAAAGAAGGTCATCTTTCCATTATATTAGAATGCGATTTGGAGCAGAAAATAAATGAATGAGATAATTCTAAACTACGTATAGAACAAGTATTTTGAGATGGAGAAAATATAATTTATGAACCTCTGTTGCTCTCATCTAACTATACTAAGCTCATCTACTAATAATTGTACAATTTCTCATTGAAAGTCAATACTCTAAGTATCCCTAGAGCTACTCTTTGTTGAAAGGTCCCCTAAAAATCAAATTCTATAAATGAGTGCTCTCTAAATATAATTTCAAAGACAATTTTAATGGTAATAAATATCATTTGGAGCGATTTAATATTTAGTATAAATTTAATTCATAACATGATGAATTATTATCTATTGGTTTTTATTTTTATTTTTGAAATGGGTCCAAAAATTTCAATAAAAAATCATCATCATTGTCATAACTATAGTTTTATTTATATGAGATTGACTTTTTGGATTCTACTCAAATAAAGTGATGAGTAATTATTTTTTTTTTAAAAAAAAAATTTAAAATGGGCAAACAAATCTAAATCCATTAAAAATCTAACACTTCAGATTTCACTAGAATTTCAACTTAACATAAAACGAAGAACAGATCTAAAATCTCAAAAAGAAAAAGAAAAAAGAAACCTAATTGCCCCAGATAATTTTTTCCCTTCAATTGGCCCATCCAAGTCATTTGGAGAAGGTTTTTTACATCTCACCATAAGGGTCACTCCCTCTAATTTTACTCGGTATATATATGTGAAGAAAGTCTACAGAACAAAGATTAGTCAGATGTTCTAAAAAACCTAAAAACCTCGTTGCGAAAAATTTAATAATATATATTTTTTTAATATGATCCACATGCATTGTGATTGGTATAGATGTTTAGGAAGATTGTGATTCTCTTAGGGCCAATAAGAACATGACAGTCCACCCAAAATGACACATACTTTATAAGTTTATATTATTTACTTTTGACAAAAACCGACACAAGCTAATTTATTCTCTTGTGGCATATCCTTTATATAAAGATAGGCTTGTCTCCCGTTTTTCTCATCATCCACTTTCCTTTAGATGTAAGTGTTAGAAAATTTTCATTTCTTGTTTTATTTTTCTTCACCCTCTAATCAACTTTCTTATCTTCAGCTGTGTATATTACTTATTAAATAAAAATAAGGGTAGATGTCAAAAGCTTCTAAACTTTGCTTTAATGGTAATATCAAAAAAATTAATCATTTTCAATTAGAGCGATAATTACATACGCACTTTTTCGTAGAATCTACCAATGAAATTAGTGATGAGTTGATTTAAAAGATCTATATTCAAATATGCGAACTTATTAGTGAAGTTATAGTTTTATGTCATAAAAGTTTAGAGATAAAAAATAATTTAAAATGTCCATTGCTAGACACTTTTATTTATGTCTATAGGTACCCAATTGAATTGATTTATATTGAACACATTTAAGACTATAAAGTTGTGCCATAGTCAAGTTAGATGAGAGAAGCAATGCACTTGAATTGAATGTATGTTTAATGCCTTGTCCTTGTTTTTTTCAAAACAAAGGCACTGTTTCAACCATAAGAAAATATCATCATCATTGGGAGCATTTTTTTTTTTTTTGGATTCTTGTAATCAAAGTTATACTAAATGAATCTATCACAACTTTTAGGATTGTATGCATGCATACTTCAGAATGTATTTATTTTTGAATAATTTCCATTTCTTCATTTATGAATTGTAAGATTTTAGCACATTCTCTGAATCAAATACTAGTTTGCTGCATGATAGTCGGTGTACTTTTCACTTTTGAATGTTATAATATAATGCAGTAAAATGAGGAAAGTTAGACAAAACACATGAGATTTATGTGATTTAGTGGTATGTCTACTTCTATGAAAAGATTAAATCAATTTCACTGTCTCCATGAATAGAGTCATTTTTTTTTTCTTGTGTTTTTCTTTTAGATGAATCTTATGTTAGAATTGGATATCAATTTCAAAAGACTAGTTTATTAGATGGAGTGATCAAAGTAGTTTATAGATTTCTAAATCTCCCTCTATACTTTCAATGTGAGACTCGTTCGCAGCCCCAACAATCCTCGTATCGAACGAGACTAGCCATCCCGTTCGCCTGAGAGATCTCCTGAGTCTAAATGAGATAGTCTGAGACCTTGCTCTGAGACCATTTGTTAAGACTAGGTATCAATATCAAAAGACTAGCCTATTAGATGGAGTGACACAAATCCTTTATAAATCCCTCTCTACACTTCTAATGTGGGATTCATTCGTAGCCCCAACATCTTATAACGATAAAAATCTATCAAACACGTGTATAGCTTTGTTATTCCTAAGGAGAGTCTTGTATTCGAGATGAGGTGAATCACTAAAGAATACAAGATATCTAACAACATTGATGAAGAGCATTTTTTAAGATATATTTTAATTTATCAATAAGCATTACTTTAATGAGTATTAAATTTGAGTATATGAAATTTTATGTAAAATATAACAGACAATTTTTTTTTTTAAATAATTATATGAAAGATCCACCACTCAAAAAAGATGTTTGTACAAGTCACTTTAAAAGAGTTAGTCTAAGAGAACACTGAACAAATGCATACACATAGAAGATGGATGGATGGATGGATGGTAACCATAATACCAATTATTCTTAATAAAGAATCTTTGATTAGTCACATCTACCCTATCTTCATGTTATGTGTCAGATTAATTGTTAATGACATTATGGTTAGAAAGAGTCGAGTACAAGAGTTGAACTTTTTCTATTAATGTTTAGTTTTAA
This sequence comes from Chimonanthus praecox, assembly GCA_022113865.1. NCBI lineage: Eukaryota > Viridiplantae > Streptophyta > Magnoliopsida > Laurales > Calycanthaceae > Chimonanthus > Chimonanthus praecox. The sequence goes on along the minus strand of CM039095.1, from coordinate 3,212,535 downwards.
AAGACCCACCACTCACCTTTGCAACAAATGCTTAATACTTTTATGGTGCCCTACCCTAACCTAAGCAAAATTGAATTAATTATTGTGGTAGGTCCTGCCCAAAGATAAGGTTAATGCATCTTGTTTAACTTTTGGAAAGCCTAACTTTATGGTTTGATTGACCCCTCTGGAGACTTCAATTTATTAGTGTAACATATGTTCTCGTGTAGAAAATTTTGTTATTTATTTCTTGAACGCTTTAGCTATTTCTATTTCAATCTTTGTATGAGACACTTAGGTTGCGGTATCAGAACCATGGAGTTTAAATTATTATGTGTATATCATGTATGAGTGATGCAAGTCACAAACTTTAAGTTTTTGAAGATCGATTTTAAGACTATAAATTAAGAAAGAAAGCATTAGCTTTTATGTTTTGTATTTAGAGGGTAATGTGTAAATTGGTAGCCATTTAGACACCTCATTTTTCTTTGTGAAAGACACCTCTATGCGAAATTACCATTTTACCCCTCAGTTTTGTGTAGAGGAATTATTTTTAAAAAAAATTGAGGGTAAAATGATAATTTTACATAAAATTTTAAAAGGAGGTGTCTCTCAGAAAGAAAAATGAGGTGTCTAAATGACCACCCTATGTGAATAGTTCAATTCAAATTGTTTGCCACATCGAGAGCTCAAAATATCTGTTTATGTCGACATTTAAAACTTAGCCCTTGGCCATATAAAGATTCAGTAGATTTATTCAAAAAGTTTATAATGATCATGATCAACAAGTGTGGAAAAGATTAGTGGCAAGGAAAAGACTTTTCCACACAATGGTGGAATTTGAACCTTTTGTACCTCATCTTAGTGGAATAGAATTTCTATTGTTGGTAAGTTTTAAGGAAACCCAAAGTCTAAAAAGTTGAAGAAAGCAAAGATGCTTTAGACTCACAAGCCAAACTCTTTATTGAGGAGAGCATCTCTGATTGGGGCTTGGCCTTAGTTGAGCATGACCAGATCACTTTTCCACCTTTTGCAATGGGCCCTTTTTAATAAAATAGGTCTTTTACAAAAGGGAAGGAGGATGGTCTCTTCCTTTATTTCATTGGTGCTTCTAAAGCCTAATTCAACTGCTCTAAAAAAGCAAATCCACTTTCTTTACTCTAAACTCAAAAGGAGGGAGGGAGGGGTGGCTTGAAAGATGCAATCCCTTTGAGTGCAAGAAGCTACCAAAACCTTTTAGGGTCTCAAACTTTCCTAAGTTATTTCGATTGTTTATGTTGCTTGAAGTTTGACCTTCGATAACATAAATATCATGTGTAGGAAGGTGAATAATGTAGAAAAATTATGAACACTCCATTGGTTGATGGTTCATTGTGAATCGGGTCATTAAATTTTAACAACGATCTATACTTATATAGAAATTGTTGTAGAATTCAACTTAAAAATCGATTTAAATAAGATTTTAAAGGTAAAAAAGTTTCTTAACCGTCTGTAAAATATAAACATAATCTGATGGTAGGTGTATTTCGAAATAAGTTCCAGTTTGACACGAACCGAATTATGAGATGATAATAAATATGAGACAGAAAAATAATGTATACACATGTCTGAATATAATTAAATAATCTAATTCAAAATAAACGCATTTACAACATATAATTTCTCGAGCGCCATACCGGGTGATGGCTTACACTGGTGAAAAGGCTCATGGACCCCAATGTCTCATGATTTTCCATCAATTGAGAACTTAGGGTCCTTGCCCTGTTGTAGATTTCTTGTTTGTTCAGCCAAGAGGCCCCAAGAGAGTAGTATTCCACTTGGGCTATTGATTTGTAAATGCTTGCCTAAAAATTTAAGAATCTAAACAATCATGGTTCTAACAAGATAACAATTATTGGAGATGGAGAAAGGCATGTGGCTCCTTAGTGGGAAACCTTCTCTCTAGCCAACCAATCAATCACAACATGACACCTGTCTTTACCAATCCAATACATACATTATAACACATTAGATGGGGATGTGTGTGGGGGCTGGTGTTGCTGCATCTGGGTGGTCAATTAATTCATATTTCATACTTCAAGGTTTAAATAAAAAATTAATTTGTTTGGAGTAAATTATTTAATTTTATCTTTTTAATATGGGATAATTGATTTGGTTAATATAGTGTTCAATAAAAGATTTGGGCTCTTAAATTTTGAGTCAGCTCAAGAATTTGATGTGATAATTGAACTATTTTGACTGAAAATACTTACTTGATGAGTCAAATGAAAATTTCAGCCATTTTTAAATACTAGCCTTTACCATATTTATTTTGTTAAAATAGGAAATTACTATTACTTATCATATTTTTTTTTATAATTACCAAGCAAGATTTTTTGTATCTTAAAAATTATGAGTATCAATAGTTAAAAATAAGGGTAATGTAAGATTAAAAGAAAATGCCCCTCACTCATTACGATAAGTTTTTAAGAAGCTTGTTTCCAAATTAAAACAAGCTTAGGTAAACTTTGCATGATGCAGTCATGATTAGCTTAGTTAATCACTAGAATCTTGTATGTATACAATAAGCAAGTCGAAATTAAAGACACAAAATGTGGAACTCAGTATTTTTAGTTTTTACTCTCAAATTGTCTATTTATAGATTTTTATATGGTTCCAAAGTGCTTTGTGATGATTAAATATTCATTCAAAGTTTTTTTTTAAAAAAAAATCTTTTCAAAGAAAATTAAATTTCAAATGGCAACTTCAAAAGGTTGTAAGAATTATTTATTTTCGATATAATTTCACTCTCAATTCGATACCTGCTGAAACAAAAGGTCTATTAAAAGATCTAGAGTTAAACCTATCCTTTTTTTTTCGAAATCTCAAGTTAATTCTTCTTAAAATGGTGGAAACAAATCTCGGGGCGGCCGATAGATTTCTCTCTCTATTTTTTATTTTTTTATTATTTCTTAATTAAAAAATTTAAAAAGTGAAAGATGGCCTGGGCCCATGGTTGATATCAGTTTTTTTTTTTTTAAAAAAAAAAATTAATAAAAATGAATATCAACTGATATTTTGCCGATATATATCGGTGATATATTGATCATATCAGCCGATATTCTTATTGTACATCGATACTTATCTTATTGACCGAGATATCTTAACATAAAAAATTCGATGTATATTATTCGATTCAATATGTATTGGCCGATATTTATTTACATGTTTTGAACTGTAACAATAATACATCGCATGGTCCATTTATAAGTAGAAAGAGAGGAGGTAAGATTTTTGAAAATGTAAGGTGGGTGAAGAATGATGAAAAGAGATCTAAAGATCTATAGAAAGCGGTAGGAGTTAGATCAATGAGGTAAGTTGTGGCTCTTAGAGTAGCAAGGTATCATTGCAGTATCATGCTTAAGATGTGGGTTTGGTAGAGACAAAAGATAAAAATAAAAGGTTCTCAAGGAAACTTCATACACTCTTCAAAGCAACCACTTTGTAAAGGGAGAGAGAGAAGAGAGCGGGTGGTGTCAGCTATCTTTGATGGCCCAACTAATCTCTCATGATTCTTTTGAACCCTCTTTTTTTTTTTTTTCCATTCAAATTCATGAGCAAGACTGCTACAGAAAGATCCATGGTCCCTTTCATTCACCATTACTTTCATGCTCACATGAAACATTAGTAACAGCAAGTCTCATTGCTTCACATATTTTTTTCTCTTAGTCCTTTTCCATGTTTTCTTTCTTCATCCGTGTCTGTTGCCCTTGTTTCATCTTTCAGCAAGTGTCTCCAATGGGGGTGAACGATGGGGAAATCTTCGGTCCGGTTTCAACTTGACCCGTTTGATGAGATTCGAGAAATTAGTGAGTTTGGATTATGTATTTGTATATATTTTGGGTCGGATCATATTGAGAAAAAAAACTTCGAATAAAATTATAACCCGATTCGACCCGAATGCACCAAGTTATAAAATAGTAGAGAATTAGGGCTGTAACTTGGGTCAGGTTTGATCAGGTCAGCACTCAAGTTGAGTCGGATTAGAAATTCGGGTAGGGTCGGTTGAGTAATTCATTTCATATTCAATAAGTTTTGACATATATTAAATTCGTTTTATTAAAACCTGACCTGATCTGCTCCAGTGTCAATCCTAATCTCCAATAATCTACCTAACTACATGAAAAAAAATAAAAGCATGAAGAAAACATTCTTAGATTAAAATAAGTAGGTTCTTAACATTATTTTAGAAACATTTGACACAATGGTTTGAATTCAAAATTTTGGTTGATATTTATAGATTTTCGATAGATAATATGTAAATATCATTAAATATTAGATTTTCTTCTTTTAAAAAAAATATTTTCTTTTTTAACTTTATAGGCCATGATGTTTCTATTGTTTACATTCGTTAATGTTCCGTTTAAAAAAAGTAATCGAGTTCCATCATAATTAATTAAAAAGTTTTTAGCTATTAAATGAGGGTTGACATAATTGCACATAGTGATCTCAAATAATTGATGGTTTGGATCACAAGCATCGTGTGCAATGTCATTGATGATGCTTTAACTTTTAACTAAGGCTAAAAAGGACATGTAAAAATAATTAATGGTATTGATTTGATACACGTACCACACGTAAGGGAGGCCCACCCACATTGATCTAACAATGAAAAAGTCTATATAGCTTTTATTTTCTCTTTTCACACTAAGGGATGATGGATTTGACTTTGTGTGGGGTCGTGTAATTAGGAATTTTTTTTTCCAACATATTTTTGATAAAAAAAATGAAATGGGGTGCATTAGTTTTGTGGGAAATCATTTTTCCAAGAGATTAATAAAATAGATGAGTAATAATTAATTTTAGAGTTATAATTGACTACTAAAATAGAAAAAAAAAATATACTTATTTTGTATTTTTTTTTTTAAAGTGACAAATGAGTTGAGGCATAGAAGGATCAAACCCATTGTCAATGAGGTAATGTGAATTGTAAGTATTGGGATTTCTAAATGGTGGGCCCTGACATGATTAACAAACAAACATGGCAATGGAAAGCTTTTTCTCAGGACCTACTTTCAATAGGCAATGCAATAAATTCTCTTGCTTCATATGCTATTCAATCAATGGAAACTGGTAAAAGAACACCTTGTTTACCCTGAAACAGTTACAATCATCGTCACAAATCTCGATATTAAAGGCAATCTTTAATAGCAAAATATTTTCAAATTTTCAAAGTTTTATCGAAAATTTAATTGAAAAATTTCACAGAAAATATATTATTTACAAAATAATAAAAAAAAAAAAAAAATCAATAATGTAGTTGGAGTTTGAAAACATGAATGATATTTCAGAAATAAAAAATATATATTTGGTCCAAGCATTTTTAACGAGAATTTAACTGTAAAATCTCACGATTTTAATGGAAATTTATCGTTTCTCGCTATAAAAACGTGTTTTTTAACAGAAATTTACTGTTAAAAACGGCAGATGAGATAAAATCAGATTTTTAAGGCCAAAAAATTATTTTGTCCATATTTTTGTGATAAAAATGAAATATCGGAGATATTTGTTACATTGGTTACAATCACTGTCTTCAGTCTTTTACACAACATAAAATTCCTCTAAGAATAGATTTCTAGTGTTTGATATTCTCTTTTAATTAAATTAAAATTGATGTTTATGATTAAATAATTCAAGTGTGAAAGTTTGAATGTATTAGATTATTTTCTTGGTAGAGGAGATTTTTTTTTCTTTGATGATCAAGGTATTCAGATCTCTTATAACATCTGCAAACCTCTTTATCAATTTACCATACACATCGAATAATTCTAAGGAGAGTGACCATTTGAAGTAGAGTGGATATCATCTTTTATTAATAACATTTGTAAAGAAATTTGAATTTGAGTTATTGGAGTTGGATTTGGTTCTCGAAATGTAATTATATAGACGCGCGATAAGAAAATAATATTTTTTTAACAAAATGTAGGTAATTTAAACTTTTTTACTTTTCTTTTCATACATCTAAAAAGTCAAAAATATAATTAAAAAAATACATCTAATAAACTCGGAAATTTTATGGGTAGGTTGAACCGTTGAAGTTTTCAAGACAAGGATATGTGAGATTTGACAAAAGAATAGGAGACACTGGGTTTTGGCTTGAATTAAGAAGACATGTGCTTGTGAGTGGTCAAGTGCATTCGTTATTATATATGGATAAGATTTTAATAAGATGGATATAAATATACAACAAATAATAGTCATTCTTATTTGTTAATGAAACATCATATCTTAAACTTTAGATCAACCAAATTCCCATATTGGCCTACAAACCTTCTGTTAGCCACTTGATATTTCTTTTCTTTTATTTGAAAACCTAACAACACTTTTAAAAAACAAATTCGGTGAAAACCCAAAGTAATTTGTAAATTTTGTCTTATTTTGAATTGAGGTAAAAAGTTAAAAAAAAACTATTCTAGTCATTGAACTTGTATAATCGTGTTAAATCTTATATTGTCTTTGTTATAAAGTAACTTTTTTTTTTGAATTTACGTGTGAAAAACTGTGGAAAATCCAACGTAAAACTCATGGGTGATACCCACTGCCCTTAAGGTACACAAAGTTAGATCACGAGGGTTCAAACTTAACACCTCCCACTTTTTGAAACGGGATGTTAAGCAGTTGAAATATACTCGTGTGAGCTTTCCTACCATCATAAATGAATTTAAAAATAAAACGAGACACAAATAATATCGACCGACATCCTTACTTTCTCATAAATTAAGAGCTTTTAATATGAGTACTTTATAGCATTTATATCATAGGTATGTTTGGTCCATTCATTGTTGAAAAGTGAAAATATTATATAAAAATAAAAAATAGTTTAGACATGTATAGTACATAACAAAGAGGAATAATCTTATTCTATCATTCTAATGGAAGAGTGAGAAATCATCTACAAACCAATTTGTTGTGAATTAAAGATGTCAAATTTTAGTTTGTATGTATTAATGGATATAATTGACTTATGTTACTACTCTAGAGTTCTAATTAATTCGTGTTTGTATTCCAACTATAATTCCTAAATCATCGTACTCTTATTGTTATATAGAGTTATCAATGAGAAAGATAGTGAACTATTTTGACATAAGTGTATATCTATTCTATTGTTTAGTGAAAAATGTATAATTTATAACATAATATTGAGATGAAGGTGAAAATAATATAAATGTACAATCTATTAAAATATTAATTATATGTTCCACATTAGTAATTTTAAATGAATGACTTGAGTGCAGATGTGAAAGTACTTAGACCATTATATTTAATATGAATTGATTTCTATGAATGTGTGTATATATATCTCCAGCTATTAAGAGAAGTCGCTCATTTAATTGTAGTCGCGTTTTGGATTAAGAAGAACGTTGGGGAAGTCCATCTTCTTCTTCCTTTTGAGTCTTGACAGCGGAAAACCAGTAATCTCGTCCAAACGAAGAACGATTAGAAAAATCAAGAGAGAGAAGAGAGTGATTGCATTAAAAAACGCGTAAAAGGTAAGAGAGCGTGCGTCTGCTTGAGAGGAATATGATGATTTCGTTTTGCCGACTTTAATGACTTAAAAAGCAGAGAAAAAGTAGAAGCAAACGAAGGAGAGGAGAGAGAGAAGAAGAGAACCCTCTTTCTCTCTCTGTCTCTCTCACTCTTATAAAGGTTGAGAGAGAAAGGAAAGGAAAGGCGAAGAAAAGAGAAAAAAGAAAGAAAAGGTGAGAGATGCGAATAGAGAAAAAAGGTGAAATCCGTGCGCTGCCTTTTTCTAGGCAGCGGTTGCGTGTGAAAAGCAGATTTTTGGTTTGAACAACGCCAAATGCGAGAGTGAGAGAGAGAGAGAAAAAAAATGAAGGGATAAAAAGCAGAGTCAATCGTCAGTCAGCAATTGTAGAGAGAGAGAGGGAAGTAGAGAGATAAAAAGGTCTTCTAAAAAAGATATCTTCTTCTCGATAGAAGAAGAAGACAGGAAAAAGGAGAGCAGATGGGGCTGTGCAGAAAGCATTGTCCTGAAATCCTCGCAACTTCTCTGAGATCCCAACGAGGTAAATAAAACCTACCTTTCTCTCTCTCTTCTTTCTTTCTTTCTGTCTCGCTTCAATTCAAGCAAAACCCAACACCATTTCATCTCAAACTTTTTCCCCCTTTTGCCTCTTGTCTGTTTTCAATCTTTACCCAAATCCCGTTTCGATGTATTTCTTCTCTCCCTTTTGTGAAATACAAGATCTTTCGAGATCCCAGCAAGGTGAGAAGAGAAATCTTCATCTTCTTCTCTTTTTGTCTCTGTAAATGCTTTCCTGCAGAGAAGTGAATTTTTTTAAAAATTTCTACCTTTTCTTTTATTTTCTTTCGAAATCCTACTGCGATTCTGATGCTCACATGCTTTTTTGAAAAGAACCCAGCCAGAATTTCTCAACATTAGAATGAGAAGAAAAAGGATTGAATGTTTTTGTGTTTGTATGCCCAAGTCTTTCTTTCGTTGCTCTCTTCGCAATTACTTTCGTGCAAGGTCAGCTCAATTTTTTTTTTTCCTACTACTATCTTTCAAAATCCTTCTGTATTTCAGTTGCTCAGATGCTTAGCCGAAGAACCCATCTCCCATATTTGAATGAGATAGAAAAAGATTGGTTATTTTCTCGGTTTACTTGCTGTAATTTTAGTATTTTACACCCGAGCTTTTGTTCCGTATCGAGATGGGGGAATGGAATTCTAATTTTCAGATGTCTTGGGAAAGAACCCATCTCAAGTTCTCATTAAATTTTGAGAAGAATTTTCTTCTTTTCAGATTACTTTCTCTAATTTTGGATATTTTTACAGGTGCTTTTGTGTGTTTTTTTTTAATCAAGATTGGACAGAAATCCTCATATTCATATGCTTTGGAAAAGAACCCATCTCCATTTTTTGTTCATTCTTGAATGAGGAAAAAAGGCCAAGATCTTTTTATTTATTTATTTATTATTTATTTTAATTTACTTGCTGTAATTTCGGCGTGTTTTGTTTTTACCTGCGCTTTGTTTTGTATCGAGATTGGGACTGAAATGAAAAAAGTTGGTGTTTTTTCTCCACAGGCAGAGAGAAATGCGTTTTGTGTGGAGGAGAGGACGCGATCTTTCCTTCATCGTGGAGTTCCTGCTGATTGTGAGGTAGATCTGATATAGGTTTTTTTGTATTTCTCCTTATTTCGGTATATTTCGGCCAGATTCATCATTTGGAGGGATGTAATTTTCCATGAAAAAGCGGATTCCTATATTTTCAAGAGAAAAGGAATTAGGCCCTTTTCTATGTCTTTGAACCTTCTGTTGGATTTGAAGGATTTCAAGTACGGCCGCAGGGGAAATTGATTCTTGGGCTTGCAGTGTTCTTAGTATTGGAATTAAATCTAGGCCTGGAGTCGGTGGTTTTGATTGGTAGCGATGAGAGCTGGATTGAGCACAATCCAGCAGACCCTAACTCCAGAAGCGGCGAGTGTCCTCAACCATTCAATTGCGGAGGCAGGGCGCCGGAACCACGGTCAGACAACACCACTCCACGTTGCTGCCACCCTCCTTGCCTCTCCTTCAGGTTACCTCCGCCAAGCGTGTATTCGATCCCACCCAAATTCATCCCACCCGCTACAATGCCGTGCACTCGAGCTCTGCTTCAGTGTTGCCCTCGAGCGCCTCCCATCAGCGCAAAACTTGTCCCCGGGTATGGAACCTCCAATCTCAAATGCCCTGATGGCTGCACTCAAGCGTGCCCAGGCCCACCAGAGGCGTGGCTGCCCCGAACAGCAGCAGCAGCCGCTCCTTGCCGTGAAAGTTGAGCTGGAGCAGCTCATCGTATCAATCCTCGATGACCCAAGTGTCAGCCGTGTCATGAGGGAGGCAAGTTTCTCGAGCCCCGCTGTTAAGGCGACAATTGAACAGTCATTGAATTCATCAGCTTCTGTAAACTCAGGGCCCATTAGTGGCAATTGGGCTTCCATCCGTCCCCACCATTGAACAGGAATCTCTATCTCAATCCCCGTTTGCAGCAAGGGAGCTGTGAGCCATCGGTGCAGCAGAGGAGGGAGGAGGTGAAGCGGGTGATTGGTATCCTATTGAGGTCAAAGAAGCGGAATCCAGTTCTGGTTGGAGATTCGGAACCAGAGGCAGTGTTGAGAGAGCTCTTGCAGAGGATTGAGAAGAGAGAGGTCAATGAAGTGCTGCTTCGGAATGTTCATGTTGTCAGTTTAGAGAAAGAATTTGGTTCTGATCGCTCTCAGATCCCAGTAAAAATGAAGGAATTAGGTGACTTAATTGAGACCCGAATCAATAGCACTGCCATTGGTGGCAGTGGTGGTGGTGGGGGTGTCATTCTTGATTTGGGAGACTTGAAGTGGTTGGTTGAGCAACAGCCAGGGTTTGGAATTTCAGGTCCAAGTCCAATTCAGCAGCAGGTTGTATCAGAGACGGGTCATGCTGCAGTGACAGAGATGGGGAAGTTGTTGGCAAGATTTGGAGAAGGTGGTGGTAATGATCGGTTGTGGTTGATTGGAACTGCAACCTGTGAGACATTTCTACGGTGCCAGGTCTACCACCCATCAATGGAGAATGACTGGGATCTTCAGGCAGTACCTATAACCGCAAGGTCACCGCTTCCTGGGCTCTTCCCTAGGTGTGTCTTCTGTATTCATTTCTGCAATGACATGCATGTACTTTTTTTCTCTAAATCTATTGTGATTTAACATGTTTGCTTTTAATAGTTTGACATCCAATGACTATATTTTGAACTTTGAGAAATTGCTTGATCTTGTTTTTTTTTTCTAAAGAAAATCTTAGGATACCAATAACAATCTTACCAATGACGTCCACTATTCTCCTTGTGGATTTCATCTTAATTCTGTGATTTTATTTGAAGCATTCTGTCACCAGGATTTTTTTCCCCACTGTGGCACAAAATGTTTGTTCTGTTAAAACAGTTTATTCATCCATGAATTTCAAGAGGTGAAGACCTTGTTTAGAATCCTACCTTACACAAATAACCCATTTTGTGGCCTACTTCTTCTTGTGTTAGAAACATGAAAAATGTTCCTCGAATTATCTCATTTGCAACATAAATCCAATTGAAACAACGATTTGACTTGCATTTTTTGTTGGTCAATCATATCTGTTGCTTCTAATTGCAAATGAAATGCTTTGAAAATTAGCTCCGGGTGACACAAATTTCTCATCGTCAGAACTGGCGGTAAACCCGATGAATTTAATACTTGGTACAGAATCTTGTGTTCTAAGTTCTAACAAGGGGAACACTTCCTATTATTTATATTTACTTTCCAGAAGTTTGAATTCACTTTTCTCCTTTTTCGTTTCCCAATTTTAGGCTTGGGGGTAGTAATGGAATTCTAAGCAGTTCAGTTGGGTCTTTAACCCCTTTGAAGAGTCTTCCGATGGGGGGAACCGCTCTCCCACCAAGGCGCCAGCCTGAGAACAGGGATCAAATTCGAGGGGCTACGATCTGTTGCCCTGTTTGTATGGAGAAATATGAGCAGGAACTGGCTAAGCTTGTTGCCAACGAGTTTGAGAAGTCCTCATCTGATTCCAAACCAGAAGTGCAGCAAAATTTGCCTCAGTGGATGCAGACCGCGAAACTTGGTGGCACTAAACAACCAGATCAGCTGCAGGTTGATACTATTTCATAAAACTCAAATTTAAACTTAACTGTTGAGGTTTTTTAGACTCATTTTGTACTTACGTTGTATCTTATGTTGGGTTACATTGGAATTGCAGACTAGGGATAAAGAACTTGTTTGGAAGCAGAAAACAGAAGAGTTGCAGATGAAATGGAATGAAACTTGCCGCCAACTCCACGCTAGTTTCCATCTTACGTCTGGGTCAGAGAGGTTAGCGACAACTGCCCATTTGGTCACAAATATTTGTAATGCAAATGCACTTGGGCGACAACCCCTCCAACCTAGATTTCAGCTTGCGCGAAATTCCCCTACTTTGCAAATGAACCAGGCTCCTTTGCCTAACCCACCCGATTGTCCCACCTCTGCACCTGGAAGTCCTGTGAGGACAGAACTAGTTCTTGGGTGCCCAAAGATTCCTGAGAAATCCATTGAGAAAAGCCATCAAGAACGCATTAAAGACCTCACTGGATGTGTTCCTTTCGAATGGCCGGACAAAGTCCCCATCCAGTCTAACGGAAAACATGCGAATGCATTGGATGCAGACTCCTTCAAGAGGCTCTTCAAGGGCCTCACTGAGAAGGTTGCATGGCAGACAGATGCTGCCTCGGCTGTGGCTGCAACCATAATACAATGCAAATCTGGCAATGGGAAGCGGCGGGGTGCTGGGGCTAAGGGAGATACTTGGTTGCTGTTTGTTGGCCCTGACAGGGTTGGTAAGAAGAAGATGGCAACAACATTGTCGGAGCTGGTCTTTAGTTCAAGTCCAGTCACCATTAAACTTGGGTCAAGACCTGATGACAATCGTGAGGATTCTGAAGTGAATTTCCGTGGTAAAACTGTGCTTGATCGAATAGCAGAGGCAGTGCGGCGCAATCCATTTTCTGTCATAGTGCTTGAGGATGTAGATCGCGCTGACATGCTAATCTACAGCAGCATCAAGCATGCCATGGAGAAGGGACGGTTGCCTGACTCACATGGGCGTGAGATTGGGCTGGGGAGCGTGATCTTTGTCTTAACTGCCAATTGGTTACCAGACAATCTCAAGGACTTATCAAATACACTTGTGCTCGAGGAACAGAAATTCGCATCTGCGACGATGCATGGGTGGCAATTGCAAATAGCAGTTGGTGGAAGAATGGGCAAGCGGCGTGCCGAATGGGCCCATGATGAAAATCACAAGTTATCAAAGCCGAGGACAGATGCGGGTCTGGCGCTATCCATTGATCTGAATTTGGCAGCGGATACAGCTGAGGACGGTGCTGCTGATGAGTCCCGCAATTCGAGCGACCTCACCGTCGAGCATTGTCACAACCACAGCCTCACAAACAAATGGGCTTTACCGTCATTCCGTCCATCTCCTAATGAGTTGCTCAATTTGGCAGATGACATGATCATATTCAAGCCTGTGGATTTTGCCCCACTTCGGACTAAGGTGGTTGACACAATTGCTGCAAGAGTTTCTGGTGTGTTCGGCGATGGATGGTCAATAGAATTAGATGATGAGGCCCTGGACAGGATCATCAGCGGGGCCTGGTTCGGTCAGACTGGATTTGAGCAATGGGTGGACCGGGTTTTGGCCCCAGGTTTCCAACAGTTGAAAGGAGGGTGCTCTTTACCGGAAGATGGGAGTACGGTCGTGAGGCTCGTGCCAGTGAAGGACGGGCACATGCCGGTTTCTGAGGCTAGAAATAGTGTCAGTGTAGAAGGGTTGTGACTTGTGAGGGAGGGGAGGGGAGTGGGGGTGTAGAGGTTAAATATCTGTAATTGTAGAGGGTAGAATGTAAATATGTGGAGGTGTCTGATTAATGCAGACGGTTTGAGTGACTGTCTGATGGGCGAAAAGGGAATCTAACGGCTGCCTTTTTCTTTAAATTTAGATTTTTATATTTCTTTTGATATTTATTGTTATTATTATTGTACGATGTGGGTGGTTAATAAGAGCCTTTTTTTTACCTTTTATTTTCCTACATTTTCTGTCTTTAATGGATAGTAAATCTACAGTCATTTTAACCTGACCTGATATTTTAGCGAGTCCTTCGAAAGGTAACTTAATTTAGAAAAGAATATTGTAGTGGATGGTTGATGTTGTACATTATATAATTTTCTCTTTTTTATTTCACTTCAATAGGTGACATTATCTATAAAATTGAAGTGCCTATGAGGATGAGAAATTCTCATATTATAAAGATAAATGCATTTCATTCCATAAAAAAAAAATGGAGTTTAAACATACCAACAAAAAATCTGTAGAATATTCTATTTTTTGAATTTCATTAGACATGAACAAATTTATACAAAAATTGGAAAATGCAGCTATTTAGTAAATAACATTTTTGTTATTTTTTTGAAGACTAAGATCTTTTAAAACACCAGACAAATTTTGTTAACGTGTCACACGTTAAATAATGCTAATTCTTTTATGTTGAGAGTAATTTGAATTTAAAATTTTCTGCATATTAAATTAGTTCTTAATTGTTAAGTCAATTCTCACGAATTAACTTTCTAATTAACTACCATCTAAATGAAAATGAAAATGGAAATATCATTTAATGATAAAAAGTGGACATTCATGCATATCCATCCTTCTTTCATTGCATCCACGAGAAAAGCTTTTTCTTGAACTTTTTGTGGAGAATGAAAGGGACTGGTTAAATCTATGTGGTGAAGTCTTCCTTCCACACCCTCACTTTTATTAAAAGACCAAGACCCTTTGGAGTTGGGACCCATTAGTCATTGTTTGATTATTTTATTAAATAAGGATTAATTTTATTCTTCTTTTACACCCTTCAAGTAATCCAAATTAAGCTATGATGTTCACTTCACACCATCTCCCCTTGAAGAAGAAACATTATAAATAAAATTGTTTTTCAAAAGTTGCAATGATATCCATTAAAAAAATATAATCTCCAACATAATATATTTTTATAATAAGATAAATCTTCAAATTAAAAGTGATAGAAGCCACTCTCTATAGTTTTATCCGATAAGGAAGTTTACACATGTATTAGAACTTTTATATTCTGAAACTAATTTTTGATCATCACTTCAAATCTATTAATTTTTTTTTATTAATTGTATCGATCTAAAATAAAAATCTCCTTTTTCTACTAGTTTTGTTTTTGTTGTATGATTTGAAGGGCAGTAGCAGACCCACCCATCACAATCAATGGCCAAAACAAAGAGTGGATAAGATAAACATTAGATTCCAATTTAGAGATGAAAGATTTTTAATGCATGTCCCAAGTCACAACCAAGCTTTGATGACAATGGATAAATAAAGACACAGACTTCCCTTGTCTTCCTTGCAATGGCAAAAATTTTCCTTCCCTTTAAATACCATTCAAATTTTCAAATCTTGGATCCCCTCTATTAATGTGCTGTGGACCGAAAGTGACTGAGATTGGACATACCCACCTGTTTGATTTTTCCTATTGAATGTGGGCCATTAACTATTTACATTTTTTTATTATTATTATTTTCAACTATCAATTGATGACCATCCAATCAGTGCACTCCTTGGTCCATTGCCCATACTGAGGTGGGCCACTTGATTTTGACAGCTTTAATGGTTTTAGGCTGCATTTGAATGGGCAACGAGGGTAACCTCCATTATCCTTATTTGATAATTAAAAGGTGTTTTACGATTTTTCACTTTTGAAATTTTTTCTACGGTATTTATAATATTTAGAATAATTTTTGGTCAAAGATAATCGCAGATAACTCTTGTGAAAGTTACTCTATATCTAAACGTGAGTCACATAAGTATACTTGTGAATTACGCTTGAAAATAAAGAAAATTATGATGCAACAAAAAAATACAAAAATATATAATTTTTTTATTCTTAGGCAATGAGCATAAATTTACAGTAACTTTTTAGATTTTGTGAAACTGTGTTCACTCTATTAAATGGATTAAATGAGAAGAATGAGAGGAGTGTAATAAATTTTCTAGTAAAATACATTTCATTTGATTCTAGAAAGGTACACTTATCCATCTCTGTACTTAAAAAATAATAAATAGTTTAGATTTTTAAAATGTGGACTCCATCTCTTAAATAATATTATTTGAAATCATCACATTAATAATCATTAGTTCATTACATCTTGAGCTAGTTTTTATTTATTTTTAAATAATTTCATTAAAAACTATATTTACTTTAAATATCTCTGTATTTATAAAAATCATACAAAATCTATCCCTTGGTTCATCCCCCCTTTGAGGACATTAGACTTGGGAACCTCTCTCTTAATTAGACTACTTGAGAAGGAAAATTTGCAAGGTCGAAACAATCATCAACTTTGACCATAAACAAAATGGGACACCGATTTAAATAATAATAATTTATAAAAATCTAACATTTTATTTTATATTATTTAAAAATTTAACGCGTTAAACTTATCCTTTAATTGGTCTCATTGATTGATTGAAATGACTTGCAACCAACAATTCCTATCAACAAATATTTAGGTGTGAAAGAAAAGTTGCAAGGTCAAATCCATTGTAAATATTGACTTCCACCCATAGAAACACAATTAAATCATTGGTTATGTAATGATAGACAATTTTTATTTGGAGAATCATAAAATGATTAAAAATATTAAGTTGTTATCTTAGTAATAAAGATGATCGCAAGGATAACAACAAGTGATGACATTTGTTGTAGATGGTCCACTTGTTAAAAAATCTAAACTGTTCATAAATTTTAAATACAAATATGTATGTATGTATCTATTTTTGTGAAGCCCGACTCGAGCTCAAACAAAGAGCACTATTAACAGAAAGTATTGATTAAGGGATTGTACATTGTCTGTATTTAATAATATCTCTAAATGAAGGGATTGTAACTCTATATATACTGAGATAGTGAGAAAGATAAAACTGTTGGTTTCATATTTCTACATGGTAGAAATTGTGTTATTTATCTATAGAATTATAAAAGGATTCAATATATCTACTAATAATTTCAAAATAAGATACAAGACAAAATCTTATCGTAATTGTATGATTGCCAAGTCCTCGGTGCAACTTGGATTTATGCTTTTCATGGGTCAAGAACTTTCGATTCATGTTGATAATACCAATCAAAGTCAATGCTTATAAGATCTTTTTAGCTGAAAAAAAAATCAGATTGGGTAATTTTATTATGATTTTGATTGATGATGTTTCTTTTTCCATTGTTCATGTGTATATTTAGTAGCAAAAGGATGAATAAGACCATGTTTTGAGTTGGAACTCGGCCGAGTTGCACTCAACAATCATATTTTCTCTTGAGTGACTCAGTTGTTGCTCAGTCAACAATCAGGTGAAATTTGCAGGTGTGTAGTACAATGTTAGTCACTCCACGTACACCAAATTGTGCTTAAAGATTAAACTAAAGAACCCTTTACAGCATTTACAAATAAAATAAGTTTGGTTAAAGAAATAGAGTTTAAAAATGGCTAAACAGAAGTAGTGAAGAAGACAAGAATAGCAACTAAGGAATTATCAAAGCAAAAAGGTAAGGGACCCATTTACATTTCA
The DNA here is from genome assembly GCA_022113865.1 of Chimonanthus praecox. Classification (NCBI taxonomy): domain Eukaryota; kingdom Viridiplantae; phylum Streptophyta; class Magnoliopsida; order Laurales; family Calycanthaceae; genus Chimonanthus; species Chimonanthus praecox. The sequence goes on along the minus strand of CM039095.1, from coordinate 3,195,364 downwards.
CACCCACCCGACATGTGCTTTCATTCATTGCCTTCTCCAACTCTTTCTTCTTCTCCACAGTCTCCACCTCAATTCAAATGTGATGACATTTTAATGAAGGTGATGCTCTCTAGTAAAAACTACAGTCTTTAATTCAGGAGTTAATGTGATGGTCGAGAAACTTCACTCGTATAAATATTTTGAGTTCGATTTACGCTCTAATCATTCTGGGCTATTTTCTATAAAATTACTTTTCATTGATTTAACCAGTGTGTTGATTGAGAAGTTTATATATGTTCGTGAGATTAATCTCACCTCTAATATGCAAAAAAATAGAAAGTTTAGATATTATTTATATGAGATTTCAATTTTAAATATCGATATGTGATTCGGTAGAGCGATGTGGTAAATATTGTGAAATATCATATTTTTTTTATGAAATAGGCTCAGAGCTAAAACGGTAATGTTTTTCTAATAAAAATTTGGAGTTCAAAATATCGGCCAAGAGTCAATATAGTGGTTGATATTTGTGGGCCCAACCAAAGTTCAAAAGGTTAGATTTCGTCTATGCTTGGTACAACTGTATTTTAATTCACTTAGAGCATAATTAAAAATTAAGTTTTTTTTATATATCAATTGATCTGGTCTTCAAAGTTCTAAACTAGATAAGCTATACAATAAATAACAACTATTTGGATATTCTTAGCCCTGTAATTAAGAAACCTTTGACGAAAATGGCGACAACAAATGATTAATGAAATCTATTGTAGAGATGTATGAGATGAAGGGTTAGCTGTTAACATCTTCATTTAAAAAATGTCTTTATTTGAGTACAAAGCACACAAAGAATTATCTTGATCAGATTGATTAACTATATAATTTGAGAGTATAGAGTTTAAAGATTAAAAATAATTTAAACTGATCAAATCTTGAAGAGGTTAAAAATATAATTTGATCGATTCAATCTGAATGATTTTTGATGGAGTCAAATATTTAAATAAGACTGTCCAAACGTGTTCAATAATATCCTATTTAATTAAATTCAAAAAGGACCTAGTCTGACCGTTAAAAAACCTTTCTCTTGAAGAAAAGTCTTTAATTTAATTCATGCTCAACACTTTCTGAACCACTCCTTAAAATTATCGTACCTGTTGTGTGTTGTGCGTAAGATTGAAAGACTTCTAAATTTTTTTAATATTAGTCGAGTTAAAAAATTTCTTGTCCAGATACTGACTAATTTAATAAATTTATAAAGTTGATGTAGACATTAGAGAATTAAAATCTATATATTTATCAACACCAACTACTCCATTTCAAGTTGGGAAGAAAGAATCCAACATCCCATTTTAAATGAAGATAGAGACAGATAATAGTTTTCATTGTCTCTTTTGAGGCATGTGATCCAATGGGCTTTAAACAAGTATCACTCTTTTATTTTTCAACTAGTATTCATTTAAAGCCTTCTTTAACATTCTTGAAGCTTTTCATTTTGGATTTATTCAAGGGCCCCACCATTCAAGGGCCCCATCCATTCTCCCTTGTAGACATGGCACCTGACCTTGTCGCCACATTTGCTCAGCTTCTTTTATTAATAATTAATACAGATTTTCTCATGTTGCAATTGTTAATTATTTCTTTCTCTTTCATTCTGATATCTGCTTTTAGATTTTAAAGATTTTACTAAGGACAATATTTCTGTTCCCAAGAGAAGATTGGTTGGCTTTAGTGAAGAGAAAGTATGTATCATTTGTGTCCATTTATGTGCCACCTTTCTTCCGCAGGCTTATATAAGTTATTTTTATTTATTATATATTATCATAGTACCCTTATTTTAAAATTTACAAACAGAGCAATAGTTCAATGTTCTACTGACATACCACTTTTTTTTTTTTTAAGAAAAACAAATATTGGATGTGGGTTTTGGTCGATATCTCACCTTATATTTATATTTTTTATTTTTTTAAATAAGTTTTTTTTCCAATTTTTTAGATTTTTTAAAAATAACCCCATTGATATCTTAATTTTTTTTTTAAGAGTAGAAATGAATTCGGTCGAGATCTCAGTCGACTGATATTTATACTCCTGCCCAATTTAGAGTTTTCAATTGGAATGGGCTGGGCGAAGCTTGTCTGAGCTCAACCCATTTATTTGTAGGCCTTTATTAAGCCCCATATTTCAAACATGGACCAAATAATTGGGCTTGGAGCAAAACTGTTTGGAAATTAGAAAAGCCCATTTGAGATGTGTTCCTTAGACTGGTGTGGAGTACTAACTAACTGCCTTGTGCTATCTTATACCTCCGCCCTTTCCTCTGAAATGTGGACCCAATAACAAAAATGGGCCTAGCACATGGGCTTATGAGGCCCAAAACTGGGTCCAGCCCATGTTCAGGAAGAAATAAGAACTGGAAGTGCTAATAAGGCTCGGCATTTACACATCCGGAAAAACTGCCTCTACACACCCAATTCCGCATTCGGATGATAAATTACCACGATACCCCTGCATTTTCATTCGTTCGAACGAATGCCCAGTTCATTTTGACATTCGTTCGAATGAATATATGCATACCCCTGCGATTTTGATTCTTTCGAACGAATGCCCCATATAAATTTAATTCATTCGAATGAATCGAGTGAACAGTTTCATTCGAATGAACGGATGAACAGTAATGCATGTTATTGTTCACCCGTTCATTCGAATGAACGTTACTGTTCACTCGATTCATTCAAATGAACAGATCGTTTCATTCGAATGAATTGATTATTTAAATAATAAAATTTTCTTTAAAATTTTAAAATTATTTTTTAAGCACTGTGTATTTTCAAAATTTCTCAAATTGAATATCAGGACTAATTACGATAACCAAATAAAAATACTTTAAGACTTTAAGGTTTTTTGACACTCCCAAATGCTTGACACTCCTAAATGCTTAAAACACAATGTTTTACAAATAAGGGTATCCCTAGTGTATTAAATAATAAAATCTCCTTTAAAACTTTGGGAGATTTTATTATTTTAAAAAATAATGGTTTATCTTCCATATGCTACAGTAATGCATAGTGTATTAAATAATAAAATCTTCTTTAAAACTTTAAAATTATTTTTTAAGCACTGTGTATTTTCAAAATTTCTCAAATTGAATATCCGGACTAATTACGATAACTTGATAAAAATACTTTAAGACTTAAAGGTCTTTTGATACTCCCAAATGTGTTTTCGGCACAGCCTAGGGATACCTTTATTTGTAAAATACTGTGTTTTAAGCATTTGGGAGTGTCAAAAGACCTTGAAGTTTTAAATTATTTTTATTAGGTTATCTTAATTAGTCCGGATATTCAATTTGAGAAATTTTGAAAATATTCAGTGCTTAAAAAATAACTTTAAAATTTTAAAGAAAAAATTATTATTTAAATAATCAATTCATTCGAATGAAACGATCCGTTTATTCGAATGAATCGAGTGAACACTAATGCCCATTACTGTTCACCCGTTCATTCCATCGATTCATTCGAATGAACGGGTGAACAGTAATGCGCATTACTGTTCACTCGATTCATTCGAATGAATTAAATTTATACGGGGCATTCGTTCGAACGAATCAAAATCGCAAGGGTATGCATGTATTCATTCATACGAATGCTAAAATGAACTGGACATTCATTTGAACAAATGAAAATGTAGGGGTATCGTGCCACCCAATGCAGAATCGAGTGTGTAGAGGCAGTTTTTCTGGGTTTGTAAATGTCAAATAATTGTCTCCCAACTTCAAAGAAAATTTGCTGATATAGGGTTTTCCTTTTGTTTTCAATCTCTTCTTATTGTAATTCTCTATTCTTATTTACTCCAAATCAGGCAGCCGTGTATTGACGAACCGATATGTATCAGCTGCATCTGTATTCATCGGTCACTTCACTTATGCATTTGGCCTTAATTTTTTCCCAACGTTGCAGTCGATACACAACCTATTATATAAGTAAGATTAATATAAAAAGAAAAATTATTATATAAGTGGGGAATCCATTGGGTCCCTTTTTTTTTATTTAATTCTCAAAAGGTTCTTACTCTTCAAATGGATACATCATCCTTTTTATTTTTTTGAAAAAGAAAGTCCAAGTTGAAGATGTTAAGGATCCCAAGCAATACCCTTTTAATATGCCTCTGTAATCTAAGCATGCCTTCACTTCTTGACAGATACAAGAGACAATTTTGGATTATTAAATAATAAAATTGGAATGTGATATATTATAAAATAACAAGTAGAAGACAAGACCCAACATGCCCAATTGCTTGTCGTTACGAAGATTTGCAGGCTTTTTGCAAACAATTCCTTTATCTGTTTCCTCCAATAATAAATATGAATAACTTAAGGTGGACACTGCCCTTTAGACCTCCTTTCCCATTCTCTATTCATTTCTCTATTGTTTTCTTCAAAGATTGAAAAGAATTTGTATCATAATCAACTCAAACATGCCATGGACCCTTTCTTTACTCTTAAATCTTAATTAAATCTCAAGAGTCATTTGTCTTCAGACTTATTATGCAGGGCAGGTAAAATGGGCTTAAGGCCCAAAGCAATCAGCATAGGGTCCCAATTGTGATGAATCAAGTCTACGATGAGTTTAAAACAGAACCGAAATCTAATGAGTTGGGGCTCTAATGGACTAAAAAGATTATGGGCATTTTGGGCTGTTATGGACTTAGATTTTTTTTTAAAAGATGAATCTGCCAAAATTCTGAAATTTCAACTGAAGTGGGGTGAAATTAGGGCCCAGTTTCTGTCAAAATTCAGCCTAGCCCAGAATATTGGAAATACTGATATTTCCTGATAAACAGAGGAATACCCATATCGGGTCCTTGAGTATGAGACGAAATCGGCCAAATTTTGGATTTTGGCCGATATTTGGAACCCAAAGTGTCTTCTCTTTGAGTCTGGTTTTCTAAGGGGTTATTGAATATGGGCTTAAACCTTGGGCCCAACCAACATATTGAAAAGATTGGAAGCATCGTGTCAAATTTCAGCTGAAATTTAAAGTTATGACCGATATTTATTCAATTTCAGGTGGAATATATTTTTTAATTCTTTTTTAACATGGGTATTTTCACTCCATATTGGAGGTGAGACTAATCCGTCGAGCATATCTAAACCTCTCAATGCACGTAAACTTATAAGTCGATGAGGAGTAATCCTATGGACTGTTGCCTAGAAGAGTTTAAACGTGAATTGAACCTAAAACCTCATTTTATGAGGAGAACTTCTTCACTATGAAGTCATCCCCCTCTGACCCAGAACTATTGAAATTTCGATTGTTTGAGAAATTTTGACAAACTATCCTAATAAATAAAAAGAAAAATATGGATAGATAATGAATTCCAACCTCACATCTAATCAACTTATTTGGTCGTCTAATCCACCTTTTTATAACCTAAACAACATCTCCCAACTGCTCCATATTAGGTGGCAACATAAAGCTTCTTTTACCACTCTTTTGCAGCTACATTTGTACAGAGCCTACTCTACCTATCTGTTTGTTCTTTTCTTTGAAAAGGCTTCCTTTTGTAGGGCACTGCAAAAGAATCCAAACATTCTAAATTCTCCATTTCCCATCTCTTTTCTGTAAAAATTGAAAAAAAAGTTCCATCCATTTGCTTTTTACCATGCTGTGCACTGCCTTTTATAAAGCTTTATTCTCACGCCTCTTGTCCTTTCTCTTACCCCTTTTCCTTTTTATAACATCTTAAATATCAGAAAATCCAAATTCCCAAATGCTGCTTTTAGTTTTTACCCCCTCTCATTTAAATATGGCCTAATTTAATTGATGGATAAGTTAAGAAGATGATAATGTTTTAATAATAATAATAACCAAAGTCTCTTTTTTTTTTTAATTTACATGTCATATATATAAACTGTTAACGCCATTAACTTTGTGTAGAAATCTACAATATTGTTGACTGTTTGTCTGATTTACTGAAATGACACCTCCAAAGTAGATGAAATTACTCGATGATGTTTGCTTGATAAAAAAACACTAATATTTAAAGTAAAATTTATTTTAAAACTATTTATAATGTATTTGTTTCTAACTCTATTATTTAATATTTATCTTTTCTTCTAAGATTGCACATGTTTTTGTTATCCTTGTTTGTAACATGTAAATTCATCTCTTGTTGTACAGCAGGAGTTCCCAGCATTATCTGAGTTGGACAGAGGAGCAGTGGTTTCAATCAAGCCCTGAATGTTGGCATGAAGCAGCTGGTTACAACTGTCATTCCAAATATTGGCTGACACATTTTTTTTTTTTAAATCACTGATAGTTTCAATATTTATATTTTGGCCCCATTCCAAATTTGAAAATTTTGGAGTGAAATTTTAGATCTTTGGGAAGACAACTCAGGCCTCATGACGTGGCGACTTATTCTATTTTTGTGTATCTAATTAACATGTCAAAAGCTTTAGAGTTGATGGACGTTTGAAATTAAGCCCTTAATCTTAAATCAACGATAAATCTGAATAATTTTGAGGTGAAGAGGATATTGGGTCTTAGAGTTGATTTTAGATTCGATGCAATTGCTGCTCTTCATTTGTAACCTTACATAGTTGGATGTGATTATCTCAAAAAATGTAGTTCTCTTTATTCATTTTATTTTAGGATTTTTTTCCTCAATTTCCTTTTACAAATATAATAGATAAATGTCTTCAGCTTGTTGGGCCCAAAATTTAGCCCATAAAGGCCGATGTTTTGAGATATGTCGGTTTCCCTTTTCTTTTAGAAAAAAAAAAAACTGGGCCCAAAATGGGTCAGATATGACTGATATTTTAACCCATTAAGGCCCAATAAATTGTTTAAGTCGACATATATGACTAAGTAATGGCCCAGCGCGATAACCAATTATGTGAATGCTTACCGGTCGCATACATAGGTTTAATATTTCACTGTCATATTCATTGGAAACATATTGACCTGAAATGCCCAATTTAATTTTCAAGTGGCCTTATCTAACTTTTGCCCCATTTTGCTAAACTTTTTTTTATGATCAAGGTGTTTAGGTCTCTTAGAGCATCCGACTAATCTTCCGGGGTATGTGTAAGCTTCCCTACCCGCGCACATTGAGTCACTTTACGGGATTGACCCTTTAGGATGGGTTGGAATCGAACTCAGTACTTCCGCTTCTTGAGGCGAATTTTTGGCCATCACTCCAGTCCCTTTAGGTTATTTGGTTTTGTTAACTTAATCGCGATTGTAATTAGTTCAATCAAAATAGAGAATTTATTGTGTATATATAAAAATACAATATTAATATATACTTAATATAACTCAAAAATAAAGTACAAAAATTATCACAGGCTAAAGTCTAGGTTTGCATGAACCTATGATTATCATTTAGATGTATTATCAATATTTAAAATTTATTTTACATAAATTTGCATATAATTTAAATTTAACTACAAATATTATGTAGAATGTGGATTTTTGCAGCTATATTAAGTACAAAGAAGTATGAAGAACAATATCCACATTAAGTCATAATTTTAAAGGTCACAAAAGTATAAGAATAGAAAAATAAAAATTATGTAGATTAAAAATATAGCTTGATTAATTTTATCAGAATGGTTTTTGATAAGCTATATTTTCAAATAAATAAACGAATAATCAAATATTGTACTATTGACTGTCTATTTTATTTACTTAGATTTAATACAAGATTTTTTAATATCATTTTTTCAGTTTTTACCATATCCACTTCTCTTTCTTGATATGATATGATTGGTGGCCCACTAAATGCCGTGTGGCTTGATTGCAAAAAAAGTCTAAATGGATAGAATATGAGTATTATACATATTATTTTCAAAAAATTAAGACTAAAATCTTGACTATATTATTATATAATCCAGTTTAGTAAAAAAAATGACTTTCATTATGTTTTAAACTTAATTTTTATTTAAAATCTATTTTTTAGAAAGAAAACTTTATTCATATTATATCTCAACTTCTCAAGCAAAAAAAAAAAAAAATCATGAATTATTTATAAAGTTCTTCTTTTCTTTATTTTTTTTAGTTATTCAATGTCATAACTCTGTCAATTATGAAGATGATTTTTTTTAAAATTATGTTTATTATAATTTAAAATGTAAAAAGACTACTCGAATGTCACGTACTCACGTCACCCTTTCCTTCCCATGCAACTCATTTCTCCTCGTCCAACGGAAATCAAAACATCTCTCTCTCTCTCTCTCTCTCTCTGTCTCTCGTTCTCCCCTTTATTCTTGCATTTGATTTCTGAGAATTTTCTTTCTTCTCTCTTCTTTCTGCATTTTCATTTTAATTAATCTTTCTGGGTTTTTTTTTGTTATGTTTTCTCTTTAAAAAAATTCTCCTGTTTTCATCTTGTTATTGTTCTTCAAACCTTTTTTTCCCTCTGCAATCGAAAATAGAAGGGTTTGAGGGTAGAGAGGGGAGCATGGAGTCGACATCAATGACGTCATCCATGCTTCCTCGGTCTTCCATCGTAGATTCATTCAGGATGTTTGGAATCCACGGCAGCAGCCGCATCAACAAGGAGGATCTCCGGCAAAATATCCTCATGCCAGAATACCTCCGACGAGCAATGAGAGATGCCATCCGGTCCAAGGATGTCAGCATGGTGGAGGATGTGGTTGCACCAGACCCGCCGCCGAACGTCTCCATGGCCCCGATGGTTATCTTCATCAATTCCAGCAGTGGCGGCCGCTATGGTCCTGTTGTCAAAAACCGATTGGAAGAGCTCGTTTGCCGCGAACAGGTTATTCATTTTTTTTTTTTAACTAGGGATATTCATGAGGTATTTTACCTAACAAGATTAATCCCCCGATCCTGCACCATCAAGCCCACACAGCCAGCCGGGTTAGTCAGGGGCAACCAAGGTTATTCAGATTTACTTCTTTTTAATTCTTGATATTTTTATTTTCTTTAGTCATTGTCATCAGCACGAATATACGAAGTTACTCTACATAAATTATAAATTTTACTATGGTTGATTCACATGTTTATTGTGGGGGGAATGAATTAAATTGTACATATAATTAATAAGAGTTTGTAGTATAATTGATAATTAATAGATAGTTATTGCATAATTAGGTTGTTAACTTTGTCTATATTATCATTTAATAAAAGATAAACATAATTATAAAAAAAGAGAGAAGGACATGCAAAGTTGCCTGTTTTACATATTAAATCATCATCATCATCATTTGTTGCCAAAGTTCCATTTATTTGAAATCTACTTATTCAGATATCCATCACTATTTAACTCTATTATAAGCATTTTACATATTATATTTAATAAAATATCTATTTTCAATTTATATATGCTTTTAATTTGAATGGTCTAGTCGGAGTCTTGTCCCATTATTATCATGTAGATCTCTCGTAGAATCCTTAGAATCATTGAATTTGTTTTATAATTTTGACATTATCCTATCTAAGAAATTTATTCTATCAATGACATTTAGGTGTTTGAATTTACAATAATGTTTCTATTTAAAATGTGCTAATATGAAAATTAGAAGGTATTAGAGAAAGATAAAGAAATAAAAGATAGATGCAAGTCTATTTTAAATATTTATTAAATATAAAATATGTGAAATTGATAATAAAGTAGAAAAAATGGAGAGATGATTAATGAAATATTTATAAGGGAAGTAAAAGTAGCCTCAGTTAAGACTAAAAACGAAGGAAAAGGTTAGGACCATTGATCTTCTTATTGAACAAATCTTTAATCCATTGTGATATTTTTTTTGGATGAAAGTTTGGAAAATCAGATACAGTCCTAATAAAATTCTCATAGATGAGCCTAGTACCCTTAAGGCACACCAAAGTTAGGCCATGGGGGCTTGAACCGCAACCTCCTGCTTTCTGAGGCAGGAGGCAATCAGTTAAACTACATTCATGTGGGTCATTGCATTTTTTTTTTTCATTTCTCAGGTGAATCCCCTTGCAAAGAGGGTTTTCTCATTTACTTCTTGTACTTAGTGCCTCTTCATTGTTTGGGCAACAAAACAATTTATTTTCAATTATATTTCTCTCTCAAAATTGTAATTGTTATGATATTCAATGCAGGTTTTTGATCTTCAATTTGTGAGGCCCAATGACTTTGTTGAGTATGGATTGGGATTTCTGGAGAAATTGGCTGATCTGGGTGACCTTTGTGCAAAGGAGACTCGTGAGAAGCTGAGGATCATGGTATGTTGATTTCAATTACCCATCATTTAGTTGCTTGCTTTGCTTCTTTTATATTTGATTTTTTCTTTTCATCTTTTCTATTTGATCTGAGTCGTATGAAAAAGCTGAGATGATTTACGTTGCATTATATGGGGGTTGAAGTGATGGTCAGGAATCTATTCCAGGAAGTGGGAGTCCTGATTTCGATTTCCATTTTACTCCTAAGGGCCACTTCTTATAGAATTATCTGATGTGTGTGGATAGAAAGACTTACATATGTCCTAAGGATTAGTTGAATGCTCTAATTCCGTGATGAGAAAATTTGTGATTGTTGTTGGCAGGTGGCAGGAGGTGATGGCACAGTTGGTTGGGTATTGGGAAGCATATCAGAACTTTATAAGCAGAACAGGCAGCCCATTCCTCCAACTGGAATCATCCCACTTGGTACGGGCAATGATCTGTCAAGGAGTTTTGGTTGGGTAAGGACTTCCTTTTCTTCTTGCCTTTCACAATTACTTTCTGCCAATCTTAGTGTTGCAATGGCTCCAGTCGTGTCAAACGTCTCATTTAATTTTGAACTCTCAACTCAAATTCAGCTCTGTTATTAAGTGTTTCAAAGCCAAGTCCACAATTTCTACTCTATCCCAGCCTTTAACCTTACTTGTTTTAGTTTATTTTAGTACTTTTGAGTTGAATTTGATTTGTGTTTAGTGACTTTTATTTTTGTAAAATTCCAACTTGAATTCAATTCCATTTTTAAAGAGGCCCAGTTAGATAAAAAATTGATGAGTCAAATCAGAAATTGCAACCCTAAACCAATCTAATATAGCTTGATGTTTTTCAGGGTGGTTCTTTTCCTTTTGCATGGAAGTCAGCAGTCAAGCGCTCTCTCTTTAGGGCTACTACAGGTCCAATTTGTCGCCTTGATAGGTAGGAATTTGTTACACATCCTTCCAGAGGAGGCCGGGAAATTCTATTCTCTATCTGATTCTGTCTTTCACAAAATTGTACACTTCTTTTACAATAATATTTTGAGATAGAACTCATTCTCAAAAGTTAGCTATTGAGATAAGGGTGATTCAAGTCTTATATAAAGTCATTGGTTTTACAAATTAACCGATGTAGGATTTTTTGTCAGTTCACACGTAAGTGGAAACTTCACTCACGTGCACCTGTGCCTGACACATGTGGAAACTTCAAACCCCCTTTATCTGGCGCACCTACATACGGAATATGCTCTGATACCATATTAGAAAACCTTAACATAATAAGGTTCTTGAGGTAAAACTCACTCTGAAAAGTTAGTTATAGTGAGAAGAGTGCCTCAAGTGTTATATAAAGTCATTAGTTTTACAAATTAACCGATATAAGACTTTTTCTCCTTTCATATTCACCCTCTACCTATAATCTACAATTCATCGTAGCAGAGTAGTTTTTGATCTTTCAAGTTCATACACATAATATTCCCGTATCCTCTCATTTATTAAGGGCTACCTTTAAAGTTCTTCTAACTTACTCATTTCTTAAACAGAAGCTTCAAAAGAAGTGTAGAACCTAATAAAAGAGAAACCCTTGTCCTGAAAAAACCTATTTATATAATGAACTTTCCAGACGTGGATACAGTATCCTCTGAAATCTCGTAGTATCAAGAGTAGATATATGTGTTAGTAAAGTTCCACATTGCCAGTGGACCTTTGGACTTTGGGATTTATAAACACATGGACACTCTCTCCTTTTAAACCGAGTTCTACTCATGTGTTTAACAATATGATTCGCTGTTTATTAAAATTTCAGGACTTGTCACTATTAGATTCTCTGCTGAGCACACCATTATTTCTCGTTTATGTTTTTGATTTCTAATGTATTCTTATGTTGATGCAGCTGGCGTATTCTCGTATCAATGCCTGCAGGAGAAACTTTAGAACTACCACATTCTTTGAGCCAAATGGGCTGGTGTCCTTTTGGTCCGGTTGGAAACATAGCAAAGCAACTCTATTTTTTTTTTTTTATAACAAAATAATTTTTTTCTTAATTTTCTTATGATGCTTTCTAGTTGGTTTTCTGCTTCTGCATGTTTATGTTTATTTTTTTATTTTTGAATCAACTGATCCTCCCAATTCATGACTTCTTGAATTATTTCGTGTGCCAAGTGATTTAGTTCATGCAATTGTGCATACATTTTTATGTTTAATGTAATTGTGAATAAGTTTTTGTGATGAACTGTATCACCCTCAACTGATTTGGGTTCTGTATGCCCAAGTGATTTCATTATTTAATGAGGTTACTAAAATCTTGCTAGTAAGTTTGTCTATTGTTCTGTCATTCAGTATTTTGTGAAATATTTTGACAATCTTTGTTGATAATGATCATCATTGGCTTGGTTGTAGGATGGTGATACTAAGTGGGATTTGCCTCATGATTTTGAGTGTATCGAAGGCGTGTTTTACAACTATTTTAGCATAGGTAATCCTCTTGGCTAACTATTAAGTCTATGTTATCAATATTCTTTGCCATCTTCAATGGCTGTATTGTCTTTTACTCTGTTTTTTCTTCTAAAATGGTAATGTAACTCAACCCAGAATCTTTGTGGTTGTGATAATCGATTTGCAAACTGTGGTTTGGCTTTTCTGTTTTGTCATTTTTAAATGGTAATTTTTATGTCATCTAATGAACCTCAATCCATTCTTCTATGGTACTTTTACTTTCTTATAATACAGGAATGGATGCCCAAGTTGCTTATGGCTTCCACCAATTACGCGACGAAAGACCATACCTTGCAAAAGGACCATTTACAAATAAGGTATACTTCAATTATCTTCTTGAATTGGTTGTATTGCTACTATATTTCAGCAAAAGAATGTGTTTGGCAACTTCACATTAGCTCTGCTCAAGATATGCATAGTTCATCATACTGTATGCAACATGGGTGCTTTGAAATGGGGGAGTTTTCTACCTATTGAATTGTCAATTAGATCACTCTCTCCATCGTGCGCCCGCGTCTGAGTGATCCTTGCCATTGAATTTGAATGTTCTCTCTGCCTGCTAGAACTTCGAGATCTGATTATCAAATGCCGAGAGGGTTAATGTGTTCAAATAGGTCCTAAACTTGTAAAGCAATCATCTAAGTGAGTTCATCTAAATTCCTCCTGTGACTACCTCCAAATGGTGGGTCTGATACCATTGTCTTCTCTACTATTGATTAGTCTTTATTAGAACACAAAAAGGGTTTTATTTATCCTTTCCTTCAACAATTTGATCTATACCCTGGAAAGGTATGTTGAAGTCCTGTTTAAATTTTGTTATTACAACTTACCCATGAGGGAATTCTTGAGATATAACTGTTTGTTGAGATCATACTGTTGTGAAGATTCATAGTTCAGCCAAGCAAGAAGCTGATTTGCTGGCTTGCTTTATGAGTATTTTCTGCCAGCCATAAATTGGCTCTGATCTTTTTGGCTTTCCCTTGTTATCTCCCTATTTTCTCAGTTCAATCTTTTAGCCTTTCCAAAAAAAGAACTTGTTCATTTTTGTATATTTTGAATTTAATGTTACTAATGTTTAATTTCATCATATTAGTGTTGAGCTACTTTATTACACTTGGAAGAGTTTGAGAATCATATTCTCATCTTGCATCTACAAATACAGTAGATATATGATATCAGTATCTTTTTATTGCAGTTGATCTACTCGGGATATAGTTGCACCCAGGGGTGGTTCTTTACGCCTTGCATGAGTGATCCGAGCTTGAGGTTAGCCTTCTCTCTAGTAGCAAGATGATGAATGCATCATGCATTTTATTCTCTTCACTTTTTTAGTTCTATAACTTGCATTCAGGCATGTGAATTTCTTTTCTGTAATTGGTTGAATTTGATATATTCTCTTGAATAGAGTATTTGAATCTCCTTGGTTATGGGTAATTGTTTTGATGAATGAAGTTCATACCACTAACAAGCCATTTGTTGATCTTCCCAGATTCTTATAACATCCAGTTGAAAAAAGAAAAGAACAAATTACCAAGTCTGGCCAACAAATCTGAGAGCATATAAGCAATTATAGTCACATTGCAAGTCTGCTTTCACGATTAAATGTTCTTAAGAGCACAAATTACCAAAGATTCTTCATCCATTAATTCTCTATAACAGATTTTTTTTTGTTCCAGATCATATTTCTTATAGGTTCTCTTCTCATTTTCTGGGAATCCCTTAGTATTCCACGAGTGTAGAGTTTCCATTTTCATCTGCCTCAAGAATGTTACCTTTCTAATGGATGGGAAAGTTTCCCTCCAAAAGAAAAGTTGTCATTCTTTCTAAATTCTTTTCTTTAGATCTCTGATGTCCTTCCATTTGTACGTTTTGCTTCGCATGGTGTCCTTTAATCTTCATAGTTTCATGTTCATGCTGTCATTAATATGTCCCTAACCTCAGTAGAGATAGAGTTTGCAAATGGTATTTTATTTTTACTAAAGTTGATAATTCATCTTGCTCTGTGCCCAACAGGGGACTTAATAACATATTGCGGCTGCATATTAAAAAGGTCAATTGCTCCGAATGGGAGCTGATTCGAGTTCCTTCGAGGCAAGTTCAAATTAATTTTTATCTTCTTTATGGTTTTTCTTAAGGTTCTTTTTGATGGGAGAGAGTCATGGGTGACAAGTTCTTTAATCTATTTACATTTTTTTCTTATGTTACCTTTGAGGTCTTAAGTTTTTGGGATTTGTTGAAATTTCTTGCTGTTCAGAAATGCTACACTTGTTTTTTCTTTTAGAATGAGTATTCTTTCTACATTGACAATTGTGAGGCTTTGTCACCATGTGGAGTTTTTTTAAGTATGACTGCCATTGAAGTTCAACTGTTCTGGTTGATTGCTTCATTCGTCTTTGTTTTCAGCTTGATTTGGTCTAATATGTACATATATTTTCTTTACTTGCAGTGTTAGAGCAGTAGTGGCTTTAAATCTTCATAAGTATGGAAGCGGAAGGAACCCATGGGGCAATCTAAAGCCAGAATACTTGGAGAAGGTTTGCTTACGTTGAAATTAAATACTGTTTGGCAATCTGGTTTTCTTAGAAACATGTTTTGAAGTCTCTGTTTGTCTGCAATACCTTGTTCCTTTGTGAGTTGTCTTGAAACATCACTTCTTGCAGGAAGGAAACTAGAAAATAACAAGCCAAAAGTTTTGAGTACTGGACTTTGGATCTATGAATTTTTTTTCCACCAAACCACAACACAACAAAGGAGGAAGGGGTTTAGGTGGAGCGACTAAGTCCTTTATAAATCCCTAGATCTCCTTCTATACTTCCAACGTGGAACTCGTTCTCAGTCCCAACAATCCCTCCCTCGAACGAGGCCAGCCATCCCGTCTGCCTAGGAGATCTCCCGAGTCCACATGATCTTGCCTAAGACCTAGCTCTGATACCACTTATTAGGACCTGGGTATCCATCCCAAAAGACTAGCCTATTAGGTGGAGTGATTCAAGTCCGTTATAAATCCTTAGATGTCTCTCTAAACTTCTAATGTGGGACTCATTCACAGTCCCAACAGAAGAAACCTTTATCTTGTAGCATCTCATTGGTACTTGTATTGAAGCTTGAGTGAGAGATGACTTGGAATGATGCCATGATGATAGAAAATGTTTTTACATAACTATTGATTTTTTTACTTAGTAATATTTTTGTCAGACAGGAAAGTGACAATTCATTCGATTGAACAGATTCACTCACTATAACATTTTGTGTTCTGCTAATGGAATACTCTCTCTTCTCTCTCATATACAGAACACATATTTGTATGTGAATTGGTCCAAACTCCACAATATTCTCAAATAGACATCTGAAATTTGAAACTAAATTACTTTTCAGAGAGGATTTGTTGAGGCTCATGTTGATGATGGGTTGCTTGAAATCTTTGGCCTAAAGCAGGGGTGGCATGCTTCATTCGTTATGGTTGAGCTCATTTCTGGCAAGCACATTGCCCAGGTACTGCTAGTATATTAACTGAGTTTTGAAATCTTCAACAACTTAATATGATATTTCGACTCGCATTGAACTGGAGAAAATATCCTCAACAATGATATAACTTGTTTCTAACCCAAGAGGGGGTTGGCCTAACGATCAAGAAGCTCATGTCATGAAGGGAATCTTGAGTTTGATTCACGCTCAACACTCCTCTGAGCCACTCCCCATAGTTGCTTACCCGGTGTGTGTGGGATTGTAAAGCTTGCACAGGACTAGTAGGGTTAAAATGTCCCATGTCCAAATACAAGTGACACCCCTGGTCACCTTGGTCATAAAGAAAAAAAAACTTTAAATTGTTTGAAATTTGAATTAAAAAGAAGGAAAAAGAATCCACCAAAAGTTTCTACACAACAAACCACCAATTCATCATTTGTCATGAACTGAAACCAATTATGTAACAGAACCTTTCCATCTTACTTCTTCTTCTTCTTCTTCTTTTAAAGTCTGCTGTTAATTGATGCATATGATGGTGTCTTTCAGGCTGCATCAATTAGATTGGAAATTAGAGGTGGCCAATGGAAGGATGCCTATATGCAGATGGATGGGGAGCCATGGAAACAGCCAATAAACAGTGATTATTCAACCTTTATAGATATTAAAAGGGTTCCTTTTCATTCTCTTATGATAAATGGAGAGTGATTCAGTCACTGGTTTTCGACACTAATCGATGTTTGCTTGCAATTAGTCAGTTGTAAAACATGTATCGCATCTGCTATCACTTGAGGACTTGTAATTTGTGATTTAGGAATTGATATTGTACCACTAAATGATCTATAAAATTCCAAGAATCACTCTTCCACATTGTGTGGCCTCATGTTGTACAAACATTAATATATCTAGATCCTGGTCTATGCTGTAACTCAATATGAAATGCTTAATGATAATGATAATGATAAGGAAGCAATCAATCTAAATATAAATCAAGCACACACCACAAGAACACACCAAATTTACGTGAAAAACCCCTTAAATGTGAAGGGTAAAAATCAGGGGACAACTTCGAATCAATGAACTATATCAAATCAGAAAGTACAATATTCTTCTAAGACTTTGTACAGTCCAGATTGATTACAGTGATAAAAGCCCAGTGACCAACATGGAGCATCAGCCATATGGGCTACAACCTCTGATTGGCTTTGCTCCAAAAAAGAATAAATTTGATCAGATGATACTAACCATATGATCAACGGATACAAAAAATGCAGTCCAAATTTATCACAAGAAACAGATCGGTTAATATTTTAGGCCATCAAACACGATATTGCCCTCCATTTACCCTTACAAAAAAAGTGGGCACAAACAGTAAGTACAGGGATTTAAATATAGGTCGATACGTATCGCATCGGCCGATATATCTATTTTTTAAATCTTTATCGGCTGCCGATATCCGATATATATTGTCGATATCGGCTGATATCAGGTTTTAATTTTAAAAACAATTATGTGAGAGAAATTTCCAATATCGGCAGATACCGAGATTTGAAGTTTTGAACCCCTGAGTAAGCAGTTGCTATTGGGGCACCAGAGGGATTTGTGATCTTGAAGGTAAAGCTCTAAAAGAATTCATGGTTTGACAGTTTAGGGATCTTTGATATGATAGTGGGCCCCATCACTTTGTTAGTTAGGCATTGTAATCCACCTTTTTTTGTAAATACATTTTTTTAGTACGGAGGAGGAAATCTCCTTGAAACTCTTGGGATTAGGTGAATTCTCCTAAAACCCCCACTTCTATTCGAAGTCCGCACCTATACAAGATAGTTACTGATTAACGCCACAGATACGTTCTTGCTTCGATATGGGTCGACAAGTCTTGAACCAAATCAAGCCCACTTGCCTAAAAGTAACCTTGAATCTAGATGAAAGCGGGCTGGGGTGGACCCAGGCCAGGCCTGTGCTGCTTGCCCACTTGATGCCCTAATGAATAATGAGATCGTTGGTGGCATTGAAGTGGAGCATTATAAAAAAAATATACCATCAATGACATGAAGCATTAGATGATAGAAGAGATCATTCGGCATTTGGAAAATAACATTTCCTTTTGGATTATTCTAATCAACCCTTTTCTAGCGAGAAGACTATTGAATTTCTCCTTTAAAATATAGCTCAAATTTCTTATTTAAAAAAAAAATGATCAGATGTAGGAGACCTTACAATAATAAAATCAGGTTCTTCATCTTTATCATTCATTACTGAAATTTTAAAATTTTGAAGTATCAATTTTTTTAAAATGGATGGTGAAATTGTAAGATAGACCCTTCTCATTTTTTTTTATCCTAATACTAAGCAACCATATCATATTTTAAAATTTTAAATCTTATAAAATAAGTAATAACAATGCAAAATGTAACTATTTACTAGGGCTGAAATTCGTGTTGGATCAAGTTGGATTTTAACAGACTCAATTCAACTCATATCAAAATTTATTGAATCTGACCCGAGTCAATAGAGTGATTTTTGATAAATTGGTGTGCTCAAGTCGAGTTATATTGAGTTGATTTTAAATTTCTCAACTCAACCCGATTCAAATTTCATACGAAGTTTTATTTTCTCAACTCAATCCAACTCGAAATATAAAAATACATAATTCAAACCCATTGATTTCTCAGATAGAAGGTCGGGTTAAAACCCGACCTAAACTTCACCCCTAGTATTAAATACAAATAAATTTCTTACCACGACCCCAAGTTCTTGTGTGCTTAAAGAAAACTAGTCTCGAGTATCGTTGAAACTTGAAAGAGACTAGAGAATCACCTGAATCCACGAGTGAATCCAGTTTTCACTGTAACATGACGACAGCGAATGTAATGAAAGGAGGCAATTCACTTGATTTGGGCTTATCCAAACAGATCCTTTGTCTTTCAGTCTTATAAAACATCATTACTTGTTCCCATAAGAGTTGAGAAGAGTCCGTTTTTTCCTCTCTTCTTGTTTGGATATCCATGACAATGGGCCGTGTATGTTCCCCCAAAATAAATACACTTTTACGAGTTAGAAGCCATTTGGTGCACCAAATAACATCACCACTCTCCCCCAAAATGATGATATTCATTAATCTTGTAATTATAGAATCCAACATTGCAGCTGTATAGCTTATATTATTTCACCGTCGTCATTATTATTATCGTCACTATCTTTAGTGTCATTATCAATATTAACTTTCTAAAAATCAATATATATCAACTTATACAATATCATCCGAGTTCAACCATATAATATTTATTACTCAATATTATGTTAGAAATGAGTATCCAGCTTAAAAGACTACTCTATTATGTAGAGTGATTCAAGACCTATATAAATCTTTAAATTTCTCCCTTCACAATTAATGTGGGACTCATTCATTGTCCGACAATTCTCCTTTAAATGAAGCTCTCCGACACATGGAACATCGCCGGCCTTTCCTTCCGACTAAGAGATCCCATGAATCTACATGCATTGCCTTAGATATATGACTCTATACCACTTGTTAGAAATGAGTATCCAGTTCAAAAGACTAGTATATTAGGTAGAGTGATCCAAGTCTTATATAAGTTCTTAATCTCCTCTGACATAACAAATACGAGACTCAGTCGCTGTCCAACATTTTAGTCAATATTAAAGCTAACTCCATAATTCTCGTATCCAAAGTCTAAACTATGGGTAATAATTTTTGCACCCTATTTTTTCTCATGGTGCACTCTCTTTTGAAGGAAAAATCAATTTTATCTCTACTTTTAGAAAAGATAAAAAGAGAGATAAAGAGGGACGTACGGACAATTTTGAATTTTCCTTCAAAGGAGGTGCGATGCAAAAATTTGAAAGACTTGTGTCAAGTAACTATGATTGAATACCTTTATTCAAAAGCTACAATTAGTTGTGCATATCTTTCATATTGCTTTTCTGATATTGATATATTTGGTAGACTAAATTGCAAATTAAATTACATGATATCCCTTCATTTTCTCTAGTTTTGGAATTACGTGTAGCTCACCACGTTCATACTTGATAATGATGTCCCATCTTTGTGATAAATAATTGGGTCTAATCAATCATCTTTATGATGGCCAAACCCACAATATAATTGTCATCATCTTAAAAAGAATGACAGAGAAAAAGAAGAGATTTCTTGCTCAAATAGGATACTGTTACTCATGGCTGCTATGACAACAGCAGGGAACTATGAATTGGAATCCCTTATCCAAAGGCTATAAATAATTAGTTGTATAATCTCACATGGTGCTTCTTTTTGGGTAAGAAACATATCTAGTTTTGAGATTAAAATATTTAATGATATGAATTTTTCAATTCATTAGGAGACTAAATAAATATTGATCAATATTTTTGTCATATCATTCATTTTAGTTGTATTTTTGTCATGTAATATACCCATCATCTAAAGTCCCACATCGGTTGTGGACTTGGGTGATGTGGGATTTAAAAGAGGGGCATCCCTAAATGTGTAGACAGAAGTTGGCTCAAAGCGAAATATCACACTCAATCAAGATGGGGCATTACAGTCATATCATTCATTTCAGTTAATAGATAATTTTAATAACAAGTTAGAATAAAATTTGGTCAATTTTCGAGATAGAATGAAGTAAAGGCCTTTCGGAATGAAGTGGAATAAAACTCAAAACTCTTAATCGTAAAATGGGTTCTTAGTCATGACTGTAAGCCCTATAGATTGATACAATTATCATCTTCCTAACCATGATGCAGTCATCATCTTAAAAAAGAAACTTAGAAGACAGGGACAGGTGCTTGATGAATAGACTGCTCTTATTGGTGAAACAACAAGGACCAATGGCTGCTTTTGAAACAGTATGGAACTATGAGTTGGAAACCCTAATTCAAAAGCTACATTTACTTGTGTGTATATCTCACAAATTGCTTCTTTCATTGGTTAGCTTGTTTACCTTCCAAAAGCATGATTGTGAGGGGTTAATTCCCTTGCATGATTGAGGATAATTTGCTAACATGATTAAGGAAAACCTAACCCTGCGTCATTCATTGATTGATCCACAGAAAGGGAACAGCAGCAACAGCCTCTTGTTTTCCATTTCATGTTTGATGAAAGATTCCAACATTATCTCACTTGTTGTGCGCCTTTTACATAGCTTAATACCCAAATTATGATTAATCATATGGACCTATTTAGCCTAATCTCACAAGAACCATTTTCCTTGTGAGTGACCCACAATTAAAAAATTAAAGATATGATTGTTAAAAAAGATATTAATTCTTAATCAAATCACATGCATGTATACTCTTCTCCAGTTTCATTGTGGATAGCCCACTACTGATCTCAATTATGAAAAGTTGATTAAGTAAATCTTAAAGAGAATTCGATTATGCTGCTGACTTGAGCTGAAAGGACAAGGCAACATCCTGAATATAAGCTACAAACTTAGATGGAAAAAAAGGTGTTGAAACTTGGGAGCATTTGGAATCGGAGTGCAATTTGATATTCCATTTGGAAAAAGGAATTAGAGAATATTTCTAAACACTAATATGAGGCTTGTGTTTGGATTTTCAATCAGGCCTGCCTTCTTTCTTTAGTCTTTTCACTTTAATTTTACTTTTCTTTTTTTCCCTTTTTTTTTCCTTTCCTTTCTTGACTCTCTTTGTTTTTTAGCCTAGTTTGGGATATGAGTAGGTCGACTTTAATTTAATTTGTTGGTTATTTTGAAGATAATACGATGACGTTGGTTGGTTATATATGTTTAAATGACGCTATGTATTATTTTATGAAAATTATGATTACATCGTTTTAATATTCATTCGATTTACTGTGAACTCTACATATCAAAGTTTACATAAAGATCTCATAAAAATAGTACAAGCGAAAATTAATATGGGTATTCATTCCAAAAGATCAGCATAGTAGGTAGAGTGATTCAAGTCCTTTATCAACCTCTAAACTTCTCTCTACACTTTCAATGTAGGACTCGTTCACAGTATCCCCAACAATCACCTCTCGAACGAGGCCAGCTATCCCATCCGACTAGGGGATTTCCTAAGTCTACATGAGATAGCTTGACGAAAAGTCTAACCTATTAGGTGAAATGACCCAAATTTTTATAAACTCTAGATCTCTATCTGCACTTCTAATATATATAGATATATATAGAGTTCTTATTCAAGCCTTCAATTGCACTTTTGCAAAGCTAGTTATTAGAATTGATTCTTCAAGAATTAAAAGTCTGCAATTTTTTCTCCTCTTCAAATAAAAATGAGAAATAACTTATACTGATCTTGTTTTTCTGAAAAAAAAAATGTAAATTATAAAAATTATAGATTCGAAGCATCAAATTGAAGCACTTATCATTGATCTATTTTACGATCTTCTCATCTAAATATAAAAAAAATATTTAAGATTAGAGTAAAAAAGAGAAGAAGAAGCAGTGCTGCAACTCGGGTCGGATGGGTCGAGTTCCTTAAAATCCAACCGACCCGAGTTGATATATATGGAACCGACCCGACCTGACCCAAATTATCAATCCTATCCGACCTGAATTCTAACCCGAATCAATCCAAATTCTGATCCGACCCGCATTTTGAATCCATTTTGGCCTAATTTTAGCCGGATCGAGCTGGGTCGGATCGAGTCGGGTTAACTTAAAAAATCCTCAACCCACTAACCCAAATTTCATGTGGATTTATATCTTCTCAACCCGACCCGACCCGTTGACCCAAATTTTCGACCTGACCCGCATGACTTCTCGGATCAGGTCATGCGGGTTAGGTCAAAACCCGACCCGAGTTGCAGCCCTAAGAAGAAGATAATAATAATAAAAAAAAGAAGGAAGAACTTGGTTTAGATTATATCATGATAAAAATATATTTTAATAAATAGATTGAAGTATCATTCTTCCTTAAAAAGTTTGAGTTGCAACAAACTTTGTGATGGAACTACTGAAGACTTTAATGAAAAATAATAATCTAATATATTTATAGATGGATACACTAATAAGTCAAATAAGATAAACATTAACTTAATTCAATTAGTGAAAAATTAGAGAGGGTTGGTCTTATGGTCAAAAAAATTAAAATAGAGGTCAACACCTCTGGACTATTACTCATGAGGTTACTCTTCGTACACTTACCAGTGTACGTGGATTCATTAATTTCACCTTTAATACGGGATGAAGATACCCATATTAAGAAAAAGGGAAAATTAGTGAAATTGGCATCCATATAATGACTTGTGAATTACTTCTTTTCTTTTTTGGCCAGGTAGCATGTGAACTATTTTGATCAATGGGGAGATTCCCACACTCTGGACATCTTCTTCTTGTTGGAGATTGTGAAAGCACTTTCCGACCTTTTGCAAATTTTAGTTTTTTTATATAAATTCGTCTCAAAAGGCATTTCAATTTCAGTGAAAATTTGAATTTTGAATTAAAATTTTTCTATTCAAATATATATTGGAATATAAAATTTAAAAATATTAGTGGTTTTTTAAATTATATTGGCCAATATTTTTATATTTTACTTAAAAATTATTTAAATTTCAAAAGTTTTGACTAAATTTTAATTTTTTTATTAATTTTAGTTGATATAATCAATTTGACTGAAATATCAACCAAAATCTAACAATGGAATTTGAATATAACAATGAGCATATCTTGTAACAAGTTCAAATTATGTATAAATATAATTCACAAGATACTAATAAACATTACAGAAAAAACAATATAAATAAAAATTTAATAATATGATAAATTAGTTAAAAATTGAGAGGTTCTCTCAATAAAACTTAAATTAACAGTAGATTAAATCTCACATCAAATTTTCATTTTTATTATTAAAAAGGGTAAAAAATTTGACACGTCACATTTTCTAAAATTCTATATAAAATAATAAATTAAAGAGATTTAAGTGAACACAAAAGTGCGACATGATAAATGAAGAGAAATAAGAAGGAAATTCTGGGATCGGATATGGCTACGGTGACTTGGTGAGAAATATGGTTGTACGTGCGTACCTTCGGATTCTGACGTTGACATGGGACCCATCCACAATGGAAAAGATTCCACGTGGCTGTCTGTATTCGTGGCGGGGCCACCAGTGGAAGCTGACGCATTAGAGGACATAGAGAGTGTGGCAGGCAAAGCATAAAGTGATGGGTCCCACCGAATTCTCTCTTGCTTGGTCCCACCCTTTGAATGATTGATTAAAGTTAAACCACCTGAGCTCTTTAAGCCACTTTTCTTTTTACTTTTGAAGCTGGCTCCTTCTGTGAGTTTTTTTTTTTTTAATGATTTCTATCAGCTTTGATTCTAAGAGACAGGAGTTCAAAATTCAGATAGACCAATATATATCAGCCGATATTATTTTTTTTTTTTCTTTTTCTTTTATTAAAAAATAACTGATATCGACCGATATATGACATCGACCGATATGATACAACTGAGATATCGATGTATCGGCTGATACGAATCATATATGTTGATATAATACAGTTTCAAAATCGTACCATATTATATCGGTCGATATTTGGACCCCTGCTAAGAAATTTAAATTTTTTATTTATCTTTTCTTTTGGAAATTAATTTGGGTATGTGTTTTCATTAGTATTGAACACATCTCATGATTTGATGGGTCTAATTTTAATAAAAGAAAATCTTTAGGTCTTAGTATTTAATAGACTCTAATGTCAACTATTTTGAGATTTATTTATCATTGAATTGAGATACAACATGGTATGCGGATTAAAATCCTATATGTTTTTCAATTTAATCGGTTCTAACTTTGTGAATAATTAAATTTGTGATCCAATATCTATCATAATGGTATACTAAAATTGAATATACTTGATTCACTAATCTTCAATTACACAAAAACAAATCCTCCATAAAAAAGCTTCTACTTATGATCAAATAAGCAACTTCAAACGAAAGAAATACCATCACATGTAATCATGCCCGGCCTAACTATAAGGCAAGTTAGACATGGGCCTTAGGCCCCCATTTAAAAAGGCCCCACTCCTATTTTGATTGCATGGTGAACTGAATGGGATTGAGAAACAGAGCATGTGGAAAAGGGAACAAGACTAAGCATGTTAAGGTGGACAAGACTGAGTATGTTCAAGTCCAGCCTAACTATAAAGCAAGTTAGGCATGGGCCTTAGATCCCCATTTAAAAAGGGTCCCACTCCTATTTTGATTGCATGGTGGACTGAATGGGATTGAGAGACAGAGCATCAGGTCCAACCTAACTATAAGGCCTTAGGCCCCATTTGAAAAAGGCCCCACTCCTATTTTGATTGCATGGTGGAGTGGATGGAATTGAGAGACAGAGCATGTGGAAAAATGGACATGTCTAAGCCTGTTTGGCTTAGATGAAAAATGGTAAAACCATTTGCAATGGAAGGAAATGCAAAGTATTCAAGAGTTTTTTTTTTTGAATTATGATAAGATATTTGGTAATAAATACTCTACAATTGAAATGAGACTAGTTTTAGTAGAGGTATTCATCGAGAGTTAGGACAGAATTTAAGAAAATACTCAATCATTCAAGTGAAGATCTCCAATTTTAATCATAGACCTAAAGGATATTTCATCTAATAAGTGGATCAAATATTTTGAAAATTACATATGTTGGCAAGTACTCAAGAGTCAAGAGGGGCCTTTTCTGTTGATAAAATAAATAATTGATTAAAGTACTTTAGATGAGGGGAATATATTTCAAGGGATTCTCCTAGCCATTTTTGGTATTGTTTGCATTTTCTGTTGGTGTTGACTTGTGAATTTGTAGGGCTGAGATTTTGGATTATTTTGTGCTTTTTTTGGTTTAAGTTTGTGCCTGTAAAATTTTATTTAACAATATATTTCCTCTCTGCAAATCATGTTGTGACTTTTAATCTAGAGATCTTTAGTGAGTTGGTAGAATAATAGATGACATTTTAACTATTCATCAATTCTCTTATTTTCACAGTGTCATGTTCTATTGTTCTTTAACCTTTCAATTTAGCTCATTTTAATTTTTTATTAATTTAAAGACTAAATGAATTAACCATATTTGCAATTATATTTTATCAAAACATGAATACAAAAATTTAATTAGTAATTTACATCTCAAAAAGTAAGAAAAATAGATTTTAGATAATTTTATTATTATATAGAATTAAAATTTTAATTAATTATTATTTATAATAATATATTAAATACCAAGAAAGCTCCATTTAGATTTTTCGCCTTAGACCTCAATGCGTGTCAAACCGACCTACTTGTAATAAAGAACCCCTTGCCCAAATCCTACCAATAACATGATAAGCTGAGTGAGTGGAAATAAAGCTAAAAATTATAAACATCTCAATGTTCATCATCATGCTTTCTAGCCAAGTTAGATCTTGGTAAATGGTATAGGTTAAGAACTTAAGATGGCTAAATGTCATTGGCTTGGTTGACTAGTGGTTTTATGCGATTAAGATCAAATTGGTGGTATGCTCATGGTTAAGTAAAGAAAAAGAAAAGGAGTTTGAGTTTGAAGTTAAACAAAACACTTTATAGTAAGGGTCATTCAGGAAGTTAATAGATTGGGATTGTTGGATAGTGTTCATAGGAGTCAAATAAAGGTTAATGAGAAATGAAAAGTATCTCTAATTTATTTTATCCAACAAGACTAATTCTCCCGACTTTGCACTGTCTAAGCCAAACAATCCGCTCAGATAAATCGGAGGCCGTTAGGGATTGAGATCAAGATATGGGAAGCAAACTCACTTCTGCTTTGACTACTGAGATACATATCTAGTGGGCAAGTTAAAGGGTGTTTGTAGGATTTGATAATGACTCGTTATTAAATATCCAAATTAAAACTTGATTAAGATGGATTTTTTACTATTACATTCAAAACTAGTATTGAATTTAAGACTCTCTATGAAGATCTATATGATATAGAAATCCAATCAAACGAAGAAAAATGAAATGGAAGATACTAAAAAGAAATCCATTTAGAGTAACCCTTCTCCCCCACATTGAGAGAGGAGATTGCTAAAATCTCTCTCTTTCGCCTCTCTTCTTCTTCTACTACTTACAAAAGCCTCCAAGTAAAAATTCCTTCCACTCTCCTCTCATAACCCTATTACATGTCTACAACACTTATTATCTTCTGTGTGCACTCATTATTATTCGACGAAGAAAATATAAAAATGAAAATATCAATCATCTATTTTTTTTCAACATTTCGAGTCGATGATTATTCAAAAGAAATATGATAAAATATTCATTTCTTTTCAAAATATGGCCAAAACTATATTAAAATATTAAAAACTAGCTTTCATTAACAGAAAATAAGTCCTCATATTTTAAATCTCCATTTATCACAGTAGCATAGTATAGGAAGTGGTGGGCCACAGTAAGTGTGATTGCTCCACTATTTTTTTTTAACATGAATATCTCCATCCCACATTAGAGATGAGACTAATCCCACAAACATGAGGATTATTAAAAATTATGATTAAACTGTAAATATACTATAGAAAATAATTTATTTTAAAAATTATCTAAAAAAGAAAATAAAATTTATCATCTAACTTTTCTTGAAATATAAAATGTCATCTAATACCACATAATTTCATAGTTAAATACCATTATTGAAGTCATCAAATATCACAGTGAGTTTGTTGAAAAGGCATATATATAATTATGATATTAAATAAAAAAAATTACCTTGCAGCCTTGTGTGGAGACTATTTTGGCTCAATAGACTCTTTAGATAGGTCAATGTATGAATATGAGGCTCAACAAAAATTGCTTAAATTGGATCAATGAAGGCATATTTTTAACTTTCTAACTTTTGACAATTTTAAAATATTCTTTCATTGCTAAACTTTTCACCTTCTTACAAGATCTACTTGGCCCATGTACTGCTCTATTCGAAAGGTCTATACATAAATATGAGATATAATTATCCAAACGAGTGTAGTTCAGCTGGTTGTATTTTGTCTTAGGAAGCGGGACGTCATGGGCTAAGGTCGAAATATCGGCCGATACATATCGTATTGGCCGATATATATCGGTTTTTTAAGACCGAGTAATATCGGCCGATATGGCCGATATTTGGTCCGCAATATCAGTCACCATATCGGCCGATATGTACAAATATCAGTATTTAAAAGTTATCCATTTCTTCCTTAAATTGTGCGATATATATGTTTAATATAAAGCCATTCACATGCCACATCAACACGGTTCATTGGTGGGAGGTAATAAATGTTTTTAGTCAATATTTTTAAGTGGTCCTTTAAATGAGATTTAAGTCTCAAATTGTTTTATCTTACGTAATCAAAACTACATAGGGACATATGAAAAGTTTCATAATCATCTGATTATCTTATTTCATGATTTTTAACTCTTATAAATCAACTGTTTTTTAAATTTTAATTTTAAAAATTAGTACATATATTCATTAAAATTTAAAACCAAAAGTTACATCGATCTCTGAAGCATGACAACCAATTATAAATGGTGGAGAGTCTATTTAAATGACACTTGAAAATCTTGTTAATGAAACACTTGTCTTTTTTTTTTTTACCCAAGGAAATCTCGAACCCTTATAAATGGTGGAGAGTCTATTTAAATGACACTTGAAAATCTTGTTAATGAAACACTTGTCTTTTTTTTTTTTTATCCAAGGAAATCTCGAACCCACTTCGACGGTCTGTAGTCATGTTGTCAAGGTTGTATACACAGTTAACGCCGCTAAAAATTGAACCTGCTACCTCTCACTGAAAGCAGTTGGGATACTCAATGTTGGGTTAATAAAACACTTGTCAGAGTAGATGAAAGAAATTATCCATTTTTTTAATTAGTTTATTATAAATGGGATAATCAAGTTTTTATAGAATTTATTTCATAAGATAAAAATCAAGTGGTTTGAAATATCTAAATTAGAGATACAGAGTATGTTAAACATCAACTTGAAAAAATAATTTTAAAGTCTGTATATAATTTCTCAAATGAGTTAAGCCAACCAGAGCCAAGCCAAGCCGAGCCGGATGGGAATAGCGAAGCAGACGAGGAATACAACTCAGACTGCATGATGATAGAGAGTTGGCCCCATTAGTACAAAATGCGGGCTGCGTGGACTCCAAATTTGGTCCACGTCAGCAAAACCGCTCCGACTAACGGCCCGCCCATCTGTACCATTCCCAAAATGCCCCTCTCGGTTTCATATATTACTACCTGCCCTCCGTCTCTCCAAAATCCAAATATTAATTAACAAGAGTAATCATTTCAACGAGTTATTAACTTATTATTATTTAAATTTAAATCTTTACAAGTGCTCTAAGATCGTAGGTTGATGTAAAGATGCTTTGCTTTGTAAAAATGGTTGTAACACGTGATTAATGCATGTTAAATTTTATGATTAGGAACAACATTAAGAAATAAATATGGATCTTTATACCTCAACATCAAATTATTTAGTGGGTGGTCATTGATTTTTAATCAACGATTCACAATTATAAAGGATATTAACATGTTAAACTCATGAAGAATGGGTTAACTAATGAATTCCACTGAATGCTACCAATATATCATATACTCTTTAATAATTCATCATTATTAATAGAAAATATTTACCTCCTTATCAATGTCACGGGTTGACAGTGTGTACCATACCTGAAAAGTTCTCACGCAAAGGTGCTGAGTTCACATGAAAAGAGAGGAGGATGAGAAACGGCCCATAATTTAGGTTTGAAACCAAATCTTCATGTTTACTCAACCATTGCAATATGTGACCTAAATTTCTTTTATAAATATCAAGCAATCATTTGCTTCATATATTAGGTATGGAATCAGGGGTCCGAATATCGGTTGATATATCGATATATCAGCCGCATCATATCATCTGATATCACAATATCGACCATTTTTATAAAAAAAAAAATTTAAGAAGAGAAAAATATCAGTTGAGACCGATTTTTTCGACCCCTATATAGAATTGATGTCATTTTTTTATATAAATCACTAAATAATGACCATCAAGCCTTGCATGTTTGCATTTTCTTTTAATCTAAGTATTTTTTTTATTAAGGTGTCTAGATTTTTTAGAGCATCCGGCTAATTTTTGAAACATGTACAAACATCTCTATTCATATATACTGGATAATTTTACGAGGAGTGACCCTTTAGAATAAAGTGAGAATCAAACTCAAGACTCTCCACTCCAATTTCTTTGGGTTAATTGAGTATAGAACATTTTTTCTTTTTTGGTTCTTTTTTAATGATTATTTGACTGGATGTTTATACTTTAGGAACATTATAACTCACATGAAATTTAGATCAGGTCGAGTTGAAAATTTTAAAAGCAACTCGATTTGATTTGATCTGAATGCACAAAGTTATAAAACAACATTTAGGTTGAGTCGGATAAAAAATTCAAGTCAGATCGAATTGAGTAAATTGGCTCATCAATCCGAGTTGAGTCGGATCGAGTTTAATAATTTTTGACATAAGTTGAATTAGATTTATTGAAATCCGACTTGATCCAACTCAAATTTCGAACCTTAGTTGCATGTTTACATTCTAGGACCATTATAATATTTTTCTATCTTCCTAACTAGCCTTTAGTATAAAACAAAATTATAACTTGAAACCTCTTCTTTCCTTCATTAGCAGTAATTAAAGTATACACAACTAGAGGTCATTTTGGTAACTTACTACTACCCATCAATCAAATCACCACTCTATGGAATGATGGCTGGAGAAACTTTTTTTTCTTTTTCTTTTTCCTTTCATCAATCTCCAAATCTCATTCTTAAGAATCATTGTTGTCCCTCTCATAATACAACTATTTAGTGCGTTTTACTGTGCTTCAGATGAGAGAGGAGAGAGGAGAGAGGAGAGAGGAGAGAGGAGAGAGGATAAGTTGGCCACCCAAGTCGAAAAGCAAGCAGAATTAATAACACTAGTACAACTTGTTACTAAAACTAAAAACAAAGCCCACTAATGAGAAAAAGAATATTTATTCTCAAACCCCACTTAAAAAAAGAAAAAAATGCTTCCTCCAAATGTCGACATCACTTCACCACCAAAATCAAGTCCCCTCAGAGGCACAAATCCCCTCTTATTAGAGTGCTGTGACGTGGAATGTCAATGGAATTGTTCTTATAGTAAAAATAATTAATTAATTAAATAGTTAATTATAAACACCATCAAATTATTTAAACGATATTTAATAAAATTAACTTTTAATTTGTCTAAAACTAAAATATATTATTAAATACATAATTTTTACCCATGGTATTAAACTACATTAAATGAAAATTATTTATACTATTTGTAAATTAAAATTAACTCAACTCGATTCGACGTAGTGATTCGACCCGAGTCTATCAAGTTATAAAATAATAGCGATTGAGATTGAAATTCAAGTGGTCAAGTACTCGCACTGAGTTGGATCAGAAATTTAAATTGAATCAAATTAAGTAATTTGAGTAAAGTCGAATCAAATTCAATAAGATTTGATGTGAATTTTAGTAGATTTATAAAAATTAGATCTGATTCGTTAGAATTTCAACCCACCTAGTTGATTCAAAGGGTTCAAAACTACAGGAGAAAATTTGTAGGGTCGGCCCACTACAAAAGGAAATTACCAAAACCAATCTTAGTTCCAACTTCCAACACCTCTTATAAATACACCACATCGCATCTCTCATTTCCACATCTCCTCATTCCTCCGCTTCTCTCTGTTTTCCTTTGTTTCTTTCCTCTTTCTTCTCTTTCTAATACTCTTAATATTTTTAAAGAAGATGAGACCAGTTAGCAGCAACCTGAATGCAACGGTAACGTCCTCACAGCACTCTCCATGGCACTCTCCGGTACCATATCTCTTCGGTGGTCTAGCAGCGATGCTCGGTCTCATTGCATTTGCACTCCTCATACTCGCCTGCTCCTACTGGAAGCTTTCTGGGTATTTGGAGAACGGAGAGAGTGGCGAAAGGGACGTCGAGAACGCCGACGAGAAGCCTGGGGATTCTCTCAAAATCCCCACAACTTTAGAGGCGAAAGTGGTGGTGATCATGGCAGGAGATGAGAAGCCCACATACCTTGCCACACCCATTTGTAGCAGAGCTTCTTCGTTTGCAGACGGAAAAGAAGGTGAAAAGACAGAAACCCAGAAGAAAGGAGGCGAAAACACAGAGACCCAGAAGAAAGAAGGCGAAAACACCGAGACCCAGAACCAGAACGCGTGAGATTTCTCATACCTAGAATCTACCTCGCCCTGTTTGGGTGTCTTCCTTTTCCGGGTTTTGTTGGACCTCGTTTTCCAGGTTTTTGGCTTTGGTGTCTGGAAAACGAGCGTTTGGAACTTGGTTCGATGATTTGGTTTTTCTTTTTCTTTCTTTTCGTGTTTTGTAATCGGGAAATGTAAACTACAGAGATGCAATGAAATGAAAAAGAAAGGAAAAAAAAAAAAATTTCCATTCTTCTCAGAATAGATGAAAATAAAGCTGTTGATGATGGTAGCAGTAAAAAAAATTAAATTCAAAATTCATATATAATATATTTTTATGCAATAATTTAGAACAACACATAATAACATATTGAAACAGAAATTTACTCTAATCCAATTGCTGCTGGATTCCATCTTAAGTTTTTGGTGCTGACTGCTGAGTACAATGGCATGAAAAAAGGTTTTTTGAGATCTTAATTGGGAAGTTAATTGTAAAGTTTAAAAGAAGAATTCAATGGTTAATCATTCATTTGACATCTTTAATTATAAGATTTAAATTAGTTTTAGTTTTTAGTTTATTTATTTAGTGCTGTCGGCGAGGACTATGCCATAATACATAGAATTGCAATTGAGAGAAGTACTTTGGAGTTTGGACAATGAATTAGATATTTTTAACCCTCTTTTGTGGGGCTCTCTGTAATGGAATTTGCTCGGTGTAATGGAATTTAAATTTGGGATGTAGATGGAAATATTTACATTTTGTGATTCTTTTTAAGTTTTCAATGTTATTTTAATGCCCATTTTGTTTTAATACTAATATCAATAATATAAAAGTGAAACTTCTGTGAATAAAAAGATTTGAATTAATTAAAAGTGAGTGCAACTTGAAAAGTAAATTGAAGTGCACTTTAATTTTTTTTTTTTTTTTGAATTTTGTATATTAACAAGAATCTTGTGTATGATAGATGGTACTTTGTGGTGTTAGAGATATAATAATTATGACATTAAAAAATATAAATGACATAGGAATCTTTTCATAGTTTAGAAATAATCGAGTGACAATTTCTTGAGACACTAAGTTTTTATAAGAAAATACTTTTTTGTACTTTTGTAAAAGTAATCATGTTCAAAAGTTTCTAAATGATGAAAATTAAAAAAAAAAAAAAATCTCTTTCTATACGTAACAGTGCTTTAGCTCATATAAATGAAAAAAAATCTATTATTTTAAGAAATAATAAAAATATATTTTATATCTAGATTTTTCCCCAGTTTCTGCAATGTAGATTGGTGCTTGCTAGTTGCTACTACAGAAAAATATCACAGTGATAAGTATTTTTAATAATTATTTTTAATATTTTTTATTTCCTAACATCAGACATCATAATTTTCATTTACTAATGATGAGATTCCATATGAATTTTTTTAAAGATAATCTAAAGGATATCCCCCAAGTGTACAACTCTCATGTACAACCTTTAATATGAAAAATCTAAATTGTTGAGTGTCTTTTTTTCCCAATTCAATTTAAATAATTTTTCTATTCACTCATCAAGATTGTTGCATCGATTTGAGCTATTGACTTGAAATTCTCAACCCGACTGGACCCAAATTCTTAATCGACTAAACTCGAATTCTGATCCGACCTGCATTGTGAACCCATTTTAACCTAATTTTAACCTAGTTAAGTCAGGTTAGGTCGGGTCAGGTTAACTTGAAAATTCTTCAACCCGACCCAACTCGAATTCCATGCGGATTTTTGTCTTCTCAACCTAACTCGACCTGCTGACCCAACTTGCATGATCCAATCCACATGATTTCTATCTAGTGACGCAATTTTGATTGTCAAATTCTAAACGTTAAGCTTCTAAAATTCAAACTTTATTGAGACTTGATCATTAATGATCTTGAATATACTTTGAACTCCTCAATGATATGATGAGATCCACTACTTCATTATAAGAAGTATACGACTGCATAACATGATGTTATATGAGATCACTGGCTCTTAATCTTCTATTTTGCTCCTCTCCTCAACCATTTACAAAGGGAAATAAAAGAAAAATTATTTCTTTTTTATTATATGAATCAAAAGTTCTTCCTTGAAATATGACTGTATAAGTATGAGAGTTAGCAACGTTCAAAAATAAAGAAGTCAAGATACAGTAAAAACCACTTGAAAACACACAAAAATATAACAATATTTAAGTGGTTCAGCATGGGCTACAACTTGGGCTTGGAGGGTGAAGCTTAAGGTCAACTCAAGCTCGAGACCAAGCCAGAATTAACTCAAATTGTCAAAGCCTGAGTACAAATCAAATTGTATTTATAAGGCTTCAGGTTGATTTCAAACTTGAAATGCATATACAGGCTTTTGGTTCAAATTCTAATTTTTGGGCCCAAGACTTTTTAGAACTAGGCTTGGCCCTATCCAAATTTAAATTTGGGCTTTTGATAATTTGAACTTGAAAATGAGCTTGGATCAACCCAAACTCAAAATTTTCATTTGTTTTCATACGGGCTCAAGTTAAGAGGTACACCTTTGAACCCTAAACTAGAAGGGCAGCTCAGGATGCCTCCATGTCCTTCTAGCTCTTTTAGTATTGGGGCAGCGAATGAATTCCACATTGGTTGTGAAGAAGGAGATCTAGAGATTTATAGGGGACTTGGATCACTCCACATAATAGGCTAGTCTTTTGAGCTAGATATCCAATCTTAACAAGTGGTATCTATATCTCCAAGTCAACCTATGTGGACTTAGGGGATTGCAGATGGGATGGCCGACGACATTCTATCTGTCAAAGAGCCTCGTTCGAAGTGGGATTGTTGTAGCAGCGAACGAACCCCACATTAGTTGTGAAGGGGGAAATTTAGAGACTTGTAAGAGACTTAGGCCACACCACTTAATAGACTTCATACCCAGTCTAAACATATAGATAATCATGAATTTATTACATGTTAGAAAAAACACATCTTCAATCCTTTTTTTTCCCCTTTTTTTCTAATATTTTTTTACTCATTGGTGACCTCATCTGCAGAAAAGCTTGAGTCCATCTCATAGAACTATCCATGATAATGATTGGGTTCTTTGTTTCTATAATTTCATGTTGATGATGAGATGATCTCTGATACATACACATCAAAGGAAGAAATGGAGGATCCATATTTTCATGTGGCTAGAAATCTAGTCCTATGTTGGAATTTAGAAAACACAAAATTTTTTCTACTATGGGTCATGTGGCTGTGTTCATTGCCACAACCCTTGCTCTGAACTGTTTCCTAATGGCATGACTGAAAACTACTCTTCATGAAAATGCCTGTTTGCATCCATCAATTGGACATTGATTGAGAGCTGCCTCAGCTAGAAAATCACCACCACTATGTTTTCCACCCATAAAATGTATGGGACATCTTCTAGTGATTGAAATAATTCAGTTGGACTTTCATTGGGTATGGACTAAACATAACCAAGTGATGTACACATGTAAGCCACTTGCTTCACTTTAGAGTAAATGAGCATTTACATGTGGGTACGCTTGACAATTTTCCATTTTCAAATTAGAATAACAAATGATTAGCAGAACATTCAGACAATAAATAAGAAAGTGGGTGTCGAAGACAAATAATAATTGAACATCCATGAAATTTCTCCTTTCCAAACTAAGGATGAAAGATGGTCTTGATGGCCGAAATGGATGGTTTTAGTGTTTTTATATTTGCCATTGAACATTGAAAGCTCATCATGTTCGACCCAGCCCATTTGTGTATGCATTGTGAATGTTGGGTTATTTTATATTTAGCCCACGGGCAAGATAAAAAGGGCCCATGTGCTGAACCTATCTGGTGGTGGGCCGACGACTGGTCGAGTGAAACAGAGCTGCAGACCAAGAATGTAGCCAGAATCTAAGGATAAGAAAATTGGGCCCAAACTCTAGAGTATATTGGGCTTAATGGTCCAATCTAGTTGCGACCCAGTTCCTTGTCCTTGGACTACATAAGGAACCACTAATAAAGAATTAGGGAAGTCCTTAGATTCTTTCATTTTAAGTTCACCGGGTATTCTAGAAGTTTGGTGTCTTATTGCTGGAAAAATCAGGGAGCATTGCATAGTTAGATGGGAGAAGCATGACAGAGGCTCCTACAAATTCAATGTTGACGGTGAGACTAAGGGTAAACCTGATCCAGTAGATGTATGTGGGATTATTCACAATGATATAGGAAGAATGATTCTAACTTTTTTCTGAATCAGCAGGGGTTTTGGATTCTAATGAGGCAGAATTATTGGCTATTAGCAAAGCAATCCTAATGAACAGCAACCGAGTAGTGGAAGGTGATTCAGTGAATGCTTTAGCTCGGGCCAGTGATAGAAGAAGCCTCATGGAACAAGGTTAATTTGGTGAGGGAGTTTAGGTCCTTGACAAGGTTCACGGTCATCCACTTCAGACAGTAAACCCGTCAGCCAAAGTGACTGTCAATTTAAATTAATTTTTTGGGTGTAGTTCCACTATTCAGACATACATCATTTCAACTAATCCATCCTTATCATCTGAACTAGATCCTATCAGACTCTTTCCAAACACTGGGCAAAGAAAATGGTCATAACTTGAACTAAAGAATTCGGATTTGAGCATTCTTGTGATATTTATAAGGCTATCCACACCTAAAATTTCATCAAATTTCGAATTCATTTGATATCTCAAATGTGCTCTTCAAGTCCATGTTGTTTTCATCCATCCGATTTTAATTCAGTTTGGCTGGATTTGTGCCGACTGTCAACTTCCACAAGCTCTCCTCTTCTCTAGACCTTGTGAAGGTGTGGGCTTCCTTCGACTACGATCATCTCAAGTTGGGCCTTGGACCCAGTTCAGGCTCTCGGACCAGCTGGTTTGGTCTCGCATTTTTCACCGTTGAACACAAATCATTCTTCACCCAATTTCTGAGTGTGATGCCCGCATCATATTGGCTTAAACATTTTCGTATGAAATCAAAATCGATAGGTAAAAGATAAGGCCAACTTATAAATGGAATTCATGGCTTGAATGAGAAAAGTCCAAAATGCAACCTTAGCATGCTCATGTTCTAGCAGAAGAACCAGGTTCTTGATGTATGGCCATCTGAATCTCTGAATTGCTTTGTGAACTAGGGGTGATGGACTCTGTGCCGGGATGTCCTGGTGTCTCCCAATTGCCTTCTCTTTCTCCATTAGCATTGTCATCCACCTCAATTCTGCGATCTGGAATCGGTTCAAGCAACGGTTGGTCTGTCGCTGTTTCTTGAACAGTGCTTTCTTCAGGCTGGGATTCTGCGCAGGCCTGTCTGAATCTGGGCTCGATTCGGAAACTTAAGTAGGCACCAATTACAACAGCTCCTACAAAAATGAAGATGCTGCGGAAGCTTTTGAGGGTGAGTTTATTGTTAGTCACTGATGTTTCGAGCAAATCGGGACAGGTTGAAGCCTGTCCAAACCATTTCTTCTCGACGTCGAACATGTCCTTCGATTCACTGAATTGAAGAACTGCCCTTGAAATGTCTGGCAGCATATCAAAACCTTTTGGGAATACCTAAGGACAAGATAAAGAAAGGAATTGGTTTGGTCATCAATTTTACAAACCTACAACTAGAAAACTCCCAAGGTATGAATAGCCCAGTTCACAATAGCGGCTCTGGCCAGGCCCAAACCAATCCCAGGTTGCAGATGACAATTCGGATTGTCTAGATCAATAGAAATAGAGTTTTTTTAGTAGATAAGATGATGGCTTTGCCATTTACTACCTTGTGTTTCTGCCATTTTCAAATATGTGTGGACCCAAAAGAGCTAAATAGTCATCTACAACCGTCATTACCCACAATTATATAGTTTGAAACTGTTGGTTTTTGGGCTAAAAAATGCCTTTATTGGGCCTGGCCTGTGTTTATGAAGGGCCCACCAGACCTAGTTGTGTTTCATGTTTGCCCATGTATATAAGGGCTCTTTCTCCTCAGGGTTTCCTCAGCTGTGAGTGCAGATTTCTCTTGGTAAGAGGAAGGAAGGAGGGACTGTGAGGAAAGGGAACAAAGGGAAGGGCTTGGGTAATCCTTGTATTGTCTGGGATTTTTCTTCATAGTGGAATTGCATCACACTCTATGAACGTAAGCGGTTTTCCTGAACCAAGTATGTGTTTTTCTTGCTTGTGTGTGCTTGATTTATGATTTGAATGGTTTGATTGCACAATAGAAACAAGCTGGGCCTAGTATTATTGGTGACTGGGTAGTTTAACAACTTTGAAAATATGGGAAGGGGACTTACAAAACCAAATCCCCCAGTCCGGTAGATTCGACCGGCCATCGTATATTTATGACAATACTTGGAAAGGAAGATTCTGATATAAGGTACTTCATCTATGATGGCAGAGACTCCATTGTTTCTGCTTCCACGTGATAGTGCTTCTGCATATTCCTCTGCTGTAGCATATGGCTTGAGTTTCTCTTGTTGGAATCCCATGTTCTTCAATTCTTCATATAAAAAGGACCCATTTGGATATCCAACATAATCTTCATTCCTGGCCAATGAATCCATATCTGTAATTGCTGGTCTCAGCTTTTCTACAGTGACCATCGATGTTAAGTTGGCATTATAGCTTGCAACAAGTATCAATATCATTAACGTTGACACAATCACCACAATTCTCGAATACTTGGATTTCAACTTGTGTCCTGTAAGAGAGAGAGAGAGAGAGAGAGAGAGAGAGAGAGAGAGAGAGAGAGAGTGGAGAAGAAAGAGTTAGGATAAAAATAGAAACTCATGTTAAGAGTTCTTATTATTATAGAGAAGGAAAGAGCTTTTGTTTTTTTTTTCTATCAAGAGTAGCAAATGGGGGTTTTCATATTCATGAGGCAGTGATCCTCAAGCTAGTATATCAAGAGAGTACGTTTGTATCCCCATTCTTACATAGTGCATTTG
Organism: Chimonanthus praecox; assembly: GCA_022113865.1. Lineage (NCBI taxonomy): Eukaryota > Viridiplantae > Streptophyta > Magnoliopsida > Laurales > Calycanthaceae > Chimonanthus > Chimonanthus praecox. The sequence continues at coordinate 3,156,077 of CM039095.1, read as the reverse complement.
GATTTTGGCCATGTGTTTTCCTTTTTTATTTGAGGGGGTTTCATGTGAATTGGTATATTTATTTCTCTTTCTTGTTTTCTTTATTTTCTCTATTCAATACTTGTGGGGAAGTTTCATATTTTATTCCTTGTGTTTGATGAAACTCCTAAATGACTCACATAGAGGAGAAAAGTTCCACATATCTCTCAAACATATATATGAGTGCTATTTCTACCAAGTTAAGTTGAAATGTAGTTCTAGCCAGAGAGAGAGAGAGAGAGAGAGAGTGACCATTTGGAAAGACAAAGAGGGAGAAGGAGTAAAATTGTGCTAGCCCCAATTGTTGAGGAAGAGTGCCTCTGTAGTTTTTGTTCTTTCCACGTTCAAAAGCCCAAACTAGGAAACCTTTGCCAACAAAGAACAAAAATATGGTCAACCAAAGGTCCCATTTGAATGGCTTAGTGAACCACCACAGGCTGCTGGTAACGTCATCATTTTGTATTGGTACGATCATCGACACCCCAGTCTCCGCGTAGGGTTGAGTGAAGTCCACGTAATTTGATCTATTTGCAATGATAGTAGTGTCTCCAACAACTGCATCATATTTCTGTTCATAAGAGTATACAAATTCATTAGGGAAAAAATCTGTGTAAAAATGCAAGTTAGCTTTGTACTACTGTAAATCTATAGTATTCATGGACTCTCATATGTTGGAATTCAAGCATGTGCTCATAAACCATTGTTGGCATCAGATAAGCAGACAATTCTGTCAACGAAATATGAACTTTACAAGAATAGTAGAACTGAAAAATCAATCCCAAACATCAGTAGAAGACTAATACTGACCTTAAGGTATACTTGGTAAATGAGTTCATTGTAGTAACCGGGCTCGCCTTCATGGCCATTTTCAAACGGTATGTACTCATATCTGAATTGAGGATCTAACAAACCCATCACCTTCTCAAAAACATCCACTGCGAAACCAGTTGCAATTGCTGTGTTGTCTTGTGGATTCTTCACAACCTTCATAAACTCTTCAAATCCTGTTTTCACAGGAACACCTATACTTAGAAATGGTCCAAATGCGCAATCTTTTGGTACCATCGTTGACCCTCCTGGCCAGATCACTGCTTCTATATCTTTCATGTCTGCTGAATAGTTCTTCTTCATGTCCATGGGATTCTTTGAAAACCCTGTTTCTGGATTCCAATACCCAATTTCCCTCGCGCCATTTCCCAACACATTCACTATCTGAAAGTCATTAGATTGTAACTGGCCATCTACTAACTGAATGTCGCCAGTCAGGCCTCTGATTTTGGTGTTTAAGATGGATTGCAAGAAACTCTCACCATTTGAAGAAGACACATCCAAACCTAACAAATCTATTGAATGCATTGATTCATGAGACTGGAAACTAGCATTCTCTGCTGCCATTGCTATAAGCAATGCTGTATCATAAGCCCACAATGCATACACATCGACATCTACCACTTCTTTTTCTGGATGCTCTCTCCGAAACTGTTCCCTCCATCGAACCTTGAAATCATCGAGCTGCTTTGATTCCGGCACGTAAGATTTAACTCCTAATACTCCCTTCATAGAGTTGATGACTGTTGAATTCATGTAGGCTAAGTGGTTGGCAAGCTCAGATGTAATGATCCAAACATAACCATCTGCCATCATTCCAACCTTATGTGTGTGAATGAAGAACCTCTGGCAAAGTGAAAATGAAGTGTGCAACACAAACACCCTTGGACCCATTTGGGCTAGCTTGGTCAAAGTACCAAGGATCACATGCTTGTTCGCTTTGGACGGAAGGACTACTCGGTGATGGACTTTGGCATTGATTTCTTCCATGGCATCTGAGAGAGATGGAATCAACCCAATGGCACTGCTACTGTCTTCGTGGATTACAACTACTTCCTTCCAGCCAAAAGCATGGACGACGGCAGCGATGACCTTAGCTTGGGAGGAGTCATTTTGCGCCATGCGAACGAAGTAGGGAATTTTAGAGGGAGAGAGAGTGGAGCTGATTGCAGAGAAGGAGATAATGGGAATATGTGCTTCATTACCCATATATGCCAAGAAATTTGCCTGTTCAGAAGTTTCTGGGCCTATGATTGCTTGCACTTTGCTTCCATTCATCAGTTGTAATGCTGTTGAATAAATGAAAACAATCAGAAGGGTTGGTTAGTGTTAGAAAATGTGAGAATTCACAAAGCTAGCTTGCGAATTTCATTGAAGAACTATGACTGTAAAGAGTACAAGAATATAATTCTACCTAAATAGGCAATAATCAATTTCTCAGGTATGTTTTAACTTTTCAGAAGGATTGCAAATGGGCCAGGTTTGGCCAGGGTAGTTTAAACCTAGCTTGCTTTTCTTCAGTTCAGCTCGAGTGAAGCCCCTCATTTGGTCAATGCTCAGCTTGGATTGGGCTGGGTCCGAGTGATATAAGAAACTGATGAATCTTGATATTCCAACACTTCTCTTCTGAATTTTCTTTTTTTCACAAAGAGTCTAATATTTCAATTTTTTTGCTGAAATTTAAAATTTAGGTTATACCTGCTGATGCAGCACCTGTGATGCTACCATTAGAGTCGCACCCATGCAACATTAACTTAGTTTCATAGCCAGGTTTTGCATAAAAGTCGTCGAGAGCCATTGAAATGGTACTGTTGCTAACCATTCCAAACAGAGACCCTTGATCCAAAATCACACCAATATGGACCATGCTCACATTAACAGGCTGATCTACCGCCGCTGTTCCCCACCATATGGTGGTGAGAAGAAGAACAATGACAGAGAATAAGCTAGCCATCTCAAGTTGTTCTGAACTAGATTACTCTGTCTCTCTCTCTTTCCTTGGAATGTATTGTATCTTACATACAATTTCTAATGTTGGTTTGTAATTGTTACTTATATATAAGAATGAACAAGAGAATGGTTCCAACTTCCAATAACTTGGGGGAAAAGTTCTCTACAGTTGCCTTGAATCTTCCTTATTGCCACCCTCTCCATATTCTATCTTTTGTTTTACCATTACTTGGCCGGTTTAGAGTCTGTCTGCTACCTTGCAAACACAATTTGTTATTTCATTTTGCTATGCTTATGATTATGTAGAATAAAATATAATAAAAGAAAAGAAATCAAGTGAAGGGATGATTTTGGCTTCTTTTCTTTTCTTTTTGTCTTGGAGCTAATGTTTCTTCTACATGATTCATTGTCCTTTAATATATATTTTTTAATTTTATTTTCGTTTTGCCGTAAGGGGTTGGTCTTCTTCCCTTTTTATAATGGTTCATTGTTCTTTAATATCTATTTTTTAATTTTATTTTCCTTAATTATGGCCCTTATATTGTCTCACCTTAACACCTGATATGTGCTTCATAATAGGTGGATCTTAACTTTCTGTTGACTCCATGCTCATTCGGCAAGCCTTTGTAGCATTTGATTATGGGCTTACTTATTTTCATCTGGGATCTAAATGGATTGTTAACAGATAAGCCCCACCTATATGTGGAATGCATGCCTTGAATGAGAATGGCCCAAAATGCAACCTTAGTATTCCTCATGTTGGAGCTGAAGACCCAATTGGTGTTAGATAGGCCTCTGAATCTTGGAATGGTTATGCGAACTAGCGACAATAGTGGCTATGCTGGGATGTTCATCTTTGGGTCTCTCTTAATTGCCTTCTCTTTCTCCATTATTGTTGACGCCTGCCTCAATTCTGTGATTTGTGATCTGGTTCGGCTATGGTTGCTTCATCGGGCTGGACTCGTCGAAAAGCCCGTTTGAAGGTTGTTGCTAAGTATTGAAGCCTGGGCTGCATTCTTCCCATAAATTGCTTACCATTATGAAACATTATAAGGATGCAGAAGATGCTGCGGAAGTCTTTGGGAGTGAGTTTGTAGTCAGTCATGGAGGTTTCCAGCAATTCAAGACAGGTTGAAGCCTGTCTGAACCATTGCTTCTTGATGTGGAATATGTCCTTCGATTTGCTGAATTGAAGAATTGCCCTTGAAATATGTCTAGCAACATATAAAAACCTTTGGAGAATACTGAATGACAAGAAAAGAAAGAAAATGGTTTTGGCTATCAATTTCGCAATCCTAAGGAGAGGCATTTAGCATTAAATTCTGAGGAAAAAAACACAAAGATCCCAGTCCACAATAACAGGAGTTGGGCTGAAACTCAGATGGCCATCAGGTTTTAATAAACTCAACTTTACCCATATAAAAAAATTATTGAACTCGATCTAACCTGACCCAAATTGCTCAACACAACCCAATTCGATTTGTTGACCCTACTCAATCCAAGTGCTGAACTGAATTGCTAGCCCGACTCACTTCGACTGCTATATTGAATTTCTTGAGTGGTCAGATTGAATCAATTTTAAAAAAGCTTTACCAAACTCAACCTGAATTTAATTCGAGTTTTTTATCTTCAATCCAACCTGACCTTAATTTAAAAAATGTAAAACTCAACCCACTTGATTTCTTGAATCTCGGATCATGCGGGTTGACTTATAACCCGATACAAATTTCAGCCCTATCTATAGGTTAGGAATTTGACCAAAATTTTCAGCAAGTCCGACGAGTCTAGGGCTTGTCATTTTTGCCACATAATTTAAGAAAAAGTTCCAGTTAGTGTCCGAGATCATGAACAAATTTTCTTGATCTAAGCTCAAGTGACATGAAAATATTGATATTTTAAAAAATGCACTAGTTACTAAGTTACTTTAACAAATCAAATTACATATCAGCTGATATTAGTTACCGTATCGGCTGACGATGTCGGCAGTTTTCTTATTTTCTTTTTTAAATACTGTTACCTTGCATCTTCCTTATTTCCGCCCTCCATGTTCTGTCTTTTGTTTTACCATTACTTGGCCGGCTTAGAGTTTGTCTGCTACCCTGCAAACACAATTTGTTATTTCATTTTGCCTGGTACTGCATGCTTATGATATATAATAAAAGAAAAAAAATCAAGTAAAGGGATGATTTGGCTTCTTCTTCTTTTTTTTGTTTTGGAGCTAAGCTAATGTTTCTTCTTCATGATTCATTGTCCTTTAAATATATTTTTTTTTAATTTTATTTTCGTTTTGCCGTAAGGGGTTGACTTCTTCACTTTTTATAATGGTTCATTGTTCTTTAATATCTATTTTTGAATTTTATTTTCCTTAATGATGGCCCTTATATTGTCTCACCTATAATAGGTGGATCTTAACTTTCTGTTGACTCCATGCTCATTCGGCAGGCCTTTGTAGCATTTGATTATGGACTTTTAACTTGTTTTCATCTGGGATCTAAATGGATTGTTAAAAGATAAGCCCCACCTATGTGTGGAATGCATGCCTTGAATGAGAGAGGCCCAAAATGCAACCTTACTAGTATTGCTTCTCTTCCCACTCTCCTCCAGGGGTAGAAATTGTTAGGGATTAGACTCAACCCACTCACATACACAATTAAAGATCAATCACACACCAAGCACAAGGAATATAAGGATATAGATGGTTCGGCCCAATCTTGGCCTACGTCTACAAGAGAGTGTAGATTTTATTACAGAGGAAGAAGAATACATAGATACAATATTTAGAACCCCTGACCCAAAATTCTCTCACTATCTTTTCTCATGTCTCTCTCTATCTTCCTTACTACACCAAGTGGCCTCGCGGCCAAAGGCCTTCACCACAGCAACCCCTTGGCTACATCTTCCCTGCCGTGTGTAACCTATTGTTCCCTCAATGGGTGTGTTTTGACTCACAACCCAGCCAGTGCTCCCCTTTCTCTGCATCAAACACGCTTCTTATATAGTTGCTGCCCCTTGGAGGATTTAGTAACTTACCCCAATCGCATATGGCAAATGCCTTCCTTATAGCAGTTGCCGTATAACCCATGGAAGTTAAAATTTTGCTACCTTCCCTTTAAACAACTGCCGTGTCTTTGCCATGGTCCTAATCTTATTAGGATTCCTACACTTAGCAGTTTCCTAATTGAATTAGGAATTCCCAGTTGCCATGTGTTCGGCTGGAATTGAGCCACCGCCAACAGAAATATAATAGTAATCAATATATTTTAACTGGATTTAATTAAAATTATTAAAAATTATCTGACAAGAAAATATTTAATTTTGGTCATCATTTTCTAACAATCGAAGCTTCTTATTCATGAACACTTCATTGAACCAATAAGAGCCTTTGGCTACTTCATTCAACATTATATACATGTTTTAAGAGATTTGCGTGAAATAAAAACGATAAGTATATGAGGTTATATTGGAGTAATGGATAGGAATCCATTTCAAAAAGTGGGAATTCTAAGTTCGATTCACTCTCCACCTCTAAAAGGCCACTCCCAATAAATTTATTAGGAGTGTGTAGGTTGAGAGACTCGCATATAGTCCAAAGATTAGTCGAGTACTCTAAGAGGCCTAGACGCTTATAAAAAAATATGAGACTAATATTTTTTTTTTTAAGATGATCCTTAGCCGCTTCTATAGCTTTTTTGTTGTAGTTAAGTATTTCTTAAAGGTGGATCTTATTTGTTGACTTCCTGCTCATTTGGCAGGCCTTTGTAGCATGTGATTATGGGGCTTACTTTTTTTTTTTTCTTTTGTAACATGGATATTCTCATCTTATATTAGAGATGAGATTAATCCGATGAGCATGTGTAAACTTCTCAATCCACACACATAGGTAAGTCGATGAGGAGTAACTCCATAGGAAGTAGCCATAGCGATTTGAGTATGAATCGAACCCAAGACCCACCTTCATAAAAGCTTACTTATTTTGATCTGAGATTTAAATAGATTGTTAAAAGAAAAGCCCCACCTATATGTGGAATGCTTGCCTGGAATGAGAATGGCCCAAAATGCAACCAGAGCTGAAGGCCCAATTGGTGTTAGATAGACCTCTGAGTCTTGGAATGGTTATGTGCACTAGCGGCAGTAGTGGCTATGCTGGGATGTTCATCTTTGGGTCTCTCTGAATTGCCTTCTCTTTCTCCATTATCGTCGACGGCTGCTTCAATTCTGTGACTTGGAATCTGTTTCAGCCATGGTTTCTTCATCGGGCTCGACTCGTCGAAAAGCCCGTCTGAAGGGTGTTGCTAAGTATTGAAGCCTGGGCTGCATTCTTCCCATAAATTGCTTACCATTATGAAACATTTTAAGGATGCAGAAGATGCTGCGGAAGTCTTTGGGAGTGAGTTTGTAGTCAGTCATGGAGGTTTCCAGCAATTCAAGACAAGTTGAAGCCTGTCTGAACCATTGCTTCTTGATGTGGAATATGTCCTTCGATTTGCTGAATTGAAGAACTGCCCTTGAAATATGTCTAGCAACATATAAAAACCTTTGGAGAATACCTGAATGACAAGAAAGGAAAGAAAATGGTTTTGGCTATCAATTTCGCAATCCTAAGGAGAGGCATTTAGCCTTAAATTCTGAGGAAAAAAACACAGAGCCCAGTCCACAAGAACAGGAGTAGGGCTGAAACTCGGATGGGCTAGACCACGATTTAATCAACTCAACTTTACCCATATAAAAGTTTATTGAACCCAACTTAATCTGACCCAAATTGCTCAACACAACTCAATCCAAATTGTTGACCCGACTCAACCCGAGTGCTGAACTGAATTATTAGCCGACTTAATTCAACTGCTATATTAAATTTCTTGAGTGGTCAGATTGAGTCAATTTTAAAAAAGCTTGACCAAATCCGACCTAAATTTAATTCGAGTTTTTTTTATCTTCAATCCAACTACACCTTAATTTTAAAAATGTAAAATTCAACTCACTTGATTTCTTGAATCACTTGATTTCTTGAATCGGATCATGCAGGTTGGGTTATAACCCGATACAAATTTCGCCCCTATCTTAGGAATTTGACCAAAATTTTCAGCAAGTCCTCAAGTGACATGAAAATATTGATATTTTCAAAAATGCTCTAGTTACCAAGTTACTTTAACAAATCAAATTACATATCAGCTGATTAGTTACCGTATCGGCTGACGATGTCGGCAGTTTTCTTATTTTCTTTTCTTTTTTACTTTTTTTTTTAAATACTGTTTATAAGTTTCAACTTTTTTTAATTGAATTTTTCATTGGGTATAATTTTAAGAAGATTTAGAAGTAAGTTATTCAACTATAAAAAATGTTTATCGATGTCAAATTTTTTCCTTTAAAATGAGTTTATTTTGATTTTTTTTGAAATTTTGCTAAAAAATAATTCCCATTTTGAGTTTTTTTGGAAAAAATAATTTAATGAAATAACATTGAATCCTTATAGAATTGAATTGAGATATCTTAATACAATTGATATAGTTTGTAGAGTTTTAGGTGATTTTTTAAGTTTTTTTTTTTTCAAAATATTCATGACATCTGAGTTTTTTAAGATAATCATTTGAGACTTTTTTTTTGAAAAAAATTAATGAAATAATATATAAATATTTATGAAATTAAATTAAGATCCTTAATGTGATCTAGCTATTCAGACCTATCAAAGTCACTTATCAGAATTTTCTTTTTAATATTGCTGAGTTTGATAAATTTTCGGTATACATATATAAGTATTTTTGAACTCTCGATTTCATTAAATTATAGTAATATATTCTTTAACTAAATTGATGTAATGAACTGTTTAAGAGAATAAAAAGTATATATAAATATATATTAAAGTTTATATATTTTTGGACATTTTCTAAGGTTTTAGGATATTTTTTTAAAAATTGTTTGGATGTATCAAAATGTTGTCTTTGAAGAGTCTAAAACTTGTAAAATAACCATTATTTTTGAAAAAAAATATGTTCAGTCTAAGTTTTTCATTTTTCAATATATTTATTAATAAGAAAAAAAATAAAAAAAAGATAGAAGAACATAATGCCGATAATACGGCGACAAGTATCGTCTTGCCGAATTTAAAATCCCCGACTCCAAGAACATTGGACCCATTTTTTACCCAAATCTCGCTTTTAAATTTATATGATTTAACATAAATTTGATGATCCGATTCGAACCAGTCAGTGAATAATGAATCGTTTCATGTGTGAAAATGTGTTACTTCCTTAGTCAAAAAACGTGGAGAAATGGAACCCACCTGAAATTTCCAGGAAACCATGCATGGAATCAATCGTACGCGGATTGGGGAGGACACTAGCAACGGGAAGGAACTTTCCAACTTTTCCAATCCAATGAGAAACCAAACAAGATGTGGAAGTTTATAATCCATGGAAACCCGTTAGCAAATCATTTTCACTGATTTACCAAATCATGGGAAAGGGCCTGAAAACCAATACCAAAAACCTGGTTTTCTTCTTTCTTCTGCTTCTCTGCTCTCTGCAAACGCTATTGGCAGCTGGTGCCACTGCCAATATATCGTTACTCATCCATGGCCATGCCAACTTCTTCTGCTTCAGTTATGCATCATTGGCTGGGAGCACTTCATCCATGGCATTTCAAGATTCTTGTCTCAGTACCCCTTGTAGCTGGCCGAAGTTGGGTGCTCCGATTGCGCCACCACATCATGAGAAGGGATTCGTTTCACCAGGTACCCTGTGTATGTCAAAGAAAAAAAATTCATACCATTTGTATAAGAATAGATATGCATTTTATTTGTTGCGGAATTAAATCAATCAAACCACATATCAATCACACACAAGAACAAACCACATATCAATCACACACAAGAACACAGAGATTTGAGTAGTTCAGCAAAACTTGCCTACATTCACGGAGCATGATGCACGATTTCACTATGAAGAAAGTCACTGGACAACTGGCTACAAGGATTACCCAACACTTTCCCTCTTTCGCCTTCACAATCTCTCCTTGCCTCTCTATTTTCTTCTCTCTCTCACACCCAGAGAAAAACACAGAACTCAGAGAGAAAAAAGCCCTTCATATAAGGCCTTTTGAAATACCTTAGTCTTCAAAAAAAAAAAAAAAAATATATATATATATATATAAGGCCTTTTGAACCAAACCCAACATTATCTTGATTCAAATCGTATATTTAAAATATTGACAGAATTTTTTTTGGTTAAGACAATATGGACAAAGGCCTTAGTGAACCAAACTGTAGCTTCTTGGAGCACAGTCCATTTAACCATTCAAGCTTTGCACCTGTCCATAGGCCTTAGAAATCTTGAAGGCAATAACCGAATTGGAAGCTAAATCCATTTGATATTGTTAATGTCCATGAAACAGATTGCACTTGGCTAAAGGGTGAGTTTCAAATTGGTCCTCCCACGTAAGATCATGAAATGATTGCATTTCCTGACCTTCACCTTGGGCAGGTCATGGGCCTGATTCAGATAACCATATATATCAGCCCATTTATTTGATTAAAGGAGGAGCGGAGTCGAAAGCCCTGCAAGTTCTTCATGGCTTGAACAGAACCCTTGTGTTTAAGAAAACTTGAAAGAATGCCAACCTGCAAGCCTGCTTTTACAATCGTCATGTACACAAAGGGGTCTCTGTAGGGGAGTCTTCTTTTTTTTTTGAAGACCAAGGTATCCAGGCATCTCACTTGACTAATCATTGGAGTATGTGTAAACCTCCCAATCCGCACACCTCAGATACAGAACAATGGAGAGTGACCCTTTTGTATTGAGGGAGGCTTGATCCTAAGACTTCTCACAAACAAGGGCGTGTTTTGACCACCAAGCCAACCCCTCAAGGTTTTGTTGGGGAGTCTTCTGAAACCATGCATGTACTCTTTAGAGGTTAATGTAGAGGGTATAAAAATTCTATGAAATTTAGAGGGCCTATTAAACCCCAACAGGATTAAAAATCCCAAGCTCAAACTATTACTGCTTAGTGAATGGCTCTGTCAACAGGCTCAAGTACAGAGCATTGGATAGAAATACATGACCAAGCCCATGTAAATGGCGTAGATGATCCAACCTACAAAAGATGTGTAAGTGTCCTAGTCTTCCGAACTACTGTTGAACATCATCATTATTATGAACAGATATTTTTCATATATCTGTGATCAACTTTCAAACCTTGGTTAATAGAAATAGAAATAAAAACAAGTAAATGGTCCACGACAACTGATGGTGAATGAATCACAATTATCCAAATTCAATTTCATTGCATTGTTCTCACAATCTCTTGCACTCTATCTTGTGATTTGCAGTTTCCAATTCAATTAAACATCAACTGTTGAATGCCATAAATGGGTCTAGAACACTAGATCAGCTGCATTCCCACACAGGCATTGGAGTTCTCGACAGTATTGCCTCATCAAGTGTCTCCTATCCTAGAGTGATCACAGGTCCCAACTCTAAAAAATGGAAGAACACAACAGATTTCTCTATTGTTGTATATGAGAAGATATTTCCTTATGCAGCCTACTTTAAGCATTTGTCGAAGAAGAATGGCCCAAAGAAAGATATGATGCACAACAAATTTGTGATCCATGAGGCAGAGGCATTTGATGAAGCTTTTGTGTATGCAATGGCAGCTAATAATCAATCAAATTGTTCAGAGTCAATATATCAGTTTTCCACATCGAGTGATTCAATGGAGAGCAACACAAAGAGCAACATGAGGCTAACTGCATGGAAATTGTTGTGTTTTACCATCATTCACCTGAGTTTCTTGGTAGTCATGAAGTTGTTGACAAGAATTTTCGAATGGATATTCGAGAATAAGGAGAACTCCAATTTTCAAGGTATAACTAGTCAAATAACTATTAGCACTCTCCATTTAACACCCTCAGATAATATGCTCTTAAGTACTCTCTCTCTCTCTTTGCAGAAGTGCGATTATTGAGCATCTGTGTTAAATTAATTTTAATCCTGATGTTGCTTGTTGCAACGGTACTGGTGACTAATTATACTGTGATCCTTGCTTCCATGCGGACTGTTGAGAAGCTACAGCCTTCCATTAAAGAATTCAAGGTTGAATTGGCTGAGTTTCGAAATAGGGCCGGTATACCACACAGCTGGAGCTCAAAAGAAAATAAGGATAAGAACAATTCAGCAATGAGCAGTGATTCTCATCGAATTGCTAAGGATAGAAAATCTGCACAAGTTTCTAGAATCGAGAACAATTACATGAAACCGGTGATCAATTTCTCCATTAAATATGTTTTTCGCAGATTCTCTAGGTTGAATGTCAACTTCAATGGGAACCGGTTGATTGTGACTCGTTCCTCCGCAGATGTGTTAAAATGGGTGATGGGCGCTACTTTTCCATACGGAGTTTCAGGTGAGTTCTTTACATATGATGATCACGAAGATGTAGAAGAATACTATGATAAACATACTTATGAATTGCACCAGAATGAGAACAATTCAGTGACCGTAGAAGAACTCGAACACGTAGTTGAGTATAAGAGAACCAAGGTCATTAGCAGAAATGAGATGACAAAGATGAAACTAAGGATACTGGTTCCCAAAGAAAATGCATTCCATGAGTTTGTAAAGATTGATCATGATCATGAATGGAACCAAACAATTGTGACTGGCTACTCTGTGGAACTGTTCAAGGAGGTGATAAATTCCTTGCCGTACAAAGTTCTCCTCGAGCTCATTCCATATGAAAATGGTCGTACAGATTCTATTGTATACTATGACGAACTCATTCATGAACTATACCTGAATGTGAGTTTATTTTAAATTGCTATTTGTTTAGCACTTTCTTCTTTCTCCATCTTGGCCTTTTCTTATTTATTTTTCTTCTCATTTCTGAAAATGGAAGCAGAGATGTGAAGGAATTGTGGGTGATCTATCAATTACAGCAAACAGATCAAAGTATGGAGACTTTACACAGCCATACATGATGTCTGGAGTTTCCATGATTGTACCAATTGAGGACAACAACTACAGTAGCAGTCTATGGTGGTTCTTGAAGCCATTGAACTTGAATTTGTGGTTGACTATAATTGCTTTCTTCTTGTCAAAGGGGATTCTGATTCGGATTTTTGAGCATGGAAATAACCCAGAATTTGAAGGCACAGTTTCTGATCAAGTTGTGAAAATCCTGTGTTTTTCCTTCTCCATCTTTTCCTTTGCACAAAGTACGATCATCCTACACTTGACAGGAATGTTTTCCTTGCTATTTGTGTTTCCATCGTTGTCATTATCAAAATCGTTTTTCAATCTATCTAGGATTTCCACTTATAATTAGATTTGACAAGCTGTTTTTCACAAGTCGACTTCCTATTTGACAGTGTGTGACTGGAATTAGTTTGTGTTTCCAAATGGCAAAAAATAATTTGACCGGTTTGCTTACTGATTTCAGTGGACAAGGTGAAAAGCAACTGTTCAAAATTGGTTGTGATCTTCTGGATGCTGGCAGTGTTTGTATTGATGACAGCTTATGCTGCAATGCTGCAATCGATGATGACGTGTGACAATGATCGACCGTCTATTACAAACATAGAGCAGTTAATTGCAAATGGTGACTACGTTGGCTACCAGAAAGGTTCATTCGTTTTAGAACTTCTGAAGAATATGGGATTCCAAGAACAAAAGCTCAGGCCCTATATCTCAAAAGAGGATTATGCGAAAGCCCTTTCAAGAGGAAGTGACAACAATGGAGTATCTGCGATAATTGATGAAGTCCCATATATTATGGCCTTCCTTGCAATATATGGTCATTGGTATACCATGGCTGGACGGACTTACAGATCCAGTGGTGGCTTTGGCTTTGTACTCTCTCCCTCTCTCTCTACTAATTTTAGTTAAGCCTCCCCTGTTCAACGAGTCTGTCAAACATGCCAACAATTGTTAGTCCATGGTTCAATGATCAAAAGATTTTATACGATCACCCCATCAACCAAACTGGGTGATCAATGAAAAGTTAGTTGGGCTGAATGGGTCATCTAGATGACGGTGGGGATCAACCTAACATCAAACCTCAACACAAAGTGCTTGATCACTTCTCTTTCGTTGAGAACCATGGTGCAGCAAATTCACAAACAATCACCCCCCTACCCCTTGCCCATACAATTGGGGCCTAGCTTCCAATGTGGCCTAAATCACCACAAATACAAGATATCGACAATGCATCTTTTTCTCATTATTTTCTCAATGTTTGGTATTATATCTAGGGTGATAAGGACATTAGAAATTTTGATAATAAGTAACACCAAACTCTTTTTTTCACTATTCGTGCACTTAAAACATACAAACATATTCTTTAAGCTGGGTATCCCGCAATTCCCACACATAAATTCAAAAAAAAAAAAAAAACATACAAACATATTCTTTAAGCTGACTCATTTCTGTTTTCTATTTCTGCAGATGTTTAGGAGAGGCTTTCCAATGTTGGCAGAAATTTCCAGGGCTGTGTTGCAGGTCACGGAAAGTGAAAAGATGAGTGAGCTGGAGAATGAATGGTTTGGCCACCAGAAACTAAATTATTCTCCTCTCCCAACTCCAGGCACAAAGAAAGGGCTGACCCTGTATAGTTTCCGCGGGCTCTTCCTCATCACTGAACCTGTCACAGGTGTTGCTCTCCTCATCTTCGTCGTCATCTTAGTCATATGCAAATGGAGAAGAACCAAGCATCTCCCTTCATGCAATGACCCAGTGGAAACCAGCAACAACCAATCGCTAATAAGAGATATAGGAAGTGGTCAGGCTACAACAAATGACAGTCCTTCAGATGCTGGAGCTACTCTAGAAACCAGCGACAGTCGACAAGTAGAGAACAGTTGTGTTGAAATGAGTAGATATCATATAAAATGAAAATGATCATGTCGAAGGAGACGGAGAAAGTGATCAGGCTACCATAAATGATAGTTACTCAGAGGCTGGAGCTTCTCAAATAGTAGTAGCAGTCAAGTGATTGGCTTTCAAATGGAGGAAGCTCTCTCTATTCACATTTACTGAAGAAAGCTGTTGTTCATTATGGGACTCAAGTGATGTTCTAGTGTTGGCTTAAAAACCATTTTTCAGATCATGTTGAGATGTTTGCGTCTGTAGATGACTCTTCTCTTGTGCAAATACATGTATTGTTGAGAAATCATTGAATTTTCATTTTATGTATTATAAGGGTGTAATATGAGGGGCATTATTCCTTTCTATTTATTCAAAAGTTTATTTAGTACTCATTGTGCTCCAATTTAGTCGTCTCTATGCATTTTGAGACTGTCTCAAAATAGTTGTCTCATATACATTTTGGAAGAGTTAAAGGATGTTGGAGAGAAGTTCATAAACCTTTCGAGAGCCCTTTCTTAAAAAATTCAAAATTTTAAAATATGACAACTAAAATGGGATAGAGAGAGTATAATTTATGAAAAATGGTTATTTGCTAAATATTATTGTTTAAAATGGGACAGAGGGAGTATAATTTGACTTGACTTATAGGATTTCGAGTCAAGTAATTCAACGACTTTTAATGAGTTTTTTCAAATCAAGTCAAGTCAATTAGATTTTGAGGTATGTTGTGTCACCAAACAAAATATTA